>JBAMBL010000255.1:0-544388 GCA_037043405.1 Drosophila subquinaria
CTCCATGCACCCAAGATGATCTGGAATGTTAAAAACAATAGGTGCTACCAAAAAACATTGAAGTTTCTTAAAAATAATAAGTAAAAAACAAAAATTGTATACTAAATGTTTTTTGTCCCTATTATTTTTTCCAGTATGAAATTAATTTTTTTTCGGAAATTTATGTTTTCTTCTTCTTATATGATAATATGGACCAAATTTTTTTTAAATTTAAATAGAATTATCGATTATGTATTAAGTCTAAGCTTTTAAATGCATTGAATCTTGCAGGGATAGGAATAATAGCAAAAAAGAAGCAGCAATCTCCTGTGTCCCTATTATTTTTTCCGCCACTGTATATACATACATATATTATTTTTTTTTTGTCACTCTTAGTATTGTTCCAAACAATTTTTTTAACTAAAATATTTTTTGTAAAAAATCGAGGAAAAAAGTTTTGAAAAGTGACTTTTACATAAATTCGAAATTTTCGAAGGGTACTTAATGGGTTAAGGAAATTTTTGCATAGTTCAAACGGAATTTAAACGACCTTTCCAAATATATTTTTTTTACTGTGATAACTTCACTTACATAGCTGTTAAAGCAAAAATAAGGGTGTACGCAGAGATATGCGAGTGAGTGTACATTTAGCTGCCTACATATTCTAAAGATTAGATGCTCCAAGTTAGACTGATCCGCAAATAAATTATGCAAAACTCATCTCAAGTCAAGCAAAATAGTGCTTAGGATCCCACAATATTCATATTAGGAAGGGATTGGCTCAATCGCCGAGCCATAATCCAGTGGATCATCAATCCGCTGAATTTTGACATAGTCCAAAAAACTTACCATGATTATAAAATAAGAATATGGCAGTATATAAATTCTAAGGGATATTGAAATCTTAATATATGTTCTATAGAAACAATAAAAGGGTTTATAATAATTATGTTATTTCAACACTTTTTTGTAGCAAATATAGCTTTCACATATGGGCTAATCATGCGTGTCGCACGTAACATTCGTAGGTTTTTGTAGCTGAAAATATTCAAATTTTTTGGGCTCTTGAAAGATGAACCGTTAACTTTGGAGGGATTTAAGTGTACTTTCGAACTTAACTTTTGAGCTTTGCAAAATAATTGTTCATAAAGAACAAACAATGTTTTAGCGGACGCGACACAAATAGGAAGTTACTTTTAAATTGTTCACTGCATTTGTAATTTTTAGCGAATTATGCATAATAAAGCACACAAAATCCAATATCTTAAAGAAGGTTGAGAATAATAGAATGCAGAAATAAGTTATTTGAAATCAAAAAGTTTATGGTTTTTTAGCAAACGACGTGAGCCCAAGTGTCGCACGGAACGGGAAAAAATGATTGAAATTTGACACATATACTTACTTTCATTAACGATAAATATAAGTTAAAACATCAAAAAATATCACGTTGTCATTGCAAGATTGGTTTATTTATTTAAAATTGAATATTGTAAACAATTGTAATCAATAAATGCGATTCTGTATATCGTACATAAAAAAAAAAAAAACATAAGTATCAAAGCTATAATTGCTTTAAAGTTAAGTTATTCCGCATAGACTCTCGATAAAGGACCGATGTTTCAATGTACAAATAAGTTGTATCTATTACATATGTACATATTTTTAAATTTGATAAAAATTTCCATACATTTTACATCAAAATATCTCTCCAAAAACCGACCTGAATGGAGTTATCACAAGTTATAGTACACAAATTGCAGATTAATCTCTCACATCCAAGTTGTGATCAATCATTCCTTGCACTTGTAAATTTTCAAAAAACTCGTCAAATTACAAAAAAGTTTTGATTTTATACCACGGTTGCCATTTAAAAATATCTGATTGAGCCAAAAACAAAGAAAAAATGAGCCAAATTGACTAAAAAAGAGCCAAAACTTTTTTTTGCATTTAATTAAAAAAAAACTATTTCGTTCACAAGCACTTAATGCAATAACACATATTCAGGTGTGCCACAGAAATCTCTTCCGCTTGAATTTCACGTCAATTGTGGCAATTGTGGCAACCGTGTTTTATACTGAACATTATTACAGATTTCTTGATGATTCTCAAAAGTTGCAATCTCTATTGAATATAATACAAAATAAAAATAAAAAAATTATAGCTAAACTTAAAGTTGAAGACCTGTATTAAATAATCGGGAATCATTTGTCTATTTCTTTCCATCATTTGTCTATTTAAACTTCTGCATCGTAAGCATAAACTGCCGTCTTATAATGAAAACTTCTCAAACACAAAAGGTATATGACATACATATTGACACTTCCATATTCTCGGAGAATACTGAGTGAATAACATACCTATTAGGGTGTCCCTTATTTGGTCAAAGTCAATATTTTTAAACGCATACGGGCTAGTTCAGTTCATTAGGTCCTAAAGCACTCAGAAATAAATTTTTACCTCAATCGGAGTATGATAACCCGTGCCGACTTGGATCGGAAAATTGAAAGATTATATGGGACAAAAAAATTTTTTTTTTTTTTTTAAATTTTTATTTTTTTATTTTGTTTATTAGGTCCTAAAGAACTCAAAACCAAGTTTTCACCTTAATCGGAGTACGATAACCCATTCAAATTTGCATCGAAACATGAAAAATCATCGAAAAATGTATAATTAGTGTTAAAATACTGTTTTTTCATGTTTCGATGCAAATTTGAATGGGTTATCGTACTCCGATTAAGGTGAAAACTTGGTTTTGAGTTCTTTAGGACCTAATAAACAAAATAAAAAAATAAAAAATTAAAAAAAAAAAAAAAAATTTTTTTGTCCCATATAATCTTTCAATTTTCCGATCCAAGTCGGCACGGGTTATCATACTCCGATTGAGGTAAAAATTTATTTCTGAGTGCTTTAGGACCTAATGAACAGAACTAGCCCGTATGCGCTCAAAAATATTGACTTTGACCAAATAAGGGACACCCTAATACCTATACATGTACTTTACGTTTGAACTTACATAGGTATTAATAAATAGAGCGTTATCTATGTGATGCAATTCAGTGATAAGCGTAAGCATTATTGACTCATATGCTAACAGTCTGTGGAAGTTATAGCCAAGTTAATAATAGGCAGATACGAAAACTTAGGGATAGTTTCAGTTGTCATAACTCACTCTGACATACTTATGTATTTAGGGCATAACATTATAAGTAAATAAATCCTCTTGTTGAGAGAGAAAGTGAGACAGATATAGAGTGAGAGAGGGCGTGTCAGCTGCACCTCAATTAAATTAAAGCTAATTAGTGAAATCGGACTTACATATTACTGCTATTTTAATACATACACTTGTACATACATAATTGCATGTTTAGGTAAATAAATCTAAGCTATTGCTATCTCGCTTGCATTCGCGTTGAGCTATCTCTGTCAGACTAGTGCAAATATTGTCGTCGCACTACTCAGAATCGTATGTGGGACTCAAAGCGGCAACTGTTGAACCACCAAGCCTCGATGTCCTCGTAGATCTGTGTCCTTAGCTGGAAACTGGGACGATGCAGCTGGGCACAGAGCTGGCAGAAGGGCGAGTCATGGCCAAGTTTGTAGTATTGTCGCCACCAGAAGTAGCGCATGTATTCGTTAATATCGTTGGCCACATGCCGCAGATGCATCGCCAGTTGCTCCACGTTCGCAAAGCGATCGGCATCGATGTAGGAATGGGGCGGCAGAAAACGGGTGTAGTTGGCGCCACCAAAGACGACGGGCACAATGCGGTGCTGCAGTGCACCATACAACTTCTCGGTCACATAGTCCACGCACAGCGAGTTCTCAAAGGCCAAATAAAACTTGTATTTGGTGTCCAGCATTTCATCACATCGCGGATCGCCACGAGCACAACTGCAGGTTGAGTATTGAGTCTCTGGTATTTGCATTGATCCTCGCAAGACTACTCACCTGAGGCTGCCACAGCTGCCATAGATGTCCACCTCGATGCCGTGCTGCTGCAGTGCATCCGCGAGCTCCTCGCGCCTCGACAGCGTCTTGCAGTGGGATACAAACCAGGCAGCCATCTTGGTCTTTGTTGGCCAAAGTTGCAACACTCGGCTGTCATTCCAGCTGCCCAGAGCTGGAGGCTGTCGCCAATGGGGCTGGAGACTGGGCGCCACCATTGCTCCGGTTTCGGCATCCAACAACTGGGCATAGGGCCACACAATGTCCGAGTCCAGGCGATAGCTCATGGTTAGATTATAGAAACTCTGTTCATCGCTCAGTCGATGCTTCGTCTCCCCCGGTGGCTCCATCAAGGCGAACACATAAACCTGTTGTGGACTGCGGCGAGAGGGCAGCGGTTGGAGCAGCGGAAAAGGTTGCGCCACATGGAACACAATGGCATCGTAGTCCTCCAGATTGGGCAGATAATCGTGCCGATTGCTCAGCTCACACTGATACTCGGCACACTGGAGACTATCCCGAAAATGCTCATGCTTAAGCGTATCTCCCGGCAGCTTCCAGCGTTCATCCCCGAAGAAGCTGCTCCAGAGCAGAATACTACGCGTGACTGGACGATTGTCCGCCCTATTGCTGTCCAAATAGTCACGGAGAATGCCATACTGATTGAGCAGGGGGAGCTCGTGATCTTGTAGACTCCGATCAGAAGACCACACAGAACGAGGCAGAGAAAAAGGAGCAGGAGACTCCATCTCGATTGTAGGCGCATTCTTGAACCCCAACGACAGTTGGCCAACTAAACAAACGCTCGAACAACGGTCATCAGCAATAGTCATGGTCTGGCCCGATAACATGACTGGTGGCCTCCAATTGATTAGTGGCATTCTCACCTCAACATTCTCACCTAGAGCCCGAAACCCGAACCTAATTGCGCTCAGCCCTCTCTTATCGTCCATTGGAACTACGACAGAACTAACGTGTTGACAATTAACTATTATTGATTGTTGTGCCAATAAGCAAAATGTGCTCTCACACATTATCCCCTCTAGCGTCCCCCCTCCCCCCTCATTACACTGGCCGAACTCTCTCCGGGCACATTAAACGCTTCCAGCTGATAGCTGATAACTGATAAGACGATTCATACCTGTTATCGTTGATGAGATAAGCCATTTTCGGCTAACATGAATTCTACCTGGTGTTAGACGCAACCACTCGAGCGAGGCGAGTTTCACAAGTTTAACACTTGTATAATAAGTATAGCAACAAATTTCACAATATTAAATTTATAAAATTATTAAACAATTACATTTATTAAATGAGTTCTCTTTAAACGGTTAAAGACTTTACTAATGAACACCTCAGCTTTACTAAAGTGGGTATATCATTAACTTGTGGATCAGCCCTCGTTGCTATCAGTTCACACATTCAACAAAAAAAAAACCCAAAAATTATAGTATTTATAACCATATATCGTTAACATTTTATCAACTAATATGTGTTCAAATAAACATGTTTCTCTCTAGTTTAACTATTTCGGATATGGATAATGGGAAAGCTAGACTATTGACAATCAATGGAATCAAACATTTACCTAGGCCTGTTGACTCTACAACTGATATTCGGAAATATACTTTAGGGTTGATTCAAATGTAAGCCTATAGACATAGCAATATTACTGAATATGCCAATACATATGTATTTGTCAGCTACTAAAATAGTGTAAAAAAGAGAATAAAAAGAATTATTTTAATCATATGAAGAGTGAACAAGATATGAATCTTAACAGTACAGACCGAATACTTTTGCATCTTTTAGTAAGTAAGCGATATATGTTTGGAGTTTACATATGTACAGTTGCGGTCAAAAAAATAGTAGTGCGTGCAATGTAATTACATAAACTGAAAATTAAAGGACTTTCAATTTATCCAAATTTTTTATTTATTTTTTTTAAGGTACGTTATTATATTGTAAATCCATCTGAGGAATCAAAGATAGTGAAAATTTATTATTTTTTGACTTAGCAATTTTTTTCTTGTAATAGTCTGAAAAATGGGCGGTCAAAATAATAGTAGTGATGAACATATTACAATATTTTAATGATGAAATCAAGCCTAAATTAATTTTTTTTTTATTTAAAAGGTTAGATATGTGAAAGGCACTTAATAATTAACAAATTTTATACTTTTTTGTGAAGACTTTATTTTGAATTACCGCCTTACAACGACAGATCATGGAGTCCACCTGGCTTTGACATCGTTCTGGATGTATTAAGCTCCAGGGGCTCCTAGCGATCTACTAAAGATGAATATTATATTTTGTTTGATGTTTGGCAATATCCCTCTTGATATCGGACCACAAATTTTCAATGGGGCTCAGATCGGGGGACCGTGGGGACCACTCCACTACATTAACTTTTTTCTATGTAAACCATTCCTTGGCAGATTTCCTGGTATGCTTCGAGTCGTTGCCCTGTTAGAACCTCCAAATGAACGGCATATCATCCGAAAAGTATGGTAGCATAATGTCCTGAAGATTTTTCACATGTTCGTGCCTATCCATTATGGTTTTGATCCCATACATGGGTTCGACCCCGTAAAGTGAAAATGCGCCCAGATCATTATTCCCGAACCACCATGTTTGACGGTCCTGCAGGTGAATCTGGGTTGATATTCGGATTTTTAAGGATACCTTATATGTTATCGAGATCCTCGACCACCAAATAAAATAATTTTGGACACATCCAACCATTAGAAGCTTCCTTATTTCTCAAGGGCCAATTCAGATGTTCCTTAGCAAACCGAAATCACTTTTGGCAGGTATTTTTTTTCAATAACGGAATTTTTTCCGGACTTCTTTCTGCCAGATTATTATTTCGCAAACATCTAAGAATGATTTCCACCTTTTGGTTCGTACATAAAATCTTTTTTATAAGTGCTGCAGGAACAAAAGGGTCGCGTTTCAAATACCTCATTACTTTTGTCACTAGACTTTTTGACATGGATCGAGTTCTTCCTCGTTTATCCTATTTTGGCGACTACTTAATGGCGTTTCTGATTATGGTTGGCAATCATCTAATCAAATTTTCCACTTCCTTAAACGTTATCCTTTTAGGAATAAATTTTTTAATACGAGCACGCCTATCAGGAGTGCAATGCTTGCCACGCCCCATTGTAACAACTCTAAGCAGCATATTGTTTATAAAATTTATAGTAAATTATCAAATTACACAAATAAATATCAAATCAAGTGCCTTTCCTGCTTAATATCCTTTTTTTCCCACTTTTAATGCATTCACTACTATTATTTTGACCGCCCATTTTTCAGACTATTACAAGATAAAAATTGCTAAGTCGAAAAATAATAAATTTTCACTATCTTTGATTTCTCAGATTGATTAACAATATAATAACGTATCTTAAAAAAATTGAATAAAAAATTTAGATAAATTAAAAGTCTTAAAATTTTAAGATTTTGTAAGTTCATGGCAAGCACTACTATTTTTTTGACCGCAGCTGTACATACATACATACCAAACTCGATGTGTCTATCTTTTACCATTTCTGTGATCTTTTTGTTCATACGGATAAATAGACGAACTGAGGGACGGACGAAACGGATCATAAACTAAATTAATTAAGCCCATCCTAAAATAAGAGGTTCAAGAAATGTATTTCAGCAATTTTTTAATAAGGCACACGTATGTTTAAGACATCGAATAATATTATTAATAAAAGTCATCTAGTTAATATAGGACATGCTTAAAGCTTGATTATTTAAATTTTCATTTTTTTACTAAAAAGATTTAAGAATTTAAGAACCGAAACTAAATACAGTTCTATAGATCAAGCCCATCAAACGTTTACCACAATTTTGGATTTTGTATTCTTAAAATTAAACCCCCTTGAAACTTCTTCTAAGTATAAAGAATATATAAGCATACCATACATATCGCTTGAATTCTCTTCTGTTCATGTTGTTGCCAGTGGGTGCATCACCTGCAACGATCGCTGGAGCAGGTGCGAGAGCAGTGTGAAGAGCGTAACGAATCCATAGACAAGGAGAGTCTTCAGTATCAGCAGAAACAGCTTCATATTGCATACGATATTGGGCGACTGATAACTGGACTACGTTAAGTATTAACGATTGCTGCCACATTCAATGTAGAACTGTCGAGACTCGACAGGTGAGTCGCCTTCGCTGTGGTAACTGAGACACTTGACCATGCATTAATAACAAGACACTCGAGAATTCTAACAGAAGGCCTCGATAATCATTAGTAACTACGTATGTACATATGTAGGCATGTATGTGTTTTCTTTATGAATATGTACCATGTCAATTAATTGATGGACTTTTTGTTTGAACTCTGGCATGGAAATGACCTGTTCCTTGAGGAATTGCGTGGTTCTTTTTTGGACTACAACGAATTGAGGTAATTGATGAGCAATCTTTGGTTTCATTACTATAATGGATGTGTCATCAAATAAACTCATTGAATTCAGTGCAATTTGCTGAATTTACAATTCATTGATCACAAATAAGATTAACATTCCAACGACACTCTTCTAATTTGATAAACATGGAATAGTTATAATATCAATTTTATTCCGAGCAATAACATGAAAGTAATTTGAAAAAGATTACAACTGGCATAGGAAGATATTCCAGATGGACAAAAGATAATTTAGGGGTCTTCTCATTTGGGTATTACTTGAAACTTCAGTAACAATTCACCTTAATTAACAAAAAATTCAATCATTTTTATTTTTGTTTTTTGCAACGAATAAATCATATTTATTACTATAAAGATTATAATTAAAAAAAATAATTATTTATATATCATATGAAACTAATTTGTATTTATAAATAGCACTGGCTACTATGGCCTGCGGCTAAGACATCACAACATCCATACAGTAGACTGTAATTCAACCCAGAAGCGGAACCGGAACCGGACCGGACCTCATTCAAAACTACAACAAATCTAAGTAAGCTTAATAAACTAAGCTGAAATAGTAATTCAAATGATAATTTTAATGTACTTTTGATTTGGATTAATAGCAGTGCGAATAACTGAAATGTTGCTTAAATATTAAATAAGAATTGCGCTTGACTTTTGTTTTGTACCCTTTAAGAGCACTCCAAGTTGGCAACTCCAGATTGTTCATCCCGCTTATCGGCGCCCGCTTTTTGTTCAGATAACAACACGTACATATTTGAGGCTTTAAGAAATTCACAAGCTCACAGATTTCAATGACGCATACAAACGAAATTTAATTAGCGATTTGCCAAATGCACAAAGAACAGTGGAACGAGCAAAAAAAAAAAATGAAAAATACTAGACCGTTCTGAGGGACTCATAAACCACAAAGAACGGATAATTTCAAACAGATAACAAGAACGTATTGGGCCAAGAGTAGAGGTTGGGAAGGGACGGGGAGGGATTGCTGGGAGATACATAAATACACGTATTATATACAAATACACATCGGTTACAGATCTACTAGTACATATGTATTATCACAATGGACGGCTGCCGAGCAGCCTAGATGCCACAGCAGGTTCGGTGAGCATTGCCGGCAGCAGCATCCACATTGCCGTTATCCTGCTCAGCATCGGCATCGTCTGAAATGCTAATTGAGCCCGAATTGGACCCCATCCCCGAGCTCTGTAGACGCAGTGCATTGGTATTGTTCTCATTCTGCTGCTTGTTGCCATGATGCTCGACCATCAGTTGGGTGAGCAGCTCGAATAGTTCAGTGACGCCTTCATTTTCTTTGGCGGACGTCTCGACGTATTGAGCGCCCACCGTTTGCGCATAACGTACTGCTGTCTCATAGACAATGGCCCGCTGCTCCTCCAGATCAGTCTTGTTGCCCACAATGATTAGCGCAATTTCGCTGCCGCGCATCTGTTTCAGTTCGCGCACCCACGATTTTACCTTTTGAAATGAGTCCTGGTCGGTTATATCGTACACCAGCAACGCTCCATCCGAACCCCGATAGTAGATCGGGCCCAATGCATGAAACCGCTCCTGTCCGGCCGTATCCCATATGTTGAGTTGCGCCCGCCGCTCGTCGGGCAGCGTCACCTTTTTGGTCACAAACGAGGCTTGCAGTGTGCTCAGATGCTGCGTGTTAAACTTGTCCTCCATGTAACGCAGCACCAGCGATGTTTTGCCGACACAGCCTGCAAGTGCGCAAAACCAATGAATGACAAACGACAACAACACCTTTACATATGTATGCATATACATATACATGTATGTATGATACTCACCTTCGCCCAGCAGCACCGCTTTAAAGTTGAGCGTCGGCCCGGATCTCGTTCTGCGAGAGCTCATTGTAGATCCTGTCGTATGTAATTTAGTAAGCTACTCCCAAACATTGAGTAATGCTAATACACATTGAATTTTTTTTAATTGATTTGATTTTTATCAACTTCCTATTCTTTTTTTTTTGTCAAATTGTCCAGTAGAGCTGCAAATTTATCGATGAGCTTTTGTGGCGGCGTGTCGATACTTAAAATTTATTTCGATTGCTCAAATGAATCACGTACTGCATTCGATAATACATTTTACAGCTGTGCTTAAATACACATTTTGCTTATACAGTAGAATACATAAATTTAATAAATACTAAAAATAACTGCAAATGTTTATTTAAAACGAATATATATTCTCATTCTCATTATAAATGCACAAATTTATCCTAATTCAGATATTATGAGCAGTATAGCAATATCGTTGTAAGATATCGATAGGTGCTGCTTTGAAAATATTTGTGCAACATACAAATTATGCAGCACTGAAAGTTGGCGCGAATTTCGATTTACTTGTCCTTATTCAAAATTAAACTGATAATTTTAATATAAACTTGAGAAAAGAGAAATTTTCTTTTGCAAATCACTATTTTATTAGAACGCAATAATAACTATACGCCGATTCTAAATTTTGCGCCTTCCACCATTACGCAGGTTCCATGCTGATAGCGAGTTGACATTCTCTCCAACCCCGGAACATGCAAAAATTCCAGCACATATCGCTCAGGATTGGGAGGCTTGCGCATATCCCTTATGACCAAATTAAAACTGATTTTGTTGTTTTCATTTTTTGGTATTGAGCAATGTGCGCTCTCCGCCGAGGTGTTAGTACGCAGTGACGTTTTTCACACGCTCCTGGAACGAAAAGGGAAGAGAGCCCATTAATAGTGCACAGTGTGCAGCATAAGCGAATACTAGTAGTTAGATACATCAGTCAGCCAAGAAATTATTTTAACAACCAAGAAATTCCAGTTTTGGTAATATTTTATTATTTTTTTACTGTAATTGATTGTTTTTTAAAAAGTAAAAAAAAAAACTATTAAGACTTTAATTTTAGAAAGTCTCAACTCTAGATTGACATTTTTGCACTTTTGATTTTAAATTTTATCCTTTCAGTTTAAATTTATATATTATAATTTATATTAATTTAATATTATATTAAATGACCTTATTTTATTTAAATTTTTTAAAGTACTGCTGGTCCACTGCTCTTAGTTGGTATTAAATAAATAAACAAATAAATTTAATTTTCATGAGAGTAAAAAAACTTACTGTCTGAATGTTTTTATTAATTTTTCAAGTTAAACCACGGTTACTCTCTCTCTCTCTCTCGCTACTCTCTTTAGTAGCGCACTCTCTGCCTCCGGCTCCAGCGCTGACTGAGAGGCTGCGGCCGCTGTAGCTGTTTTCTATGACAACGGCAATGGCGCAGCTTTGTCTCGTGCTGTCGTTTCATTCTAGAATTAAGTGCCGCCGCAGCAGGAATCGAAAAATCCCAGCGTCAGGCGCGCACTCCGTGTGCCCCCAAAAAGTCCGGAACCGAAACGAAACGGAACGAACCGAACCGCATCGTAGCGACACGAAGCGAACGTGTAACGGTATCGGGAAACGTTTATTGCAGTTAAGCAAAATACGGAAAGACCAAAAAGGAAATACGGACGAACATTCTTAATTTGATCAAAAACAATTAGTTAACATACAATATAACGGTAAACATATATTGAAATTAACATAGCCGCATTCGGTTTCATTTCTACTTGTGCTTTGTTTGCCTGTGCAAAAAAAGGAACCACAACTCCTGCCCTACAAAAACACATACGCAATATTTTTGGTGTACACACACGCACACACACACACTTACAGAAGCTCGCATCCGCAGCCACAAACACATCCTTACAGCATTCATTTTAGGGGCAACGCCGGCGTTGGCGTCAGTGTTGACGTCGGCTTCGGCATCGACTTCGCATTTGGCATACATAAAGTTGTTTGGCGAATTCAAAAGCGCCGCTTAACGGCAAATGTAAATGTGCAATCCTGTGTGTGGGTGTGTTTGTGTTAGTGTGCATTTGGTCAGTAAGTCAACAACAACTGCGCAGCAAACAAGCGAAACCAACAACAAAAACAACAACAAACAAACAAACAAAGAACAGCAATTTAGCTCTATGGCGTTTTTGCTTGTCATTTCGGGGTTGCTCTTGATGCGTATTTCTTGTTGTTACGCACTTTCGCACACACAAACACACATACGCACAATGATTGCGTAAAAAGCCAAGTGCGCAGCAAATGCAATTGCCACGCCCCACACCACCGCCCCGTCCTTTACACATGGAAAGAGAGAGGCTGTTAATAAGTTTTCTCTGCAGTGTTGCCATTTAAGCTATTTTTTAGCTAGGCTTTGCTATTTATACCCTCAATATACATACATACCTATTACCTTAATTGGTAATTGAAAAGCTTTAAAAATTAATAAAATTAGGAAAACCAATTAGTTCTCCGGCAAACAAAGAAAGTAAATTCAGGATATTAGAATATTTTAATGCTGCAACACTTAATAGAACAATTAAAGTTATGATTGAATATCTTTGTTGCTAGCACAGAACTCCATTTTTATAAATAAAACGCATTTTCTTGCAATATTTATTAATTTCGGATTTCATTTATTTTGATTTTTTATCCTAGATTAATATGAAGATTTTCTAAACAAATACATAGTTTACATTTTTTTATTCTTATATATAAGCTAGTTTTTTTTTTTGGATTCAAATTCGGCAGCACTATTTTTATGTGCGTATGTGTGTGTGTGTGTGTGTGTGTGTTTTTGTCATGTGTGTGTACAGAGTTTGTTTTTGCATTTCTAGGGATACTTGAGAAATGGAAACAGGATACACAAAATGTGCGTAGGCGACACAAAGTGAAAAGCGCATAAGAGCGGAAACAAAAACAAAAGACGGAAAGTCGAAAAGCGAAAGGGAAAGGATAAAGCTCAAAGTGAAGGAATTTGAGTGAGAGCGAATAAGGGAATAGCAACCAGTTGCAAGGATACAACTGTGAGGAGAGGTGAGAAGAGGAAAGGAGTGGAGAGGTGAGGAGAGCAGAGGAGAGGAGAGAGGAGTGGAGATGGATAGCTCGCCCGATCTGTCGCTGTCGCTGAAACTGCGTCGCGGCTCGAGCGATTCACGTGACAATTTCTACATGGACTTTGCACAGGGCATTGACTCGGACATCGAGGAGGTGGACAACAGCAATGCCAATCTGGATGATGCCCTTGCCTCCGGCTCCGCCTCCGGGTCGGGCATGCAAATGCCGATGGGGATGGCGATGGCGATGCCGTTGCCACCGCCTTTGCCAACAGTGTCGCTGAGCGAGGAGATGATGCTGCTGGTGGCACCGCCACCGCCGCCCCCGACTACAACATTGCTAGGGCAACCGCTGCCAACGCTGACGGAGACGGACGATATGCCGCCAACACCGACGCCGCCGCCGGCACAGCAGCCCATCGGCATGGAGGCCAATTCGCCGACTGGTTCGGCCAGCAATTCGGTGCTGGAGCTGGAGCTGATACCGCCACCGCCACTGTCGCCCATGGAGGATGCCGGCCTGCGTACCGATGACGATGATGGCGAGGAGACGGATGATGCCGAGGAGGCGATTATCGAGCCGCCAGCAGCAATGCAGGAACTGAAGGAGAACAATGCTGATGCGGCAGCAGAAAACGACGATGGTAACGAAGATGATGATGAAGATGATGATGAGGATGATGACAAATCCACACCGCCGCCACCGTTGCCGCCATTGCCCTCGAATCTGTCGTACGTTCAGGGCAGTGTAACCCCGCCACTGACCAAGTCGCCATCTACGTCACCCTCTCCACCGGTTACACCTCCGCCGTGTCCACAGCTGAATATCTGCAAGATGGTATCGCCGCCGGCGCAGCACGTTAGCCAGATTCCACCACTGACACCATCTTCCGAGAGCGAGACGGAGTCACAGCCCAATTCACCGCAGCCCATTGCTCGCAGTCAGCCAGAGCAGCAGCAGCAGCAGCAGGAGCCGATGCCACCGCCAGAGCCAGAGGATGAGGATCAGGAACCGGACATGGATCATCTGCAGGTGAGCGGTGGGCAGCAGCTGGCCGGCGAGGACTACAGCAGATCGCTGGACAACGAGGATGAGTCCACAACGATCACGACACCACCGAGCAATGGATACTCGGCCTCATCTATCATTGCACCGCCGCCGGAGCACTTTGCCGAACTGGACGAGGATAGTTTGGGACGTGGTTTTATTCCACCACCTCCAGCGGGTCTCGAGGATGCCGATCCAGATGCCGCCGCCGATGAGGAGGAGGAGGAGGATGAGGAGCAGCAGCAAGATGTCGACGACGAGGAGCTAACCAAGGTAGAAACCGATGAGCTGTCAGTGGACAAGGTGTCGCTCAATGTAGGCGACGACGATGAGGGTGAGGATGACGATGATCCGGCAGATAGCATTAGCTCACCACGAGCTGCCAGCATTGCCAGCGGTGGCATCATGTCAACCACTGGCGCCATCGCTGCCATGGCGGCCGGAAATGCGGGCGCTGCGACTGCTGCGTCGTCGAAGCCGGACAGCCGTGTGCCCAGTCGCAGCGGCAGTCAGAGGTCCCATGCCGGCTCGCGTTCCAACTCACAACCTGGTTCCCAGCACGGATCCCAGCATGGCTCACGCACTGGCTCCCACGCTGGCTCACGCGCCGGCTCCCGAACCGGTTCCATTGCTTCAGCATCTGCCGCAGCTGGAACTGGAACTGGAACTGGAGCTGCACCTGCGCTCTCCCCACAAGCATCGCTCAAGTCCCAAGCATCGATTAAATCCCTGACATCGATCTCGGTGCGCAGTCCAGCACCATCTCTGAAGTCCTCGCAGCGCAGCGCCGAGCGCGTTCAGAGTCCGCCAGTTGGTGAAGGTGCTCCGGCCATGCCATCGCCTCCGCTGATGCGCAGCCCTCCGCCCGAGCTGGCCAAGAGTCCGCCGCGGCAAATGCACAGTCCACCGCGGATCACCACGCCCCCGCGCGTCTACAGCCCCCCGCTGGTCAGCAGCCCACCCAAGCTGGCCGAAACAGCCGCTGCAGCTGCAGCTGCCACAGTCACTTCAGCTGCACCCAAGGAACAAGCCAGGTAAGTCTAGCCCCTCTCCAAGGGTCTCATTCACTTTTGGGTTGTTCATCTCTTGGGGTCTTGGAGGTGAAACATTATCCATAGTCGGGGGTAATCTTTGCCCGACTGGACGGTATCACTGCTTCATTATCCTGTTCTTCTCGACTCCAGGACGTATGTCCGTACTCTCGGAAAAATACGCCATCCTTAAATTAAGAATGAATTTATATCGTTTTGTTCTTAAAATTTGGAGTTTTTTGTGTACTAATGTTCTTAAATTAAGTATGACAGCTATATATTCTAACAGTCCGATTTTAAGCAAACTCAGTAAGAATATAGCATAAGACCATGCCATACATAAAATCTGTGAGTTTGGTTGAAACACCTCCAGAAACAACAAAGTTTTTAAATACTAATCATTTGTTTGTATGACTCGATCTTTTCAGACTAAAATTAATTCCAAAACGTGCTTAATCCCAGAAAAATCTTATTTTAAGATGTTCGGGACTATGAAAAACAAGCATTAAACAGGATTTTTGTTTTAAGTCTTGGATATATTTCGAACTCAGTAAGATTTTGAGATCGTTTTTACTTCAACATCCTCTATTTAAGTAGGGACATCTTAATTTGTTTTCGGGTGTATATTATTCATCACCTTACTCCCTAAACTCGAACTCGGACTAACGGGTCACAACTAAAATTCTGGACTAATTTCAAAAGTCCACCAAAAATTTATTTTTGATTAATACTTACTGAATTTATTTTTTTTATAAAGGTCGTAATAATATAAGTTAATTTTATTTAATAGACTTGATCAAAATGTCCTTTGTCGGCCACACTACGCCGTTTTGTGCAGACTCTCGAAAATGCACGTTGTACGCCCTTTGGGTCAATTTCTTTTAGGCACTTTCGGATGCGACGTGTCAACTGAGTAAATTTTGGCCTTCCATCCATTCTTATACACTAATCTTTTAAGTTCACCAAAAAAATCTGCAATTGATGTGGAATATCTGTCTTTGGGAACAAATTTAATATTTTTGCTTACCAAGAATTAATGATTTTTTTTGTAATTTTTGCACATCCACCTGCATTGCGTTCTTACTAGCTGGATTTTCGTCTCAGTGCAACCTGGTGACCGCTGCTTTTTTCTGGCTTTGATATTTAATGATATTAATATTTTGCAGATATGTTGCAGTGAGCATCCGAATTTTCGGGCCGCTTCAGCTTGGCTTATTCCATTTTTATTGTTAAAAGCAGTCTTTAGCTTTTAAATGTTTTTTGTAGTCATAATTGTTGATTTTCTTTAAGAACCAGACTGCCTTCCTATTTTCAAACTGCTGAGAATTAAATATAAAGTGGTTTTTTGCCACGCCCTCCACCATAAAATGGACACAGGTGTAAGTTTTTCCATGCTCTTTGTGATCTTGGTAAAAGCGTACAATACGTTTTCGCAGCTGTTGCTGTTTGGAAGCCATTTTGAAGTCTAATATAGTGCACATAATTTTTTGGAATTATTTGGTAAAAAGATCATGCAATAGCTGATTATAGTACCAAATATTATTGTTATACGACAAAGCATGCCTAAGCTGCAGGCACTCAAAATCTGTCCAGAATTTTAGTTGTGACCCGTTAATGTTTTAATAAGTACATCAGCCTAGAGCAATGTACTTTATCCAACGATCCTTAAACATTTTTATGCCATCCAAATTGTAACATTCGTATAGGTCCTTGACAAAGGGGCTTAGTCCGGAAAGTGTTGTAGGTGCGGAACCAATTCGTACCTCAATCCATATAGTTGTGCCAATTCGTCAAAACTAAACTGTGTGGCCATACTTTGTGAAACTGAAGGGTTACACTAACGATCAAAATGATATGTTGATTTAAAAATTGGCGATTTCGTACTTAGGCCAAAGATTAATCAGTCTATCCTCGTATTTGTACAACACCGATACCAAAATTTTGTATACTCTGTGCTCATTGAAAATGGTCAAAATGAGTATATTGGATTTGTGTGATGGGGAGTATTCTATGTGTTCTACATTTTGATTGAATTTGGTTTAAATTGGTTCACTAGATCATACAGATGTAATAGTTAGTCGAAAACTTAATGCGGCATCATCAAACCTTCGGCGTGCCTAATGACGTGCAAATACGTATTAGGCTATCGGAGTGCCATGGCACAGGGTATCTTACAGTCGAGCACACTCGACAGTAGCCGCACCTTCCCACGAGCTAAACGAGCAGGGGCGGATACTACTTGTTTGTGTTTGATTGCTAAAAGTGCCTTCAGACGAGGATTTATCACCGACAGTATTTTTACCGTCGGTGAATGTTGCCATTCACACTATTCGCATCGGTGTTCACACCAAAATCCCGTCGGTTTTTTTTTTCACGGAAGCTGGTCACACTCAACACAATTTTTGTTCGCGCACACTTTATTTTTGCCGTAAAGCGCCAAAAAATACCAAAAAAGTGCAATGTTAACGTATTGATGTTACTGGCACGGTTCCACCGACGAAAAAAACCGATGGAATAGAACGTGTTCTATTTCCATCGGTGAGCGTCGGTTTTTCACCGACACTTTAAAGTTTTGTGTGTTTACACGACACCGACAGTTTTTTTGACAAAAAGTGTCGGTTAAAAAATCCTCGTCTGAAAGCACTTTAAAAATTACATTATTGGTAATCAAAATTGTCTGCTTTATAGTCCATCGAATTTTTTTGATTTTGATTTTTGAATTTTGATCAATCATACAGTCTATGTCTTTGCCGTCATTGATAGGTGCAAAGCTGGAATTTATTTCAATTGTTCGTATTATCTTTTCTACATTTTAATACGGGAAACAATAATAATAATTATTTCGTGTTTTTTGTTGTGTTAAATTGCCGTTGAATTATTAGATATTTAATAAGTAAAAAAGTACCATAATTTTGGTTCATTCAGTCTAACTATTTGCATTCGCCGGATTGATCGAATTTTTGTATACTTTGTATAATGGAAATGGAATTGGCGGATGTCAAGAACTTTACTGCTTCCCAGTGCAGGGAGGAGTCTGATGGACGATAAACCGGGTGTTGTTGCCATGATGCAGCAAAGTCCGCAATTTGTGCAAACGCTTTTTACGCTCCTGCGATTTCTTGTTGGGGATAGGAAGACACCCAATAAGCCGGAACTAATCAAAAGAATGCTCACCGTCATACATATCCATGCAAAGAATTTGAAAAAAGGTAATGGAAATCACAGTCTTGAGCAACAATTTCCCTTTTTTATGAAGAATTTTTTGGCGATGCTGGAAATACCTTCAGAAAATCGGATTCGCATTATGCTTCTCAAGAGCATCTTGTTGGGGACACTGGTCGCCAGGGAGCAAATGAGTTCATACCTATTGAAGACTTATCGCATTCTGTATAAACACTTGATCATGGATTGCTGGGGAGGGGACAAACATCTTTGCAATGCCGCATTTGAAACGCTCTATGCCATTGTCCAGGTGCACATTTTTAGCCTTTGGAACGCTACATTTAAACTGTTGTACAAACTATGTTGGGTAAAAGCTCCTAAACAAGTGTTCCAAACGAGATCAACGTTTCCTCTTATCGTATAAATTAAGATTTATCTTTAAAATTTAAAATTTTATGAGCCGACATTTTGATAATAATAATTGAACCTACACTCTGGAAAAAAAAATTTAAATTTCCGTTCCTAAACGGGGGATATTCAAGTAGAAGCGATATGAATCGCTGACTTAGTTCGGAATTTCCAAAACTGAGAACAAAAATCTTATTTTAAGTTCGCTTTTCGCAATTCCGGAAATCTTAAAATAAGATTTTTCTGGGATAGTAAAAGTACGTTTTGGGATTTGATAAGGTCTGTAAAAGATCGAATCATACTATTTTAACTAAACTTAATTGAAATAACAAAGTTTAGTGCTAAGAAACTTTTGCTTCTGCTTTTTTAGCCAAACTCGGACTGTTAAGTTGTGTTTGATATTAAAGATAGTTTTATACTTAATTCAAGAATAATAGTACACAAAAATCTCAACATTTTAAGAACAAAAAGGATAAATTGAAGTAAATATGTACTTAATCAATTTTAGGATGGCATATTTTTGTGAATCTACTCTAGATGAAGCAGATTGTTGGAAAAGTGGAAAATTCCTTAAGTTATTAACTTGACAAAGGATAATAGTCGCATTTAAGTATTTTTTTTTGGGATGTTTGAGATCTTGAGACTACGATACGATATGAGGTCATTAGGTCTATAATTGCAGCTCATATTGTGCGCTTCGTATCTATCTATATCATCTCTGGTGCTTGTTCCTATTTGTGAACGCCGGTTACATTATGATGAGCTTGCCTGTTTGGCTCAAGCAGCATCAGCGTCATCATGGAGCTCTCCCAGTTCCCCCGGGCAGCTCTAGTCTGGCACTTTATTAATTGCATAAGCGTTGCCATGGTTCTGTCGTCGTCGTCGTCGTTGTCGTCGGATGCCTCCATTAGTTGTCGTTAATAGCCGAGCCAAAACTGTTTATCCCATGCCACTCGACGCTTGTCGCATGTTGCATGCTGCAAGCTGCTTGTTGCGCGTTGCGCGTAGCTCTGGGCTCTTGTCTGACGCCTACTAATGCGTCCCTTTACATCTCTCACATTTGTGCCTCATGCTGCAACTGCAACTGACTACACAACAACACTGTAAAATTGTCGTCGTTGTCGTTGTTGTTGTTGTTGCTTTTACACTTTGCATTAATTAAACATCACGTTTCCAGTGCAACACCCGGACAAGTTGCGCAGCCATTCAGGCCATTCCACACGGCCCACATGGCGTATGCGGCATTTTATCTAGTGCGTATACGCCACGTTGTCGTTGTCGTTGACGTTGACGGACCCGAGTTGATTGGCTTGCCACGAACAAATTGCGCAACAAGAAGAAAGATGCTGCAGGTTGTTGTCCTCAGTCGATGTCACCTGCGGTCGCTCAGTTGCTGCTGACACAATTGAAGGCGACGACGTCTGGCCATTGCCACGCCCACAGATTAAGCCCACAGTCCCCCAGTCCCCCCATACACAAATAGGTCAATTGCAAGTTGGGCGTATCATGGACGGACGGACGGAGGGACGGACGGCAGCCCGGAAACATTCAGAGAGAGGACCGACCACATTCATTCAACGACTCCATTATTCCCTTTACGGTTCTTGTTTACTGTTTACCCACCCGACACTGCCTAATGGACACACTTCCAAGCCAGCGCGTTCCTTGTTCGGAGCTGGAAGTCCATGCTGGACACTCACTGTGAATGCTGCGCCTCACTTGCATAAAAGTGGGCGTGGCAGGGACAAGAGTCAAATGTATGCACATCCATTGTTATGGAAAATCACAAGCTGTTGCCGAATAATGTTATACATTGTTATAAAGGAAACGGTTATACGCTGTTATATGAAAAACTTGAATACTCTGTTGTATTTGATCGAAATTGAATACTGGTATAAAATATATATTTAAAACCAACATATATGGTATATACTCACATAAAAATTGACCACAAATTAATTGAGTTGTCGATACATCTCCTAATGATTGTAAATACAAAATACACGCGAAAATTTGGACTTATAAAGTTGCTAGGTCATAAAAGCTCTAGTTTTAACACTTGACCAACTGATCTTTATTTTGCAAATAAACGACTATGAGGAAACTCCATTGAGCTATCGTTTTTCATGAAAATCGATTAAATTAACTGGATTGATGGTCAACAAAATTTTCGGGTTAAGAGACTTGAAAACCGGTTGAGCGAATATCGAGTTGCCCAATTTCTATATACCTATTTTTACTTATATATTGAAATTAATCTATTGTGATGTGTTGGAAACTATTATATATTGGTATATTGGTTTTTCCAAATCCTTTTTGAGCTCTTATATCGAAAACTGTTATACAGCACTATACTTAAGCCAGTATATGGTAATTTATTAAAAACAGTTGTTCGCAGGCATATGAAAAACTTGTATACCTTAATATTTTGTTGATTATTAAAAAAGGCCAATTGATCTACTACTGTTATATCTAAAAACGGTGTTGTACCCAACAGTATTATACTGTTAGTAATCAGGTACAGATTTTACTATTTATTGGCAAATGAATTGTTGAGTCGAATCACAGAAATGTTCATGCAAAAAACCATTCATCGAGCTGTTATCGATAAGTTGTGAGCATGACTGAAGCTACGGTTCAAACTAAGTTGAGCGTAGCGTTCACCTGTGCTACATTGCAGCATTTGAGTGAGTGGAACTCCTACTCCTCTTCCCTCTGCGACTCACGTGCTGCGCTCTTCTTGACTTTGTCGTTTGCCTGGCCAAGCGCATCCATTTATTTATGCAACAGAGTCGAGTCGAGTTGAGTCAAGTCGGGTTGAGATGAGGACAGAAAGGCATCATGCAACACGGCAGCACGACAGGACAGGCAGCAATGTGGCAGGTTAACAACCCCAAAACCGAAACGCCATAAAGTATGCAGCACGCTTTTAGAAATCTGATTACAAGAGCGCTTGAGTGCATGACCCACAGTCCCACACATAAAAAGTGGAAAGGACAGGTCCTGTGGCTCGACTTCAATCGACTTTCAGCTCACCAGGAGACTGAGCACTAAGCTCCATGTAACCGCATCAGCTTTGCCCTGTGTCAAGGTTATTTATAAGCTCCCCACTTGTTGCAAGTCTCTCATATTTTTATGTATATGCCACGTACCCTTAATCTAAGTTCTACAGACCCTGAGCATATGCTACAATGATGAGTACTTTCGTACTCTCAAGTACTTTTGAGTGCCACAAGCCAGCAACAACCACTAAAGCTCAATCGCAATCTCAATCTCAAACCAAATTCAAATTCAAATCCAAATGTAAAGCCAAAACTCGATCTAAAAACTCAATCTCGAACCACAATCTAATCTGATAGTCAGCGCATACATATAAACAGATGATGCATTTTGACTTCAATGCATTCACACACTCAAAGTCAAGTGATGTGAATGTGAATGCAAATGAATAGCAGCAATATGCAGAATGCAACAAGAATTCGTGTGAATAACCTCAGGAAAATCTCTTCAGACAGAAATCAAAAATAAATACTTATGTATGTATATAATATTAACTTGATCTTAGATTATTAATATGATGGAAACATTTTTGTGCTAATAACTTAAAAAGCGATTTACTATTTCTACACTGAAAAAAAGACCACTTTCTAAAATCAAGAACATTCATCTGAAATATTTTGTTCTTAATATAAGAATGTTTTAAGATCAAATTGCTAAAACTAAGAATATTAATCTAAAAAATCTTAAGTTCTTAATATAAGAATAAAAATCTTAGATCTTAGATCTTTTTCTCTCAAAATAAGAAAAAAAATCTTAAAATTTTGTCACTTTCTGAGACTTAGAATTCACAACTGGTTCTGGCGTCAAGTCAGCACAACGGTACTGATAATAGAGTATAATAATAGATAATACTGTATACCAAGCCAGGCTCCTTGCGTTCTGCATGTGTTTTGTGTGTTGTTGTTTGTTGTTTAGTGTCATATCGACATTACTAGACCTCAAGTTGACTTCAAAATTACTTCATTCTTCTTAAAATGTTAAGAAGCTTAATCTTCATTTGAGATTTTTTTCTTGATAATTTTGGTCTATAAATAAGAACATATAATCTTAAAAAAATAATTAGGGTATTCAGAAACTCTGGTATTTGTGCTATTTGATAAAGTGATATATGTTGTAATAACAACAAACACACAGAAAATATTTTATCACACCAAACATGCCCTGGGGTATGTATACAAAATTTGTCGTATTGAGTCAAAATTATAAATAGAGAAAGGTTGCCAGACTTTAAAAAGTATTAACGAAATATGGTCACACTGAGGTTGGTATTGATATTGGTTGTTAAAGTAAGTAAGTTATCTTGGTCCGGTGGGTCTATATTTTAACTTTCAGTTAAATAACTAGGGTTCGAATCACGCAAAAGACAAGCTGTATGATTTTCCCTTAGGACAGATTTTAATTTTAAATAAAAATATAAACCTTTTTTTAAAATTATTTAATTGATTTTTTACAGTGGCCAAAGCACTAAAAAGACAAGAGTAAGAGATGGTGACACCAAACGCATGAGCTTAAACGAAATAAAGAGAATGCTTGCTTTACACAAAACAGCTGTTCATTGAAATTAAACTCATTGAACCGGGGATTTATCGTAAATACGACAGCAGAATCTTAAAAAGTGCACTCTCTAGCTACAGTGTAATAAATTTATCAAATAACACAAATATCATAGTTTCTGAATACCCTAAATAAGTTTTATTGTTATTCTAAGATTTGTGGTCTTGAAAATACAAGAATTTATGATCTTAAAAATAAGAGCTTGGTCTTAATTGAAATGTTTGTGTTTTTTTACTTTAAGATTTTCATGTTCTCGACGCATTTTTTAAAACAAAGCTCTTAGTTCTGAGACCAAAATCTTAATTTTAGATCCTTTTTTTGATCAGTGTTAGAGAATTCTTTAATTTTATTTGATATTATATTTAAACTGAACTACTTTTGTCAGCATTGTCCGGAGGTCTATTTCTGTCTTGCTTCTAGTTGAAATCTAGATTGGGGAATCTCTGTTATATTTTTTTAGTTAAGATTTGCTCGTAATTCACCTGTCTAGCTGTCTCGTTGGTGACTTAATTGCATGTCCGCCTCGCCTGACAGCAGGCAGGAGTCCCAGCTTTGTCATCCATTCAAGCTCTACTTATATATACACTTATATGTGTGTATATATATTTATTCGGATTTGGATTGTACGCACACCAGAGAAACGATTAGTTTCAATTGCTAACGTGGGCAGCCCCAGCCCCAGGTTTTCATTAGATGGTCTTTTTTTCTTTCCCATTGTGGCTGTTATTAAGTGCAATTTAGTAGTACTCGTAAGTAGGGTAGGAGGTAGAAGGTAGCTGGGGAGACCGTGTGTCGGAATATATATGCGAAACACTCGCTGGAAATCCGTTCATGTTTGTATTATGACAATGACCATGCTATTGAGCAAGGGAGTGTTAAACAAAACATTTTCCTAACCGCAACTTTTCGTTTGTTTTTTATTTTATCTTCGGAGAAATCAGTTAAAAGTAGAAGAAACATTAATTTTATAGTAATTTCAGCTCAACTAACATCTGGGTTTTTTCAACTCAAGCCGACTTTTTTCAAACGGAATTTTGAAGATTGTCGAGTAGAGTTGCAAAAATAATAAAAATTAAAATCAATATTTTTTATAATTTCTATCATTTAATTTGCCCGTTTATCACAATCTCAGGAATTGATTTTTTTAACTTAATACTTCAAAAACCAATCGAATTTAGGTATTTTAAAATTAAAATTTGAAAATTTATGTCTAAATCTCTAACAGAATCTTTGTTTTTTTCGCCAAGTGTAGTCGTGCTTTTACCTTTTCCGAAAAGAGAAAAAGATGCGCAAATATTGAAAGTGAGTCCGGAAGATGTGAGACTTGACGGTCGATCAAATGTTTTGAGTATTCACCGAACGCAGGGCTGTTAATCTGTGTGAATCTTTTGTTGTGCTTGGTTTGTGGTTGAGTGGCACACAATGAGGGATGGACGATGGACGATGAACGACAACGACGCCGCGGCGGAAGTGTCTGGCACCCAAAGCGATGAGTGCTCTCAAATAAAAGAGTACTCCCGTATGATAACATAACAGAATATATATGTACACAGAAAAAAAATACGGGACTCCGGCATAAAATCAATCCAAACGGTAATCTCGGAATTTCCTAAATCGACTACAAAATGCTTGACTTAAAAGTAGGATTTTAGAATTCCTTCTGCGTAAATATTTTGATTATCGGGGCTCTAGAAAAACTTATTTAGTAAAATGAAATGTTTTTGAAGTTTTTTTTAGACTATTTAAATGCTGATTGGTGCCATTTTATCCGCATATTGTGTGGATTTAACCAGAATTCATACTTGAAAAATACATGCTAAATTCAAAAATTACAAACTTGCAATGTAGAATGATTTCTTTTTTTCCGGTGTATACGTATATCTATGCGATATCTGTGTATCTGTGTGTGTGTGTGTGTATCCCCATGGCAACAGCTAGTCGATTATTTAATTAAAGCACAGTTGAGTCCATGGCTGTATGGGTGTCTGCAGATCTGCAGATCGCGAATACCAACCAAAACGGGGCCTCATGCAAATCCAGCGATTGTTGGGGGCAATCAGTGAATCGACGTCGCTCATCGTTGCGACGACTGCACTGTGGCTTTATCAGTACAGACAGACAGACAGACAGATAGACAGGCAGGCAGAGGGACAGACCAGACCCGACCAGACCAGACCAGATCAGCTAATCCATGCCTTCTGCATCTACATCCAATTCCAGCAGCAGCAGCAGCAGCATCACCACCACCACCGTTGCTCCAGATCCAACACCGCTGGCCACTCTCAGCTATCAGGATGAACAGAAATCGCAGGCAGTGCCAAGTGTGCCAAGTGTGCCAGGTGTGGAGTCCGTGTCGAGCATAGCCCCAAGAATTCTGGTAAACAGTCAGCCGAGAGCCAGTCATTTTACGAGCAGCCATCATCACTATCATCTGCCGCATCAGTTCCAGCATCCGCATCATCAGAATCATCATACGCACAGTGTTCGGGTGCCCACGCCCACAGTGCCCAGTAGCTATGCTCCGCCTGCTCTTGATGCCGAGGGACGCTCACCTGGATATAATCGACGAACTGCTCCGTCCGTGGGCGGCCCATTGTTGGCCACATCCGGAGGAGGAGGAGGAGGAGAGTCGGGTCATGTGACGGTTGCCGCCTCGCCGGGCAGACTCTCGGCCCGTTCCGGTTCGCAGCATCATGTAACCATCGATGAGTCGAGTTTGCCGCGCAAGAGCAGCGTCGAGACAGCCGGACCAAGTGGCCTCATCCTTGGCGGCGGCGATGGCGATGGCGATGATAACAATGATAATGCTGACAATGGTGGCGACGACAGCTCAGAGACTCCCTCGTCGCCGGGCAGCAGCTCCCATCGCCATCACAGCCAGACGGACGGGGAGCGTCAAGGCGGCGGCCAATTGGCATTAATGTATCACTCGCATCAGCTGACCAACTACCCCGTCATGCCCGCCATCAAACGCACCCATCGACCCTCCTTCGTCTATCCGGCAATGCCGCGAGTCAAGGCGTAAGTTTCGAATATACTTTCAAATATTAAATATACCTGCTAATGATTCTGTTTCTCTTATCTTCTCGTCTCTTCTCTTCAGTGGCGATGCTCTGGCCACTCTCTTCTCGGCTCTCTATGGCAAACTGCTCGTCGTTATGGGCGTGGCCTTTCCCATGGCCGAAGTCATTTCAACCTATATACCGCCATCGTTCTATGAGGTTAGTTTTAATCCAACAACAGCTTTTATTAGTATTTTGGATTGAGCTTAAAATCGAAGTACTAAAATCGTCAAAGCTAAAATCGAACAAAAATCGAAAAAATCGCTTCCGCAAAAATCAAATTGCCGATTTTTCGACGTATGTTTTCAATCACTAGTTTTAATCCAAACGCTTTCATTGATTTCATATTGATGGTGCTCTCTACTATACTTTATTCTATACTTGTTTCTTCACTTTAGTTTTCTAAATAGCTTCTAGTGACAGTTCGAGTCCTCTTAGTGTTACTTCAAACTACCATTAACTCCAATATTCAGGATTCTTTTTCTTTCAGAGTCCAATAGTTTTCATATTTCATAATTTCCATCTTGAGTTTTTCAAACCTACATTTATTTCCAAGAATTCAACATATTTTTATATTTAGTCTCTTCAGCTAGCTATTTTCTTTTTTTCAGCCAAACTTTTTTTTAATTTTAGTATGGTCCTTCTTTCCTTTGAGCTAAATAGTATATTCTCTCCACTAGACCCTTTCTTTCCACGGCGAAATCTTTCATATTCCTTAGCTTGATATTCCTTTTCTTACAATGGACATTTTCTTTCTTTAGCTAGCCCCTTTGGAATAATTTCTTTTGTTCTTTTGCTTATACCTATATATGTTAATTTTTGTTTTTAACTAATTCAAAAGTTTGTTCCTTCTTTGATCTAAAAGTCGTCCATCTATTCTATCCCTACTTCCCAGTGAGGATTTGCTTTCAAATCACAACCAGTAACTCTTTTTCTATTCATCTTTTCTCACAGGTCTACTATTTGTACTTGTACATTGGCAGCATGATCTTTCTGTTGTTTATGTACGCCACACTGATCTGGGGACGACCCAAGCTGCCAGTGCCGCCGATAGGTGAGACATAACCATTCGATTCGCATGACAATCAAGTCAGCTTTAAGTCTGTCTCCCTTGCAGCCACCTCGCCCAGTAAGTCCACGGCCAAGGGAAGTGCCTCGGACAGCATGGATGAGTCGGATACGGACAGCACCTCGACGCATCACCGGATTCCCCCGGCCATCCAAG
This sequence comes from Drosophila subquinaria, assembly GCA_037043405.1. Lineage (NCBI taxonomy): Eukaryota > Metazoa > Arthropoda > Insecta > Diptera > Drosophilidae > Drosophila > Drosophila subquinaria. The sequence goes on from JBAMBL010000255.1 coordinate 27,870, forward strand.
TGCGTCGTCCGTCGCTGTTGTCGCCGCTGGGCAGACAACATCACTACGGAAGCTTCTATCTGCGTATGGGCGCTGTGGGTAAGTTTCAAAGGGATTGAGCCAGAGCTCGGAATACTGATTGAAATATTTTTTCATTTGCTTAAATTATTTAGCATAGTTGAATCTTCACAATTCACAATTTTGGCAAACACTTAATTAGTTTGAAAATCGATTTGATTTTATTTTATTGTGTACTTTGTACTGGTGTCGATTCCAGTACCAGAAAATATTTATTAATTTATTTGTTTATTACCTTGCCAGTAAAATTTTTTTGGGATACTTGATACAATTAAAATTAGATTTGAAAATTTTCATCTCCAGTAAATGTTTTTTTCTCTGCGATTTTTCAACTCCAAGTATTTAGTTAAATTTTTTCACATATTTGGTACGGCAAACAAATAAATAAATGTTAACTGGTGTTCAATCGAGCATTTCTAAACTGTAGTGGAAAAACATCGACTAAAATTACAATTGAATCAAAAAGTAGATGAGAAAAAGATTAAATCCAATTTCAAACTAATTTAGTGTTTACTGAAATACTTGAAAAACTTCATCGCACAATTATTTTAACTGCTAAACTCCATTTTTTACTTTAGAGCTGCTGATTTAAAAAATTGATCAGTATTCCCAGCTCGGTTTGGATCATTTTGATTTGTTTAATTTGTTAATACTTTCGCATTTACATTGACAGCATTCGGAATTGGGAGCATGATCTATTCGGGTCTGGAGTTTGGCCAGTACTTTGAGCTGAATCCGGACACCAAGTGCCACAATGTTTTGCTCGCCTTGACGCCAGCGACGCGCATGGCCTTCATCTTCATCCAGATGTACTTCATCTTCCTGAACAACGAGCAGATCAAGGTGTATCGCTACAAGATCATCGCCCGGTTCGGGCTGATGCACATGATTGGCACCAATCTGGCCGTGTGGCTGAATGTCCTGATCCAGGAGACGAAGCACGAGATTCTGACCTTTTACAACCCGGAGAATCGCACGCTTCGCATCTCGCATCGCATTCCGGGTCATTCCCGGGGTCATGCAGTCATCGCCCACGATCCGACGGCGCATTTGCGAGTCCCTCGAGGTCTCAAGGGTCCCTATCAGATCTTCGAGTGTCGGCGCACCAACATCATTGGTACTTTGGTCCAGGATGCTTCGCCCTTTCTGTTTCCCTGCACCATCGAGTACTCGCTGATCTGTGCCGCCATTTTGTACGTGATGTGGCGCAGCATTTCGCGTCCACAGACGCCGACACCGCAGCGTCCGGACATGATTAGCTCCCCGATGAAACGCTCGCCGCATCACTACTCCGTGGACTGTGCCCGCGCCCACAAGGGTCTGTTTGTGGGCATACTCATCCTCGTGCTGACCATCATCTCGCTGATCATATTCTTTGTGCTCATCTCACGACCGGACTTTGTCTCCCTGGCGGTCACAGAGGTGACCATCTGCGAGCTGCTCATCTATGGCACGGCAACGATTGCCACTCTGCTGGGCATGATCCAGATCCGGCATCTGCAGTACGATGCCTATCGCAGTTTCTCCCTGGACGACATTCTGCTGGTGGGCGCCCAGACGGGCTCCTTCCTCTACAACATCTTCACGGTGATTGCCGGACACTTTACACTGCGTAGCGATGACATGTTGGTCCCAATCAATGCGTTGGCCTCCATCGTGCAGACCGCGTGCCAGACCATGTTCATCTTGGACGCCAGTCGACGCCAGGCTGTCAGTCCGGAGCACATTCGGAAGAAGCCGGGACGGGAGATAGTCACGTTTATGCTGGTCGCGAATCTGGCCATGTGGGCGATTAGCACGCTGGAGAAATCACGGGCCGAATCGCATCCCATACAGCTGAACTTTTATGGTCTGTGGGCGTGGACAATCATCACGCATGTGTCGATGCCGTTGGCCATATTCTATCGCTTCCACTCGACGGTCTGCCTGTGCGAGATCTGGAAGCGGGCCTACAAACTGAAGCCGACGTATATGTGAGAATTCGCTCGCTCGCGCATTCAAAGCATTGCGCAGCAGCAACAATTCTGCGAGGATCTCAAAACAAATCTATCCTACTGCTATTGCTCGACAACATTAGCTGGCGGAGAGCTCGAAACAGTCGAGGAGGTGGATAGCGGAGGCAATGGGAGTGGAAGTGGCAACGGAAGTGGTAATAGTAATGGTAACAGTAATGGAAGTGATGGCAATGCCAAAGCTGGAACTGAAGCTGAAGCTGGAGTGGATGGAGGAGCAGTTAGCCAGCAGGATGAAGGCGAACAAGGCGGCGACAGCGGAATCAGCCGGAATCAGGAAAGGCCAACAGCCCGTGCCCTGTCGCCGCAGAGCCTCAACACGGAGAAGGCCTTCTGTCCGGTCTATGTCATAAACGGTGAATGAGTTTACGCGCACTTTGAGTTCATCGACGCCCTGAGCGGACATGAGCTCACCTTTGTTTAGAACTTTTGCATCCACCCACCACACACCACCCACAACAACACCACACACCACCCACAACAACACCACAACGAACCACTGAGCATCAAAAAATAACAATAATTATAATGCAGCAAACATCACCCACCATTTGAGAACCACCTTCAACCTTGGCGGGTGCAAAAGTTACCATAATTAAGAAAGACCTAAGAACTAAAAAGAAATCATTAGAAAACAAAAATGGAGAAAACATATCCGCATGCTAGAAAATTATGGCAATGGAAATTATTATTATGACAAAAATAATAAAAAATAAATAACGAGAATGAGAATGATAATGAAGCATAAGATACATATACAAACATATTTCAACACTTATATGACTCCAAAAAATACCCTTAGATGACTTTAGAACATTATAACTCCAAAAAATGTCAGAGCAAAGACAAAAGAACCCAAAAGCAATGTCAAGTGTGAATATGAGTGTTTGTGAGTGTGTGTGTGTGTGAATGTTGTGAATGTGTCAAATAATCATCAAAATATATTAAAATATATGTAGATGATTTCAAGATCATAACATACTTACATATATTCAGAAGTTAGTTACTTGTTGATTCACAATTACATAAATATACATACAGATTTAAAAGAAAGCGAATAATGTTCATAAGAATCAGATCCTGATAAATATATTCAGTATGATTCTATAACGTAATCCTCACAGCATTGTCAGTTTGTTATATCGAAACGACACCCCGAAAGTCAAGCACTACGAGTAGACATCACTGAAGTAACTTAACTGAGATGCGCCGAGAGAGGCGACTGTCGTAAGAAATTGAGTTGTGAATCGTAAGATCGTAAAGCAAACTATATATATATATGTATGCAATAACCTATAGAGTTCGATTTAACAATATACAGATACGATACGATATGATATGATACTGTTTACACCCATATGGTAGTTGGCATTCCTGGCAATTCGTGAAAGTTCTTACATATATGGGAATATACAAAAATTATTAACTTAGATGTTGATGTATTCAAATCAAGTACATCAACTTACATACATACATGACATAAAATGCGAGGAAAAAAAAACATAAACCCCACCAAATGCGAGCGATAAAGTCAAACAACCACGAATAAAAAATTAAATACTTATACATTATACTACATATTAGAGTGAAAGGAGATATAAGCAAAATCATTATAATATATTAACTAAGATAATTGTATTTGCAAATGTTTAATATCAATGAATGAAGTAAAAAAGAATATATTTACTTCCATAATATATTCGATAATTTCGAAAATCAAGAAACATTCTCATAAATAAGTACGATCCGCGATCCTTTTGATTAGTATTATATTATTATTATTGTTGTCGGTATTATCTGAATAACTGACTTTGTGTTTGTTGAATTGCAATTTTTTAGATTTATCAAATGTTATTTTATTTTTTTTGTTAATATATATAATTGTTAAGAGCTTTGTTTCGCCCCTGCTCCTCTTCCCCCGACCCTATCCAAAGGTTCTTGTGATAATTTACTTACGCTTGTTCAAATTGTTCAACTTGTTCTTGTCCTCTTTACCAATCAAAGCCAATACTCATCTGAGAATTACAAGTAGTATCTATATCAATAATAATACCAGACTAATATAATATATATAAATAAAATACCAAACTATCCAGTATTTAATAAGTCTCAACAACGTTTGACGGACAAATCACAAAATGGAATAGAAGAAATCACACGAGAAACGCACAAATAAAGAAAGAAAGTAATAAAAGTAATGAAACGAATAACTATATAATGTATTTTTTAAATACTTAAGAGTAAAATCACTTTTTTTTTTAACTACCATAAAGGCATAGGATATATCTATATATATATGTGTATGTATATGAACAACTAAATACTATATATAAGTTTTTAATACTTTCTCTTGTATATTTTTCAATGCCAAAGAGTTTTTATGTAGCCTAAGTTGAATATTGCTTTCTGTATATGTACGTATAATTATATCTAAAAATATAGTATATGTCAATAGATACATGCTCTTGTGTATTGTAGTATTCTTATGTACTTGGAACCAATGATTTGAGTTCGAATTTGAAAATATACATACTTACTTAGGTATTGTATATTCAAGCTATGCATCAAATGAGAAATTCAACTAATAATATAATATATTATATTAAAAAAAATATTTATATATATATATATATGTATGTATAACTTAGTTATCTCAATTTTATATGTATTCAAACTAAATTTTTAACTAGTATAACTGTAACTTTGTATGCATTTTCTTACCATGTATTTATTGTACACCAACTTGGACACTGCTCAAAATTTGAAAATAAAAATCGAATTAAAAATAAAAAAACGAATATTCTGAAATGGCAAATCAAAACTGAAAAATTATATATACATACATATATTGTAGAATTTATTAAAACTAGTCACTAGTTTCGAAATGAATTCAAAAACACATTAGAAGTTGTATGGAGAACTTGTATACCAGTAGCCAAAACTCGAAACCAAATAACAAAATAAAAAAATAATAATAATAAAGCAAGATTCATGTTATTCCCGAAACAAAGAGAAAATAACCCGCATTTGATTAGAAACTTTTTTGAATTACAATAAAAATAAAACATATATAAATATTTATATTAAAACTTATTTCGATGCAACTTATCGACGTGTTTGATTTTTGCAGACAAGGGGTAAACTTGTGGGGTTGTCTAATTTTTTGCCTTTACTCTGAAGGATACAAGAATGAACTGTCACTTTTTCCTCCATTTGATTGTCATAAGGAAAAAACCCTCGAATGGCTATGGAAATAAAGAAAAGTCCCCAACGATTGATTTCCCAACCTCAAACCTGTACTGATCGGTTCTGAATTGATGATATGCAATAATATATAAAATTTGATTACCATAAAAGACGCATTTGTTAATTGTTTGTTCCTATGATTTGTGGGTCAAGTTAAGCCTGGACACTTCCTCTTGTCGAGAAGGAGCCTTCAATTGTTGTACAAACAATAATTGCCATAATAATGCCTCAAAATGGGAGCAGCCAGCCAGCAAATAAACAGAGTGAGAGATAAATGAATAAATGGATACTAAAGAGATGAACACAAGTACTCGCAATTCGTTGTACTCTGTATCTCGATATGGGCATGTATCTGTGGCTCCAGCAAGAGGACGACAGCACGAGAGTACGATTCCCCCATCTAAGGGTTGGATTCCCATCCAGAGAGGAGAGAACTCGAAACTCCTGCGTATCCCAGCCCAAAAAATAACCGGGGCCTGTGCAGTTTAAAGAGAGATGCAGCATATCAAGTTAATGACATTTCCCCAGCTAACTCTCTCGCTAGCTCTCTCTCTTTCTCGCTCGCTCTAACACACTCCGTGTTACACTCTCTCGCTCTAAATCTCTCTCATTCTCTGTCTGCTCGTCTTTCATTCAAGATGTGGATGCTGTGTTGCCCCTAATTTGTGCTGCAATTTTTGTGGATGCTGTTCAGCGGCCCTATGTACCTAAGTACATATGTATGTATATACATATGTTTATACATGTGTATATATAGATGTATACCAACTGCTTACCCGGGATTTGAACCACGCCCTGGCCAACTGAGCTGGCCAAAAACTAGGTTAGCGTTTCTTTCATTCATTTTATATCATTTCGTTTCGTTTCAATTCAATTCAGTTCCTTAGTTTCATTTTTCTTTTTTTTTTGTTAGGTGAAATTTGTTGACTTCAGTACAAATACAACAACAGAAATTGCGGGCGCTTTTATGCTGTGTTTATACAGGAACCCTGGACATGGACATGGTCCTGGACCCCTTGTTGACTCCCTAATTCAATTAGCATTTTATTTGGGTCTCGGCGTTTCGTCAACAGGCAAGAAAGGTAGAACTAACTGGGCTGCAGTTTGACCAGTGTCCACACCTACATATATACATACATACATACACATATGTATGTATATATATATATTCATAGGTATTAATGCCTACGCCCACGCAACAGCACCTCATGCACCACCTCACCCACCACCACCACCCAGAGCAGCAGCAGAGGCACTCATTGTGGGTGCGCCACAGTGCAATTAGATACAAAAACAAGTTTACACAAATGCACCCTGTTTGGCGGCAAACTAAAGCCAAAAAGGTGAATGTCCTTTGACAGTTTTTTTCGCGCATGCGCCCCACAAATCCCAGTCAGAATCAGAATCAGAGCCACAGTTACAGTTACAGTCACAACCACAGGGCAGAGTCAGAGCCACAGTTAGCACCGCAGAGCCAAAAGCCAAAAATGAATACAAAAAATAAAAAGAAAGGAGACGACTCTTCGTCGACTTCGTTGGCTGCATCCCGAGGCCATGTCGCACCTCTTGAGCATTGCTGTGCCCTTAAAAGCATACTTCTATGGGCTTACACACATCTATGTATTCACACATGTTTATGTGCATATCCTGACACGCACAGAGAAGTCCTTTGGGACTCACGCACTTCTCACTTACTCACTCACCAAAGAGCTCTACTCAAGGGGACTTTACCAAGTCAAAACTCCTGCCCTAAAACTGTTCGAGTGTCTTACTTAAATATAACAATCAAAGATCCACCTTTTGTTCTCATATTTAAAATAGATACAAGTTTTTATAACTAAGCAATATCTTAATAATATATTTTTTTGTATATAACAGGCAGAAAGAGACATCTATGATCATATAACCGCATATTCCGTCTGTCACGGCTTCTGCCGCTCCCACAAAATGCAATATATGACACCCAAAGATTTTAAGATATCTTATCTATAATCCTACTAAATTTCATCAGGATCGAATAATTATCATAGCTATTTTAAGTTTTAAGCATCTCCAGCGCCTAAAAGTATGCAGACAGGAAAATGTTAATATATTGTATATAACTACTAAAGCGACCTAACATTTTTTGAATAACTCTTTTTTCAGATCTTCAATAAAGTAACGTCAAGTTTCATACAATAATTAATACCTAGTAGAGCCCTGCATGAGCTCACACTTAATCGTGTTAACAGTCAGAAATCACACTGTGCACACATTCAAAACGACACAGTATGCTTTTCAAGTCATAATTTCAATTCCTTATGATACATTCATTTTTCGGACTCATTGACTCGGTAATACCTACGTAAACAGAAAAAAAAGTTGAAAATTCATTCGAATTCTTAGAGGATTTTAAAAAACAAAAAAATATTGTAAAAAGACAACAACAAAGACAACAAAAATCGTATTTTTCGTAATTCAAGAATACGTACAGTGGACCACTAATGTTTCCATACACCATAACTTTGTCAAATTTTTGTATAATAAAAAAGATTTGATGCAGATTTCTTAACTAAATCTTCTATAAATTTAAATTCCGTTAAAATAACACAAAAATTTCTTTAACCCATTAAGGGCCCTTGGAAAATTTTGATTTTTTGTAAAAGTCTAATTTTCAACTTTTTTTCTTGGTCTCAAACAAAAAATATTTTGATGCAGAAAAATTCTTCAAACAATTTTAAGAGTGTCTGGAAAAAAATTATTTGCAAATTTTTTGTTTTATAGCCATCATTATCATTTGATTATTCTTAGTTAAATTACGAGTATATGGCTGCTTATTAATCCACCCAACTGATTCTTATTTGAAAAAAATATAGCTTCAAATATCTTCGTTAGATATTAATAAAATCGAAAACAATGATGCATTAATTTGTGTAAATGTGTTAGCTCGCTAGTTAAATAATCCAGCTATTATAAAAGATATTAAGGCAAAATCAATAACTACATATATTTATACCCTGTGCCCATTGAAAATGGTCAAAGAGTGTATATTAGATTTGTGTGATGTATGTAACAGGGAGAAGGAAGCATCTCCGACCCCATAAAGTATATGTATATATTCTTGATCAGCATCAACAGCCGAGTCGATTGAGCGATGTCCGTCTGTCTCTCCGTCCGTCTGTCTGTTTGAACGCGTCAATCTCAGAAACTATAATGGCTAGAGACTTCAAATTTGGTATGTAGGTTGCTGGATACCGAACGCAGATCGAGTTTGTTTTTAAATTTGGATCGGACCACTATATCATATAGCTGCCATAGGAACGATCAGTCGAAAGTCAAGTCTCAGCATGAAAATCTTTTTTGTTGTTTTAGATAGCTAAACTAAATTAATATTTGGAAAATGCCTATTACAATTGTAATGGCCTCCCCGTTTTGTTTCTAGGGTAACAACTTTATTAAATTGGAAGCAAATTCGAGCGGCGTTAAAGATTTATGTTTTATATGCTTACATATGTTTATATTACTAATTATTTTATAACCAATAATAAATATTATGGAGACTGGCACAGGGTATCTTACAGTCGAGCAAACTCGACTGTAGCCTCACGACCCCGCGAGCGAAGCGAGCAGGGGGCGGAGCTCCCTTGCTTTTTTATGAATATATAAAAGTAATTTCTTTAAAATTGGTAATAGTAGTAGGCCTTGTCACAAATATTTTGTGACAACAACTTTTTAAGCTGCTTTACATGCACTTACAAACATATGTACATTTGTGCATTTATCAAATATTCATGTTCAAATATCCGTTAGCTGTTTAATTATGCAATCATTCGCGTTGACCGACAGATTCACGTGCTGCTATTTCAGATAGCCGACATTAGTAGTAATACTAAATCATCATCATCTTTGATTTTGATCATCATTGCATTTTGTCTGATGATTCGCGCAGCGAATGCCGTGTGCAGTAGACTGCGAAAATGGCAACGGCAGCAACAACATCAAAGGAAGCAGCCCCAGAGGCAGCGGCAGCAGCAGCAGCAGCAGCAGCAGAAGTAGCAGCATAAGCAACAGCAAATGTGAATATCGTAAGTGCTTACGATATACGAGAAAAACGTCACGACAGCGATTGCCGCTGCCAGCGCTGTCGTTGTAAATCGTATGCCGACAACGACTGTTGCTGCGACGCTGACGTCGACGTTGACGTCGACGTTGACGTTGGCTGTGCGCTTTATCGTTTGGTGGTCTGTGTGCGTTCTACGTTTTGAGTTGTTAGTTGCGTTCGAACTCAGTCATAAACGAACTGTTACGAGTGATGGAAGAGTCAATACGGTGGCTGCAAACAAAACACCAACACCAACACCGACACTAGCAACATCCACACGAGCAACAACATCAGCAACAGCATCAACAATAAACAATTTAGAAATAAAGCTAAACAAAAAAGTAATCGAGTTCGGAATCTGTTTTTTTCTTTTTTTTTTTTTTGTATTTTGTTTTGCATCAAGTCAAGTTTTTGTTTTTGCTTGAGTAGTCATTGCAATTAAATACAAGTAATTGTTGTTGTCGTTGGCGTTGTTGTTGTCATTGGAGCTGTTGTTGCTGTTGTTGTTGCCGTTGTTGTTAGAGGCATTGTTGCCAATTGTTGTTTTTGCTCGCTGTAATTGCTAGCAATAAATTTTCTTTTACATTTTTTTTCCTATGACTAAAGTGCTAAATAAAACTATTTTTGTACCAAGTTGTTAGCTTTTGATATCCACAATAATCAAAATAATAATAACAATAATATCAACATCAAATTATAATAATAACAAGACGTAAACAATCGAAAAGTGAAGAGCAACAATTTATTTGATTGCTGTGCGCGTCGTCGTCGTCGTCCATTTTGTCTGTGTGCCCTTTCCGTTTCCGGCAATCGCAACAAATTTTTGGCAAAGGCAGGCAAAAACCAGACTAAGGACAACCCACAATACCAACAACAAACGCGCGCGCAACAATCATACGTCTTATCCGCTCCGCGTTCCCCCCCTGGCGACTTCCCTTTGTCGCACAGGACGCAGTCGGTAACTGCGACATGCGAAACGCGTAACAAAACAAAACACGCAAGGACGCAACTGCCATTCCATGTGAGAGAATTGAAGAAACCCAAAAAGTAAGTAATCCTCACACACACACACACTCACATGCACAAAAACACTTGAGTGCTCGTATTATGTCAAGTACTCAATTGTGAGATTCGTGTGAATATCGTTAATTACCACAGCGAAGCTTCTCAGTCCCAATTCCCTCCTCTCCCGAAAAACGCAAGCAATCAAAACTTTGGGGTGACCCTCTCGAGTTACAGACAGACAGACATACACAGAAAAAAATCAATCTTCAATTCAAGCTTGGAACTCTTGATTTTAGCAAGTATTTTTTAATACTTTACGTATGTATTCAGCATATTATTGTTGAATAAAATAGACAATAAAGCCTAAAAACATTTAATTTCAATGAAAAAATTCGTTTATCCCAATAACGAAAATATTCGCGAAGAAGGAATTGAAAAATCTTACTTGAAATTCCGAGATTACAGCTTTTGAGATTGATTTTAAGCCGGAATCCCGAATTTTTTGCTGTGTACTTATGCATGTCACATGTTACGCACACACACACACACACATACATATGTATACACAATGTACATACCCTGTACTTGTATTTATTTTGCACATTTCTTGGTCTTCCATTAGAAAGACATTGGAATGCCCACAGCTCGAATACTCGTATGCGTATCTTTCGCGGGGGCAAAGTAAACCCATAAAAGTGCCACAAAAGAAAAATAGACAAAAGAAATGTTACGAGAGAATTGCGAAAGAGACATGAACATGAAAAGGAAAAGGAAACTAAAAACGTATTTCACAGGTCTGAGTTGAACAACGCTTGAAAACTATAAAGTAAATGGCACAGACAACAGAACTGGGTCAGTTCGATGATGATTAGATGGTGGGAGGGAGGAGCAGGAAGAGAAGTTGAGTAGTTCAGTATTAAATAGATCAGTATTTGAAAACGATTCAATTTACAAACTATGGTGTAAGTTGATTCTCCATCAATTTTTCGCTTTGTAAGTCGATAGATCAATCTATAGGGTTAATCAACTCGGTCGATCGTTCAACGATTTATAGTGATTCCAAGCTGATTGCAAGAAATTTATTCAGCTACTTTCACTTGTCAGCTAACATCGCTCGTTTAGGTCTAAAAATTGTCTAAGAATTGACTATATAAAAGGACTTTAATTGAGGGTGTCAACAAAAAAGTAAAAACTATCCGAAAACCAACCAAAAATGGATCTAGAATCGGTCGATTCTCGGTTGGGTCGGATCTCCGTGGTAGCCCTGAATATAAATCTTTTATTTTGGTATGTATTTCTTTATCTTTAAGATTAAGCCCCTTTAACGTAAAATGCATGAGAATTTAAGTCAAATTTCAAAATTGCTCCGAGTTAAAGTTCCACTCTAATAGGAAATACTTAATAGGTAACTTAATTTTCTTTTTACGATAAGAAACACAAATCTTATTGCACTAACTTACATTTTTGACCATTTTGAAATCAAACGATCTTTAAAATACCAAGTGTCTCAAATAGTTTCATTCTTTATATGATTTTAACTTCGGTATTATGTCAGTTATCGCCCAAATCAATCGATTTTTCAGTTTCTTCATTGAATGTTCGTCTAACTTCCGATTTCATCAGAGGAAATTTGAATAGCTCTATGAATGCATTCATAACATGCGAGGGTTGAAAATGCCACCTTTTTTTCCAAACGGTGGTGGTGTGTTTTTTCGCTGACCTTTGTGGGTGGTTGCTTCGCACTGGGCAAAGGCGTACGAGTAAATCTACAAAAACAAAAAGCAGAAAAGAACTAAACAAAACATAAACATACAGTCCAGACATAAAACATGAAATATCTGCATGTCTGGCGTATGAGAATATTGAGCTAATGAGGCGGCGGCAGCCGGCGACGAGCGACCTCACCCATTAAAATGCGACCCAAGGGGGTGGTTGAGACTACTATACGATTGTCCCCCAACCCCTTGCGTCTCTTTGAGTCTCGAAGCTGACCAAAGGAACGCGGCTGGGGGAAAACTCATCCCAAAAGGTCGGTTGTGGATAACTAACAATGATCTGCAATTCATTACTTTGAATATGGTCACCTTAATTACCCTAATGGAACTGCCATTGATGAGTATTATGAGTTGATGAGTATTCGTAATAGGGTAGCTAGTTTCATTTTGTTATTGTTGTTACATTTATTATATACGGTCACCCTGTTGCCTTAAAGTGCTTTCATATTTATGTAGCCATAGATATTTAGACCCTAATTCACTTCTTACAGATAATTCGCTAGACAAATTAAAGCATCGGCGGTGAATCGTTCGCTGTAATGCATTTATAATGCATAGTTGATATTGTTTTTTACTGTTTACTTAATATGGTCACTCTATCCTGCTCCTTATGGCGCTTGTCAAGGATGTCCGCTAGTTAAATCTAAGCATCAGTTAAGGAATGCTGGGACAAGACATTTCGAATTAAACCTCTTGTTATGTGTCTTATATGGTCACTCTAATTATCCTAATACCTTAAGTCGAAAGTTCGACCTATGATATCTGCTAGTTTGGCCAAAACAACAGCTGCATATCGTTAACTGCTCTGCATCTCGAAATGTTATTGTGATTTTTTTTTTGGTAATATGGTCACCCTTATTTGAAAATCTATCCACAATCATATATGCAGTGATGCATATCGAATCTTGGAAGATGAAGACTTGCCCTAGAGTATCTGCCAGTCTGGCAGCTTGACTCGTTTCCTTTGTGCCCTAATGGTTGCTAAATATGTGTCCATCTGTTCAGCTCAGCACTCATCAATCTCATGCCCATTCTCATTCTCATAAGCATTCTCAATTTGGTATTCGTATACAATTGCATATCCGGTTCTCAATGTGGGCGCCGTCTCTCTTTTAATGCATCTGCATAAAAAAAAAAGAAAATACAAATAAAAACAAATTAGAAAGAGAAAAAAAAAGAAACACAAATGTTTGTTGTTGGCGCCGATCCGCAAAGTTAGCGATGGGTGTGGGTGCGGTTTGTACATAGTATGTCTGTCGTTTGTTTCTAATCTGTCATCGGACACTTTTGTGCAACTGTCATAAAAACGGAAACAACAACAACAACAATAAGCAAACTGATCATAGATATAGGAAACGATCTGCCAATGAAGATGGCCAATGAACCCTACAACGATTCAAATCAGTTTTTTTGTTTACGAGATTATTATTATGTTTTGTTTTGTTTAAATTGTAAACATGTAACATGTTGAATGTCTTCTTGGTGGCAAGTGGCAAGTGCAGCACCCACCCAAGAATTGATTGCACCACCATTGCAAAAGTTGCACTCAGAAAACAGAGAAACAGAAACAGAAACAGAAACAGAGAGAGAAGTTGGCAATTAACAAGTGAGCGTTAGTTTTTGTGATTCCTTATATAGACCATAACTTAAGTTGTGGCCAGCAAAGTGTTGACCGTCTTTCTGCCTGCCGTCGTTAGCCATCAAATGTTAATGGCATTAAGCAAGCTTTTCAATTTACGTGACAGTGTTGGTGGCAATGTTGTTTTTTTGCTGTAGTTGCTGTCGTTGTCGTTGTTGGTGTTGGTGTTGATGTTGATGTTGCCACTGTTTGGGGCGATACATGCGACAATTCTCTCTGACTTGAAGGGGGGATGGAAGTGTGGGATGGAAGAAGCATTAGGCGTCACTTGGAACACTTGGAAATGGCCATGGAACAGGCACAGCGGAATAACGATTGGGCCAACATCGTGGAAAACAATGTTTTATGTTTGCCGCCTCGTTGCATTTTTGCGGTTTAAGTTGCTTGACCGTTAATGGTCAGCGCACATTTGGAATACGCAAGGGTGACTCGCTACTACAAAGTACTTGTACCGTTAGTACCTTTAACTAATGGAATAGCCGCAAGCAAAAATGCCCACATGCAGTCCAAGTCCAAGATTCCCATGTAAAGTAAACCAACTTCCATGTGGAATTCTTCTATGGCATATGTTAGTCAAATATTTTTGATGCGGGCTATATAAAAGTATCTGTGAGATATTCTGTGTGATGCACAAAATTAACTATAGGCTTCAATTATGTAAAATAATTGCATGATATTTATATGCACGTCGGATACTCAAGTCCGTTTAAGTTGAAGATACAATTTATTTGCAAAACATGACATTTAACTTATTTTTTAAGAAAACAAGTGATTCCCAATTATTTGTAAGATACAAATGACATGAAAACTTTTTTCTAACATTTAATTCTGATTTAGAAATAGGCAAAGAACTTTTATATCTTTGCATTAATGCGTTTTTTAAATGTAGATAACTGTATGATACATTTACTTAAATATAAGATATATGTACACTACTGGCCAAATTAATAAGTACACTCTTTGTTTTACTAAAACAGCTATTGTAAGTCAAGTCTTCAAATTAAAAATATATATTTGGAAAGGTAATCTAAATTCCGTTTAAATGATGCATAACTGTTAAGTACTTATTGAAATATTCGAGTTTTAAAAAAAGTCAACTTTCTAAACTTTTTTCCTCGATTATTTAAAAAAAAATCTTGGAATGCAAAAACATTCTTCAAACAATTTTAGAAGTGACTGGAAAAAAAAAATTTTAAAAATCTTTTAGCTTATATTTTTTATAATTTTTTGAAAATTGCTTAAAAGGCACTTATTCGTCATTTTCATACAATAAGTGCCTTTTAAGCAATTTTCAAAAAATTATAAAAATTATAAGCGAAAATATTTTTGAAAATCACACGTTTTTTGAAAAAATCGAGGAAAAAAGCTAAGGAAAGTAATGCATCATTCAAACGGAATTTAGGTGACCTTTCCAAATATATTTTTTAAATTTGAAGACTTGACTTACAATAGCTGTTATAGTAAAAGAAAGAGTGTACTTATTAAATTGGCCAGTAGTGTATGTACTCTCTATTAAATAGATTCAAATGTATCAGTGCTTCTTTCAAAATTTCTGTGTTGAGAAACACAATTATTTATAACTAGAACGCTAGTATTTTTTTTTGGCAATTTAGCTATTTTCAAAAAATTGTAAAAAAAAAATAGAATTTACTTTAAATGGTGTCCAAATACTTGTGCCTATGACTGTACATAAATAATAAGAAACAAATAAATTTTGTTCAGAAAATAAAACGTTATGCTAAAAGCTTAACGACTTATCAAAAAAAAAATGAAGTTAAAATCAAAGTTGAATCAAATTTTTATCAAATTAGAAATGGATTAATCAATTCCTCTAGATATTGGGAACTTTTTCCTAGTCCCTTTCAATTTAAATTACATGCATAAAGATTTTCCTCAGCAGTTGTTTTCATTAACGATTTGTTTGTTTTGATACGCATTCCCCAAGCAATTCACAGTTCGAATTTTCCGGCCAAACTGGCTGGCCGAATACTGAAATGGCACACGACCTCGCCACGAAATCCAAATCAGAAAATTACTTGGCCAAAATGTGCAAAATTTGATCAATGCAGTTGGCTGCACTTGCACTCAGTTTAGGCCCGATTGGCAAAAACGTTCAGCTAACGGATGAATGAAATTGGGGGCGTGATGCATTCATAATTGTTGGCCAGAAGCCAGCAACAAAGTGTGGCAGCAAATTATTGTACAAATAGCATGATCATACATACATACACACACACATACATATGTATGTAGTATAATATTTGATAGATTTATGTAGTTAGAGCAGACCGGGAAGACGTCTATATAGAGTGTGTCTGACCCTCATCAATCTGTCAAGATCGCTGAAAATCCGCTGGATTTTCATTCGATTTTGCCAAAAACAATATCAAGTCAGTCAGATGTCTACTCATGCCCCAGATGGTCACAATGAGAGCTATAAAAACTAAAATAGTGCGTGCGTTTTCCTTTTAGAATTTCCACTTGTTGTTTGTTGGTGGACTCAAGGGCACATTATACGATATTTGATTTATAAGTGATTTCAATATTATGTTAAACTTTTTATTCAATTCGTAATTTCTAATCTGTGGTATTATATTTTATATTTCTCTTTGCAGAACGACCAATTTGCTAACGAAAAGTCTTAAAATTAAACTGCTGCTGCAAACCGAATGACTGATTTTTTTGGAACAGCATTTACCTCTCAAATAACTTTATACTTATCGATCCAAAGCAACAAAAAATACCAAAAGAACCTTATTGACACATGCCAAGAATGGCAAATTTTGTACTTTAAAACTTAGGGCTCGTCTTATAGTAATACAGCTAATTTAGAACTCAAGCCAAGTAGTTAGCTATTAAATATTTAATTGGTAAAACATCTTTAAGATAAATAATAACAAAAAAAAATAAAAAGACACAAAGACGTGGAAGACAAAGACGAAGACGAAAGAGAGGGCAAGAAGAGTGGAAAGAGTGAGGAATGCAGCGTTGTCCGTATCTACATGAGATGCGAGAACGTCTATTGGATCAGCCAAGGGAAACTTTACAGCTGGAGAATATGGAACGAGCCAATTTACTGGACAATCGCCAGTCGGCAACCGAATCGCATCAGGTCGGCACTGTGGTCAAGGTAGGGGCTGTTGGATGTACTCGTACCAAGGATTCAAATCATATGCAATATGCCTTACAAACACACTCACAATCAGCTCACAACTATCATATTTACATAAACTTGTATACAAGCATAACAGACATGTACAATTCCAGATAACATCAACATCAACATTAACATTCACATTCAAATTAACAGCAACAGTAACATGAACATTTTAACATTCATCTGAACATCAACATTAAACATGCTTGTAAATATTGCATATGAATTAAAATATTATATACTACTATAATTAATCCCATATCAATATATAACATTAATAATTGCCATTTTGTATATATTTTCTATATATCTCTTATTGTTTGAGCTTTCCAGCTAAAGAAAAGTTCAGTTAACCATGTGAAAATTGAAATGATTGAATATGATCGAAAGAGAACATGAATATGCCCAAAATCAATGCTAAAACAGTGATATGATAATCCTTGCACGAGTTACAGAACGATTCGCCCTTTACTTTACTTTAATTTATTTCAAATAAGATTCCCATCAGTAAAATATTTTGGTTTTCTGTTTTTATTTCGTTTTTCTGGCAATAAATTGGAATTGTTTTTTAAATGTTTAAGTGGCTTTCGCATGCATTCAAATCCATCGCGAGAAGATCTCAATGCGACGTTCACAATAAAATTGCCATTGAATGTTGAAAACGTGATCTCAACTCTATTGTGAATGACGCTAATTTCGGCTGGGCCGAAGTATGATGTCATACTTGTATTTTGTACAATACATAGTCTATGACTGTAAATACGAATTCCAATTTATTGTTGTGACTAAACAGATTAGTCGTAGAGCCTGAAACCTAATCTCGATTCTTTTTGAAAATTCCCCTTTGAAAATGAAATAAACAAACAGCTGCAAGGCGATGGATACCATACGAGTCCCGCTCATCAGCGCACACCGCTAGTACCACATGATCTGGGCGAGGATTTCAATTTGGATTTCGATGATGACTTTCCGATCGATGCACGACGACCAAAAAATGCCAAGTAAGTGTGTTCCATTTTAGATAATTGATACCTACAAATAGTGAATCATCGTATTATCATATCATACACCTCAATCATCTTAATTGTGTTCTACTTAAATGTGTTTCGTTTTATACGTTGTCCAAAAATAACCAATAAATGAACATACGTCATCTGTGTATGTACTTACAAATAATTGTACTACTTCTGTGAACTCGTTAATCCCCGACCTCATTTCACTGCTAAACTTCAACTCAGCTTGTACTTCAGCTTCTTCTTTGTGGTCATTTTCATTTTCATATCTAAACAGTCGAAACTTAATGCTATCCCAAAGTCTTAGGCATAATCCAGTTCCTACTTCAGTTCTATCTATTCTAAATACTCGTAGATTTCATTCCGTAGATCATTAAAATGAACCTTGTCAATTCCCATTTAACTAATTCACAAGAAATTGTTGCAGCGGCAATCATCCAACGGTTCTGACGCAACCACAGAAAAGGTCAGATTTCAAATTGGAATTATCCATAAGATAATTAATATAACCGCATTTAATAAAAAAAAAAGAAAAATCTATTTTAGTTTTTTTTAAGCATTAATCCTAACATTATGGAAATTTATGATAAAACCTAAACTCGAATTATATTATTTGCTTTTGGCTACACTTAAATAGTTCCTTGTAGTTATTTCCCTGATCTCACAACATTGTGTAAGTCGTAGAAGCACCCAAAAAACTAACACTGGATAACCGACTAATCATATTTGTATCCAAAATAAATACAGAGCTAATACGAGTACCTTTTTGAGTAGGATGGGAACTATATAGTACAATACATGTGTACATTTGTATTTATATTCCTGGCTCTTCCTGGCCAAGTTTCTATTGTCATCGGGCCTGTTTGGCAGCTCGCCGGATTATAATGTCAATGAACTAGGAGATGTCGGCATAATAGGCGCATTGCCTTACATTTCCGATTATGTGTCGGCATTGTTAAGCAGCCTGCAACTCCATCTGCAATTCTAAATCTCTGACTGCCTCCTATGCCTTTCTATAAGTCTATCTCTCTCGCTCTCTATCTATGTTTCATTCAGTCGGTCTTTTTCTGTGGCACATAAAACAAATAGTCAGCGATTCGGACGGAAAGAGGCATAAAAATCATTTATACTCGTACAATGCAAGTTGCAACCATGTAAGTTGAAGAAGTTGCAAACAAATTACGCAACTTGACAACTGCCGACAACGAACCCAACGAGCTAAAGACTGCGCCGTGGATTTCACTTGGCTAACTGCGCGCTAGAGATGAGCACAAGTCAACGTGACACGAAGACGACAATCTAATCGTGCTGTATTATGCATGTTTACAATTGAATTAAATAAGTCTAGACCAGCAATAAAGATAGCAATTCAATTCCAGTTGACCTCAAGCTAGAGATGAGCGCTTGTCGTGCTTCTCAGCATGTCACGAAGAGTAAAATCGTATCGTGATTATTATTTATGTTTACTCCAATATTTCAATTCAACAAGATAGAGACTCCTTTTCAACTGCTTTGAACCTAAAGATTCGTGTTGGATTCTCCAGGCTCTTAATCGAATATATTTAAACAATATAAGCGATAAAAACTCCAGTCCTATTCCGGGATTTCGGAATCCCAAACGGTGACAGAAGTTTGGTATGAAATACATGATTCAGACGCGATTTTTTTATTTCCTCTCCGCATATATGTCGATTATCTAGGGCTTTGTTAGAATTATTTCAACAAAATCAAATGTATACGACTCGTTTGACCATTTTAATGCTAAGTGGCTGGCACTGTATCCGCGTACATGAGCGTGTATGAGCGTACGTCATGTTCCTTAGCGTGACACGAAAATCGGGCCTTATATATTTTCTAAATTAAAGAAAACCAAATGAATTTAGAAACAAATATTTCAAGCTAGAGGCAGATATCTAATGTCTCGTGTGTCTAAGTGTGACCTATGATCAGATCGTATTGTTGAAGTTCCTAATCGGGCGTAGGAAATCAAAATTATTTTTAAATTCAATAGGCTTCGAATAATAATACATAGTACTAACTATATAATATCCATTCTTTAACTTAATTTACGTGTCGTGACACGAAAAATACACTGGTGTTCAAGTTATAAGAATAAACTTGATCATATAGTACGTGATTCGTGCTCGAGTTAAACTGTCATCCCTGTGACAGAGCTGAAACAAGATGCCAAGATCTCAAGCTCACGACATGTAACTCTCCGGGTGAGTTTCACCCCTCCGACCCCTCCCTCTTTTGGCACCCAGTCGTTACAGTTACTGTTACATTGTTACAAGTCATTGTACGAATGACTTACATTCGTGTGTTTTACAGCACAGCAGCAAAATGACAAATCTCGACAAGAGGCCCAAAATTATCAGAACATGGCATGATTTGGAAGCCTGTGTCAAAATTGTAAACAGATAAAAATTAGAAGGGCTTAGTTCCAGTTTTCATGTTCCCTGAACTTTGGCAAATTCCGTTAATCAATAGATGATAACACAGGCGGTGATGGCGACTTATCGACCTGTCGATGGCTCAACCTTGTACTAACTTCCATCTCCGCTGAGTGCCTATTTCTGGATGCTTTTAACCCCTGTGCAAAAGCGACGCATGATTAGATGAGTGCACACAAGGTTAATTATTACCACCTTCAATTAAGCAAGGTTTAATTTTTTTAAAAATACCTCATGGGCATTGCATGGGGTAGACCAAAGACCATCGACTATAAATAAGCAATCCTCCCCCCAGTTGATGTCTCCTGCCAGATTCATCATCTAGCTGGACCTGCTAAGCGAAAGCTCAAGTTATTTTAGCCAGATGCTAGATATTAGCTGTATCTGAAACTTTCCCTGTTATTTGCAAATTATTTAAACGAAACCCAAATAGAGATACGAAACTATCTACATATGTATATTCATAATATATCTTTATATTTCATCCAAAATTGTCCTTAAAGTTACACTAAATTAAATTGAACATTTAACAGGATTGTAGGATTTAAGTTGAGTACTTAACCATCATAAGTATTATCTGGATATTATCAAGTCAAGTCCTTCGAGTCAAGATTTTGATCGAAGAACTTGAATAAAGAGGGCACAAAATACAGAATATTGCATTTTGAATTGATTACCGCCAACACTCTATCTCTTATCTTTTAGCATTAAATTGCCAATAAATTTAGCCGTTTCTAAATATTCCACTCGATTTGCTCATAAATTGTCTTCAGTTATACTACCTATCTGGATATTAATATCGTTTAACCTCTATTTGCACAGTTTTTCGTGTTGGCCAACGGTCTTTATCGGTTTACACTTACATACATACATATGTACATACTTTCTTATGGTTGATTCTCTGGGTGCGGTTTGCTGGCTTATTTTTTCCATCGCCTTCCTGTTTCCACTCCCATTCCCATTCCTATTCCCAATCTTCCCATCCTTGTGCATGTCATTCAATGCACTGCGACGCAGTTGTTGGCGACTCGCGACGCAGTATCCACTTTTGTGCCTGTGACCGACCAATGCAACCCCTTCCTTGCAGAACCATACAAAAAAAAAGCACCCTACACTCCAATGGACAGGCACATTGATACACATGGTGCATAGGGTTAGGAGTTGGAGTGTTCTGGCAGCGTCGTTGTCGTCTTGCCGGTGTGCTCGTACTCGTGGAACGAACGAAGGAGCAAAACAGAATCCAATGTTGGTTGTTGTGAAAAGCGCACAAAACAAAACTACGCAAAACACACACGAATTGCGATGAAAACGAAACGAAAGCGCACAACTTTTACGATATTACGACAGGCTGTCAAAAGAACTGTATTAGCAACGTTGCTGCTGACGTTGACGTCGACGGCGACGTCGCAGTTGTGTTTATCGTAAATGCCTCTGGCAGCGCACTGTGGTTGAAAACCTGCGTGCAGCGCACATGAATTGTATTAAATACAAAGAACTGAATCTTTTTAAAACCATCAAACAATTTTTGTTAGTAAAAACTTTGTTTCATTACCATATTCGACTAGCCCACTCTTAAGAAATTTAGCAGTGTTAACTTAATTTTCTCACTTCTATATTAATATTAACGTAAGCAAGGGCTGTTAATTTAACAGAAATATTTGGAATTTTTAAACAAAAATCTAGAAAATGACTATCACAATATTAAGACTGAACGAAAATTATTTGAAAACAATACAAGTTTTGAATTCAGTTTATTGGGGTTAAAAATTTCATTGACTCATATAAAATTAGTCCAATTTAAAATTTGAAAACATATATGTACAAAAACAAGGGCATCGGCAGGGGGTATGATAAGGGGGGGTACGTGCCCCCTACCCCCTCTAAATTCATAACTTTCGATTATTTAGCTTCCGAAATACAACCAGAGTGAATGTAAAATCATGAAAAAAAAATGTTGGCCCCTCCCTGCTTGAAAAGCTGTCGACGCCCTTGTGCAAAAATGTATGTGCTTTCATTGTCAATGTTTAGAAGCAGGGATTAAAACCCTAACCGAAACCGTAACCTTCAACCGGTAAAAACCGATTGAAATTTAAAACCGTAACTGAAACCGTAACCGAAAAGAAAAATTTTCATTTCACCGAAACCTTTAAACCGAAACTCTGTAATCCGAAATAACCGTTTTGTAACCGTTTCATTTATAAGGGTTAATTTCGGTTTTTCAAACATCCAAAAATAAATTTTTACTTACAAATTTTTATAATAAAAATTGAAAAAATTTGTATTTTTAATTGTTGTTTTAAAAATTGCAAATAAGAGTTATGGTATAATTATTAAAAACAATTTTAGAAGAATTTTATAAATTCAATTTTTATTATAAAAATTAAAAAAAAAAAAAATTAAAAATAATTTATATCGAATATTTTTGAGCTGTTTCTATTTTTTCCGACTAGTTTTTTATTTTATTTTTGATATTCTTTAATTTTTTAATTTTGATTTATATGTGAAAAAAATGTGTGAATGAAACATTAAGAAAGTAATGCCTTTTTAATTATTATTATATTGTTAATATAATTATATTCTTGCAAAATAAAAATTTTTATCTGAACCGAAACCATACCGGTATTTCAAAACCGAAACATACTAAAACCGGTTCACCGCTACGAAACCTTTATTTAAAGATTTTGCGTAACCGATAACCGAAAACCTTAATGCGAACATAACCGAAACCGTAACTGAAACCGATATTCGTTTCGGTTTTAATCCCTGTTTAGAAGTAATCAATTAAGAAAAAGTACAAAAATACAACAATAGGTAAAATTAAAAATTTAAAAAAAACGGGCCGAAGGCCTAGGCTAGTACTCGTTACATTTGTATTATGTTTGTTCATAATTATGTTAATAAATACATAGTAGTTATGTGCATAAAAAAAAATTCAAAAATATGTACCAAAATTATTTGTGCAAACCTCTTATACAGTTAACTAACAATTCGTTTAGTTTTCGAGCTGTCTTCACCACTGTGATTCCTTTTCACGTTTTATGGGGTTGTCTCTGGCCGGTCTCGGCATGCACACACACACACGAGCACACGCACACACACATACGGTGTGTGCCCGTGGCCAATGCCTGTAATTGAGTTTTGGGCTGTTGCTTTTCAGTTAACTGACAGCTCGCCCTTTCTTGCATCCCTTCTCTTACCTTCCTCTGCTTTACTTCTCATATGTATTTTTTTTTTTGGTTCCTTTGATTTTGTGATTCGACTGGCAGCGACTTGTGCCTGCAATATGTTGTGGGCTGCACTTTGCAATTGCTGAAACACCCTGATGGTGGAACTCACCCCCCGGATGGATTGAATGATTCTGTCGTGGGAATCGAAATACGTTTTTCATTCCCAGCTAAATTTTGTAATTCATTCACGTCCCTATCAAGTGACCCATTTTCCATCTGAACTATTGATGCCACAAACTGATGCAAAGTCAGGGAACGCAAATAGGAGTTATGAATATGAATATGATGAATATTCAATTCAAATTTTTATGTTTTAAATTATTTTTAGCTTTATTTTTTAATAATTGTAATAAAAATTGAAAATAAAATTTATTTTTCAATTTTTATTTAAAAGTGCACGACTGGTAGATACTCTGTATGCACTAAAGTTGGATAACACGATGCAAAATACAGTCTTTACTTAAACTCTTAATGCTGTGTAAATCACAATTGGGGACTAGCTTATACTGAGAAAGCTCAAGGATACCCTGAAATTGCACACTGCAACGTTTGCATTCAAAATTCAAATGAATCAAACTATCAAAAGGCGCTGGCAAAGCCACTCAGCAATAAGGACAACACACACATACCAACACACAATTTATACGCGCAAGTCGCCAATCCGAAATGTAAACGGAACTTAAACCATTTTGAGCTTTGTCAACAAGCCACAGTGGGCGGCGACGGATGTGGGAGGGGCAGGTCCGAGATGCACTGCAATCACAACCAAACGAGTCATTAACATGTCAATCAAAAATAAAACCAAAATAATAATAAAAGAGGTAATACAAAATAAGAGAGTGAGAGAGATAGAGAGGGAGTGAGAGGAAGAGAAAGAGGAAAGTAAATTCAACGCTTTATGCAAATATAAAAAAGCACACACTATGAATGGCAATGCTCGGCAGGAGAAGGAGAGCAAAGGAAGAGAGGACAAAAAATCAAAAAAAAGAAAGAAACAGAATGTGTCCTACTTTCTGGCATACGATGCTGGATGAATGTTTCCCCTACGAGAACGTTATCCTCCTGTAACAACACAGCATCCATGAACTGAGAGAGAGAGAGAGAGAAAAAGATGGAGAGTGGGACAGCGAGACTGGGCGAGAGTGGGATAGAGAGATGGCAGAGAAATTGAAATTGAGGAGAGGCCAGTTGGAGATTCGGCGCACAGGGGCGGCTGCTGTAGAGCTGTAGAGCCAAGTAGACAGCAGCAGCAGACACAGACACAAGAGGGCTTAAACCGAGACGAGCCTTTCAGTTGTAGTTGGATAGTAAAGGGTCTTGGACGTGTTGTATGCAGCGTTCGCAAGGTAGCCAAGACACATCTCAGTTCAGCTCAGTTCAGTTCACAGTGAAAACGGACAGAAACCTGAAAACTGAAATCTGAAAACAGAAATCAGTCTGGCACCCGAAAAATTTAATAAACAAATCGCATACATTCTATGCATTTTTTGTCGATTTTTTTTTTGTTGTCATCAGTTGTACATTGTGCACACTGTCAAATTTAATTTAAGCTGTGAAAAAGCTGCTAATCAAATAAAGTTTCAAAAAAAAAAAATGTGTAGCAAGTTTTCAATGTGCCAGACATCATTTGTCATAAGAACATCGAATTAAACTAAAAAAAGAAGTGAACAAAAGTTTGGGAGTGTTTAAAATTTTTTTTATGTGTTGAATTGAAACAATTTGCTGACTCTTGAGCATTGCAAAAAAAGATGCGTTGGGCGCGCTTAAGATTTTGCCTCTCCTGGTTTTTGATAGCACCGGGCAGCTCAACACACACACACACACACACACACACACACACACACACACACACACACACATACACACACATATAAACAGCGACTAGCTGTGAGAGAGCGAGATTTGCTCTCAAGTGTTGAGCTTGAGCTAAAACATTACTGTATGCAGTGTATATCAGATACATGTGTGATAGCTGAGCAATGCATACACACACACACACACACTCATGCACACATAGACTCCAGTTGGTTTCGTGTTAATCTCACACAGTTATTTTTCCCTCTCTCGCGCGCTCTCTCAATCGCTCAATCTCTCTGTCAGAGGCTGAGCTTTGGCTTTTGGAATGCGTGAGCGAGGGTTGAAAATTTGTTGTTGTGTGAGAGTTGCTGCTGTTGTTGTTGTTGTTGTTGTTTACTTGCTGCGGCAGCGAAGCAGCGGAGAAGAGAGGTCACTAGGTCGCTCCGGGACGCATTCCAAAGCAACAACAACAACAATGAGAACAACAACAACGCGCTTCAAGTGCGGCTTAAGGTTCGCGCTTTTTGGCCACGCCTGATTTTTTGCCCATTTGCCAAATGCATTTCAAATGCGTTCCACAAAATGTCGAGAGAGTAAGACAGACACACGCACACACACACATGCAGACACATTAACATTTACATAAGAGAGCATAGCCTAAGAACAACAAAAGATTTGTTGCATACTTTTGTGCGTTGCATGCAACACTCAAGCTGCAAATTGTTTCATTAATATTTGATGCCACAGCCAAACGACAACGACAAGTTTTGTTCGCGAATACGAAAACGAAACAGAAAAACAATTTTTAATTAATCAAAAACTATCGAAGTGTATCGGTGTAAACGATCGATAGTTCAATCGGGAGTACTTGAATCAAGTGCGTCAGGAAAAGGATCATCCAGCCAGCAAAACGGAGACCGACACGGAAACGGAGACAATGGGCGGCGGTGAAGTGAAGGTCGCTACCGTCGATGTTGAGGGCGGTGACAATATGGCAACCCTGCCGGTGTCCCGATCCCACACCGCCGGCAGCACCGACAGTGCCGAGAAGAACAATGCGGCCAACAAGGAAATGGAGCTGAAGAATGTTATGCCACAGCCGTTGCAAAGGTGCGACAGAGAGAAAGATACATATATAGATGGAGAGAGTGTGTGTGAGAGAGAGAGAGAAATAAAAGGGAGATAGACACATAGAAAGAGAGTGCTTTGAAATGTGGGTGGGTGGGTTGTTGTAGGTGCTACTCAAGGCCGCCAAAAGTGTCAGGCCCTCCAATCATGTACACACATACGCACACACACATGCAGAGAAAGAAATCACGTATACCAGTTAGATACACATACACGCACACACACACACACACACGCACACCTATCCCAAAAAAATGCTTCATTGTATGTAGAGATAGTACGCTATGCCCTGTACATAAATACTACCAATGCTATATTGTACATAAACGTATATATACACATGTATGTATCCATGTTCACATTTAGTATACACTATTTGTATATATTACAATCGGAAAAACGCCGAGGTCCCCATGATATGAACCCATATAAAAAATACTCGCACATTGACCCCAAAAGCCACGATTATCGTAATACTCCAGAATACTATTTAATTACCAACATTTCTTGGCATCTCAACAACAACAATAATTCTTATAGGGTTTGCTACACGTTCAAGCCAAATCCAAATAAGCACAGTTTTATGCCAGCGAAAATAACGGTGCAGGGCACATATCAAACAAATCCAATAACTGGACCAATCGAACTATGGTAATATGCATACAATATAACTAAATTAAACGAAAGCCCCAAAAATATCCGATTCATGCAATCCCTACCAAAAGTATTGTCTAACATTCCAATCCAAATACCAAAACACTCAGTCGTCTTATCGTCTTACGTAGAGTATCCATCTAATGTTTTCCATCTATAGATGGATTTATTAATTGTCAGATAAGGACGGAAATCAGTACAGACTTTACATGCTGCGCAATTATTCGTATCCATATTTATTCGTATCCATATTTAACAGTTGCAATTAAGATACATTTGTATCTCTGTGACTTACACACACACGCACAGCAACTGTTACACAGCAGCCCAAATACACACATACGTACACACATACATATGCAAATGGGCGTTGAAGTGTATGTGTGAGTTGGAGTGAGATGCTTGTTTGCCGTTGATGTCTCTAACTGGGTCAAATAGTGCAAATGAGTTGCATGCAATACAATGCTCGGCACAGTGGGGCAAGTGGTGCGCGAACATTGTAAAAACAAGTAGCTCAAACACAACAAAAGAATAAGAAAAAAAAATATAAAAATAAAAATAAAAAGAGAAAACAAAACTTGCGTTGCTTTTGAATGAAAAAGTAAAATAATTTTTTCCATCTTTGTTATTAATTATACAATTTTTACAAATATAAAACCACTTACACATGTTGCAGAGATATTCACGCATCTATATAATATTTATAAAGAGTTATTCAATTTGAGCTGAAATATTTTAAGATTTTCATATCTGAAATAAGAACAATTTTCTTAAGAACATTTGTTCAATTTGTACTTAAATAGTTTATAACATAATATCATAATTATATTTGATAGACCATAAAATTAAGCAAGCGTTCCAGTAATTGTCAAATTAAGCTGTGCCTGCTTTTGTGACCCACTGTGCCAATGGTACTCGTAAATGGGCGTTGATTGGGGCATCGTATATCGAGTATCGAGCATCGAACATCGACAGGCACAAGTTCTCATGTTTGTGGTTGGTGTCTGTTGATAGCTAATTAGGTATGCATGTGAGTAGGTTATGCACTCGAGCAGTCAAGCGATGCTCTCAAGAAGCATGAGACACACACACACACGCACACATACGCACATACAACACACAAACATAGATACAAGCACACTTTCCAACTAGGTACGAGTAATTGACACTAACCTAAAAGCAATTTTATGCACACTTTCATTTTTTTTTAAATGATTTCTGTGCAACAAGCACACACACACACCCATACACACACACACACACACGCACACACACACACATATATATATATATGTAGGATATGAGCAATTTGCCTTTGCGGAAATTGTTGCAAAGTGAGATTTAATTGTTGACTTTTCGCACAATTCGCAGGACATCGCTCTTCATTGTGACCAGCCTGGTGTATGCGATCCTGTTGATTGTCGTATGCATTGCATATGTGATCAGCGATGTGACCACACACCGACTTCCGGTGCTCTACTACGAGACGTTCTTCACGTACCTCTATGGCACCAGCATACTCTTCCTGTTGTACGTCTTTTGTTTCCTGCTGCAGGGTAAGACACATGTGAAAACTAACTTCTTCCTAATTCTGGCAAATACCTTTATTATTTTATTTAATTTCCATTTGGTTTGTATCATCATCAGAGAGCTCTTGCTGTAATGGCGGCAATGGCGGCAGCAAACCGAAGCCACAGCCCAAAGAGAAGAAAGCGAAGAAGACGAAGAATGCAGATCCAGCCGATTCGAAGGATGCGAAAGGCTCTAAGGACTCTGGAAAAGCTGGAAAAGGCGCCGCATATCAGGTGAGAGTTATTTTTGAGTAAACTTTAATGAACAATCTCAAAAATTATGGTGGAAAGAGAACTTTCTATAAGAGTGGTTAAAAAATATCAGGTGAGAGTTATTTTTGAGTGAACACTTTTATAAGCAATCTCAAACATTATGGTGGAAAGAGAACTCTCTATAAGAATGGTTTAAAAGTGATAATAGTCGTCAAAAATAAAAACAATTGTAAAATTATTTACTTAACTTTTTACATTTCTCAGTGCTTCTTTCAGCACTCTTCTTAGTGCTTCTCTTTTTGTTTGACTTACGCGTGATTTTGGCGCTTTCTCCTAAACTCTCTCAGTGCTTTTCTTAGCCCTTTTTATTGACCTGCTCTAAGAAATTTTCTTGGTGCTTCTCTTAACTCTTCTTTCATCATTTTTCTTTGCGGTCTTCTAAGGGCTTTACTGAGTGATATTCTCAGCACTTCCTTCGTAACTTCTCTCAGCTTCTTAGAGTTTCTCTCAACGCTTCTCAGATAAAGCTTTTCTCAGTGCTTTCTAAGCTCTTCTCTCAGTTCAACTAGTTTTTGTCTAAAATTAAAAGAAGTAGCTGGTGAATTTTGAGAATTAATTGATGTAGACATACATTATGCATAATGCATTGCTTATATATATTCTGTAATTGAATGTGATTTGTGTCAGGGTTAAAGGGGTGCTGGGTGACTAACTGAATGAACCTCACAACAATACAAATCATGAGCTGTCCGAATCGCATATATGTATCCAATGGGGTAGATTAACAGACCCTCGTTAATTATGTGACGAGGCTTGTCAAGTGATAAGGCCACATCAATTAAGGTGCACATATGAATTTTTACCATACTGTGATTCATTGGCGATCTCATCATCGGATATATAATCATTTAAAAAAAAATATCTCTTTCTTTTTTGGTGTTTGAAGTTTCAGTTTAAAAATAAAAAAAAAAAATTTAAAAAAATGTCTCTTATTTTTTAATTTACAGGAAGCACCCGTTGATGCCGAGGTGGCCGTCACCCCGAAGAATGTCCGGAAGAGGAAGACTACGCATAGCGATCTCACGCACGGAAGTTTCTTTCTGCGCGTCGGTGCCATCGGTAAATCATCAAAAACAGATTTTGATTCCGAATTGCGATTCAACAATTAATTCCTATTTCGTTGTTTGACATCTTTCTCGTTGCTGTGATTGTTTGACATTGAATTTGGTTTTTAGCTTTTGGACTTGGTGCCATGATTTATATTGGATTGGAGTTTGGATCGTTCTTTGAGATACCTTTCGATTCACCCTGCCATCATATACTGATCGGTGTCAATCCCCTGCTCCAGATGATATTCACCTTTATGCAGATGTACTTTATATTCATGAATGCACGGGTAAGTCCATTCAGTCCGAGTTCATGTTCGAACTCGAGTAGTGGTATGATACGACTAACTCAAATTTCTATCTAAACAAAAAAAGAAAGAAATACTAAAACACTGTAAGCCTTATAACTACTTACTACTAAATACAATATACTACCTACTACTATTATCTACTACTACTACCTACCACCTACTACTACTACTATTATACTACTGTAATTGTATGTTAACAATCATGAAAACACACTGAAAAACAATCTAACAAAAAAGCCAACCAAGTCCCAGTCCTCCATCGATCTAATTGAGGTTAGTTTTAATTTTTAAGTTCACGATCAACTCGTTGTCCCGAGCTAAATGAGAGCACGTAATTGTAAAGCTGAAAATCGTTAGTGACTCATCAAATTATAATATTAAAATCTACGTACATTTCTTAATGAGGTTTGGGTTCCTGACGATTTTCTTGACCGGTAATTGCGTGCGACATTTTAGGACTCTTGCAACGATCACAAATTTAGTTTAGGCTCGGTACGGTCACACTCTGTCTCTGTCTCGCTCTCGCTCTATCCTTGTCTCACTCACGTTCACACAGTAGCTCTCTTGCTCGCTCGCTCGTTCAAATTGGCGTGTTATAATTGGCAGTTAGTTCAGTTGAGTTTAATATCATTGATTCGCGCATTCGCATTCGCATTCATCATCAGTCATTTTACTCATTTGTTTGTTACGCTTTGCTTCATTCAACAATGCAACAACCTTGCAACATACTATTTACCATATCTACTATAAGAGAGTCAACTTACTCTCACATTCGGCACAGTCGAATTTCATTATCTCCGGATAAAAAACAAATTTAATAATAAAAAAAAAAAAACAAAAAAAAAATACAGATCACATTTATCAGTTTCAAGTTTAGCAGCATTAGCTTCACATTATTCACATATTCACAACACGTACACGCATTACGCATTCATGAACCATTCAAATTTTCACGTCATTATGCATTCATTCATTCAATCATTGATTCATTCTTTTTAAACTTAAAATTTTTCGAAATTGTGCAAAGTACTTAGTTTTTTTAATGAACCATTTTTGTGTACATAATCCCAACAACTCCGCCCCATTCGCGATCGCAGACTAGGCCACCATTTCAGGTACGATATACAACTCATTTTCTACTCTACATACTCTACTCTACTACTCTACTCTACATTCTACATACTCTAACATCATGCTACCCTACGCTCATATTTCTCTCACTTCAGAGCACACATTATTGTAAATCTACATATGTACATACATATATACAGACCTGGTCATATAAATAAAAAATATACCATATTAACTATCTTATTATTACAATATGTTGTGCTATTTATGTGGCCAAAACTGTTTATATCAGCGGTGGGCACGACATCTGAACCTGAGAGCACAAAAATAACAACTTGGGAGCAGTCGCTGCTCCCGGAGCCACTGCGTGCCCACCGCTGGTTAATGTGTATGTTTCTTATGTGTATACGAGTATTAATTATATATTAATCAAAACTAGCTTAAATTAAATTGAAACTACCTGTAATTACATTTAAGGGTTATGGGATTGGGTAAAATATACTTTTCAATCTTAAAAAACGGCAGCAGTATCTAAACTTTGTTGAAATACAATAACACAGTTGGTCCTTTCAGTTTTTCTTTAAAATTCCGAATACTTTTATGTTGTTACGATACACATATACAAATATCTGTAAATACTTATATTCAATATAATATCAATACATATGTATATATAAAGTGCTTAATAGACACGATTCCCAAGTATACTCAAAATTGCGCCTGCGCATTGCTTGCTTTCTCTCTCTCTCTTTCTGCGCGCTTTCTCTCTCTCTCTTGCAGTTGAACATCCATCGATTCAAGGTGATCGCTCGCTTTGGACTGATGCATGTGGTGGCTACCAACATCTGTGTTTGGATACGTACCTTGGTCAAGGAGTCGTTGCTGGAGATCACGATCTATCACCAGAAGCGCGAAGCGGATCCGGAGGCATCCTCGATCGCCCATTCGATCCGTCAACATGCGCTGCGTCACGCTGGAACCGTGCTCCGGACTCACACGGGACCCAACAGCGAGTTCGAGGTCCTGGACGGTGAGGATGTGCTGCCCAAGAACGTTTACAAGAGCGACAATGTGCTGTCGAAGCTGGTCCGCAACACGGTTGACGGCATCTCCAAGAGCTTGGGCATGGGTGGAGGCGGGGCGGATGTGACCAGCAGCACCACCAGCATGCCCATGACGACGACAAGCGCCACGATGAGGGCGGCATACACAACACCCGGGTATCAATGGCACAGTACTACTATGGCCCGCAAGCTGAAGAAGTTTATCACTAGCACCACCGCTGCCACCAGCACCATGGGCAGCAGTAGCACCACCACGAGCACCACATCTACCACAACCACCGCATCTAGCATGCCATCATTTAATGGCGATCTGATCAGCAGCACGACAACCAGTGAGACACCATTCAATAGCCTCCAGCGAATCCTCTCCAGCGCCGCTCCGAGTCTAACGCCCATCGATGTGGCCGCGCCAACGTTGCCCGCTGCTGTCGATGGTGGTGCCGCCTTTGCCACTGCCAGTGCCACTGCCACCTCCGGGGTATCCTCATTCCTCAACAGCCTGGCCGCATCCACGCCCAGCACAAGTGTCAGCGATCTGACGCCAGCGAGCAGCACCGAGAGCGCCGTGAATATTATGAACAATTTGTTTGGTCCCGGCATGGAGAACAGTTTCCAAACCTATTCGGATATCTCGCACGAGGAGTCCAATGGCCTGATTGCCTTTGAGAATTTCGAGAGCTTGGACAACATTTACCCGGCGGCGCTGTCTTCCAACATTGGCACACTCAATTCCACCGCCTGCGGACGCATTGACATTATGGGCACTATTGTGTACGATTCGGCGCCGTATCTGTATCCGTTTATCATTGAGTACTCGCTGATTGGCGCGGTGGTCTTGTATGTCATGTGGAAGCACATCGGTCGCTATCCGGGCCGCATGAACGACGAGGATCTCGAGCACAGGCTTGAGGTGATGCTATCCCGTCGAGCCGTCGCCATGGCGCAGCAGGCACGTTCCGGTCGCGTCGATTGCGTTGGCTCCTCGAAGGGCCTGTTCTTTGGCCTACTGTTGTTGGTCGGCGCTCTGATTTGCTTGATACTCTTCTTCGTCTTGGTGCGTCATCAGAAGTTCTCGCTGTTGGCCATTTACCTCGCCGACGCCAGTCACTGCATCCTCATGGCCTTTGCCATACTCGCCATCATCATTGGATTCATCAGGTGGGTTCAACAAGAAAAACATAGCATTATTTTCTACACTGTATTTCTAAAAAAAAAAAAACTTTTATAGAAAGCTTTGCTACTATAGCAAATAAATACACTCAGAAAAATATGCCACCCTAAAATTAAGTTTAATTGATCAAGCAAAATACAATACAATTATTTTTGGCATCCCAAAGATACCGTGTTAGTTCTACTCAAATTTTGAACTTAGTTCATGTAAAGTTTGGCATCAATGGAAAGATCTTTTGAATTCCTTTTGAATGATACAGAACTTTTCTTAACCCATTAAAAACCGAAATTTGTGTAAGCCGAAATAACCGTTTAGTAACCGTTTCATTTATAAGGGTTAATTACGGCTTTCCATACATCAAAAAAGAGATTATTTTTAATTTTTAATTTTGATTTTTGAATTTAAATTTCTTATGTTTTATTTTCAATTTTTATTTGTGATGTTCATGATCGAATTTTCAAAGCACTGAATAAGCACGAATAAAATAAATTTGTTAAACGAAGTATTAAAATTGTTAAAATGTAACTAAACTACACCAAACTGAAGAAAGAAAAGAAATTTTTTTTTGTGAACCGAAACCATACCGGTATTTCAAAACCGAAACATACAAAAACCGGTTCACCGTTACGAAACCTTTATTTAAAGATTTTGCGTAACCGATAAGCGAAAACCTAAATGTGAACATAACCGAAACCGTAACTGAAACCGATATTCGTTTCGGTTTTAATCCCTGATTTTAACTTTTCCCTCGAGCTAATTTTTTGGAAAAAGTGACCTTCTGACAGTTTTAAAAAAAAAAATTTTCAAATCTCTCTTCTCTAGTATTTATTATATTTTTTTTGAAAAAGTGCATTTTTGCAGTGTTCAAAAAATGTTCAAATATATATAAATAAATATAGGGAATAACACTGGCGTATTCAGCAGGTAACTTTGATCACCAATCATAATACTTTCATAATTTCTACCTTTTTTTAGGTCATGTCAAATTTTGGTATCGTTATCTCAGCATGGTAAAATTGACACTAATCGTTTAATAAGATTGATGATAATAAATTTGAATGATTTTTTTTTTATACTTATAAAAAAACCTGCTGAAAGTGCCAATGTATTTTAAAGTCGCATAATGCAATTAATAGATTTTCAAAAAAATTTGATCAGGATATTAGTAACTGGTGTAATTTTATGATATATCTTAAAAACAACAAATATTTTTCTTAAACCTTAATTCTCGAGATTCTAAGAAGATTCGCAGTTGCATTTGATTTAATCGAATGATTAATCGTTTAATCGCTTATCAATCGCCATTTTTATCCATTCCCAGGGTCAAGAACTTGAAATTCCGCTGCGAGGAGCAATCGAGTCTGAATGACATTTTGTTGCGCATCTCGGCCTTTGGTCTGTTCACCTACTCCGTGTTCAGCATCATCGCTGGCAGCTTGAAGGTGCTGGAGAGTGAGCCCAGCTTGTTGGTCACGACCACCGGCGGTGTTGCCGTCTTTCAGGTCATTCTGCAGCTGCTCTTCATAGCCGATGTATCCCGTCGTCGCGTCCATTTGCCGGAGCATGATCGCAGCAAGCCCGGACGCCAGATCGTTACCTTCCTTCTCATCTGCAATGTGGCCATGTTTGCCATCTACACATTCGAAGCTCAAAAAGTATTCGCCAATCCTGTAAGTAGATATGTACGTAAGCGAGACTGAGTTAAGTAAGACGATTAACGCTCTCGTTCGTTCTATTTGTTGTTTGTTATTCGTATAAATTCTATAGTATATACAGTTAAACTTCACTATAACAAAACTCAGAGAGGAAATCTCTTAAGATATTTCTCAATCTCAATTAAGAGGTTGCCTCCCTTTTAAACCATGTTTCTTTCGCGTTTACATTTTTTTAACTACCAATTTTTTATAAAGAAGTTTGAGTGTGAATACAATAGTTGTAAATGTATTATATGTATCTGAGCTGTGAACGTTTCTTAAATATCTTAAGCTTCAATTTCAATTACTTGATTTGTAATTATAATCAATTAAAGTATTGGACAGCTTGAAAAGTGAAATAAAAAGGAAGAAATTAACTTTATTATCACTTTTTGATTTATTTTTTACTAGAGTAATTATAATGAATAACTACATTAAATTATTTATAATATTTGTATAATGAAGAACATAGAAATCCAAAAGATATTATTTGAAAT
This sequence comes from Drosophila subquinaria, assembly GCA_037043405.1. NCBI lineage: Eukaryota > Metazoa > Arthropoda > Insecta > Diptera > Drosophilidae > Drosophila > Drosophila subquinaria. The sequence continues at coordinate 63,812 of JBAMBL010000255.1, forward strand.
TAAATTAATTTTCGAAGGAATTTACAGCTCAGATTTAAATATATAACATATGCATGTTACCTCTTGACTGATCGATATTAACCAATGACTTTGAATATTGCTGTTTATTGTTGCGTGTGTTTACTGTAGCTGCATGTGTTTGTTGCTGTCTATTGGCTTAGTTGTCGACTAATTCGTATGACATTGAACTTTATCCAACCAATTAAATAGGTGCAACTGGAGTTCTACGGTTTCGTGCCCTGGTCCATCATCCAACGCATCACACTGCCCCTCTGCATTTTCCATCGCTTCCACAGCGCCGTGACACTTGCCGAGATCTGGAAGACCACCTACAAGGCTCGCTTGGAGTAAGAACTTGGAACAGAACCGAACAGTGTAAAGCAGTTCGAATGCTAGAACGATAAGGTTATGAAATGCACCATAAAATCAACAAGAAACGTAAATGAAAAGCAAAGAGATTGAAGGGTATGAAATAAATGGAAGATATTATAGCAAACCGAAACGCGAAAAATTGAAAAGGGTTAAATGTTAGTTTCGAATTGCATAAACATAACTTTTTGTTTTTAGTTACGCATGCGTATAGGTTAACTAAGTTCAAAATGCGAGAAACAAAAAAAAAAAACAAATCAAAACAAAACAAATGAAAAAATAAAATAAAACAGAAGACAAGAAAGTTAAGAACAATGCAACAAAGCAACAAAATTACGAGTTGTATCAAAGAGAGCTAACTCCCAGAACGAACCATTGGACCATTGGGTGTGTGGTTTGGGGCCGCATTAACCGAACTTTAGAGCGTATATTGAGAAGATTAAACGATTCAAAGATCTACGGATCTAACGATCAATATTAATGCTAATTACCAAAACGATTGACAAACAAAAAACTTTAACGAAACATTTGGAATCAAACAAAAATTGTTGTGAACGACTACAAATTGCGTCAAACGATATAAAAAAAAAAACAGTCGCTTGTTGTTCCTTTTTTTTTTGGTTTTGTTTTTATAGGATTTCCCGATCAGTTGGAAAACTTAAGACCTAAGTCATAGATTTTACAATTAATAATGCTTTCCTTTAATTTTGTTCACTTAAATATACTAATTTTACAATTTCAGCACATAGTATATTTATTATTAATAAATAATTTATGTATTTTTAATTCTTGATTTATACTATAATTATTATTTATATACACATATGTATATGCATATATCTCCCACTATTATTTTGTTATTTATGCATTATTATTGTTTAACTCGCTGCAATATCTTTGTAACTAAAAGTTTTACTTTTATAATCGACTATTTTTGTTTTCATTAAATATCATATAACAATTAAGTCGAAGATGAAAAATAAAATGTAGAAAAAAGGTTGTTTATTTTTCGTGTTGCAGAACTTCAAAATACTTAGGTACAGTTGGACAAAAACATTTACATATATTGAATTCAAGCCACAGCGCCGCCAAGTATGCAGCGACTTTTGGGCCAAAGCTCACACACACACACAACACTCATACACACACATCCATACAGACAGACACACAGCTTTAGGTGGTAACTCTCCACATGCATATGGAATGCCATGAAATGTGTTGGAGAAAAGCGCGAGAATTAGAAATTCATGAATTCATTAAAAAATCTAATTAAACCTATAATGAAAAGCACACTTTGTGTAAGTTTTCGATTTTTCCCAAACGAAACAATTGCCGAAGACAAACAACAACAACAAACTGTGATGAAATTTATTGTTTATTGACTTTGGAAATATTTTTCATTTATTCAGTTCTTTTTTTGAAAATTTATACTTTTCGAATTTTCAACAAAACAAAAAACTTACCCAAAATTAAACAAAAAAAAAAACAAAAAAAAATTGGCTTAAACTGCGTTCAACCAACTTCATGGCCCAATGTTTAAAAAAACAAAAGAACATACCATGACAAAAATGAAAATACACAAAGAAACAAACATGTTGCGGCACTGAAAAGAAGCCAAACAAATAAACAAAAGAAAATCTAAAATATATAAAATAAAAACAAAGCAAACAAAAAAACAATTTTTAATATTTATATATATATAAATAAAAAGTTTATAAATGTCCATTTTTTGATTATTAGTAGTGATGTTAAATGAAAAACAACAACTTAATAGTAATTATAATAATTTAAATATGTATGTAATAGCTGCAAACAAGATAAAGGTAAATCGAATAATATACGAGCATAATACAAACGATCTGTCTGTCGTATTAAAGCTTGCCAGAGCCATCTTCTGGAATCCCCGAAACAATGTACGAATGCATTTAGGAGATGACAAAACGGAAGAGGTAAACAGAAAAAGCAAAAAACAAACAAACAAACAAACAACAAAAAATCACGATAACGATAACGTTTACAATTACAAGTTAAGAACCATTTTTAAAGATATGCAACGTATATCTATAAATATATGTATACTAACCCACCAAATTCAAAGTATTTCAAAGTTTTATATCGACAAATCGCAGATGACGGGGCAGATTCAACAAGATTCCAATGCTGCCACCCAACAACAGTTCGAACACCCGATTGTTAAGAGATTTATGGCTCAAATGGGCAACTACAATCAGTTGGTAATTCATAACCAAAATAAACAAAACAAAACTGTGTTGCCAAAGACCAAATTACAGATACAGAGAGAGAACATTCCAAACGGAAACGGAAATGGAAATAGAAACGAAAGCGAAAGCGAAAACGAAAGCGAAAATGGAAGCGGATGTTATCAGATTTGTGACACACACACACACATACACGCACACGCATCGAGTGTATGCTTGTGTGTGTATTTTTGTTGGCAACTTATATACACTGCCGTCTCTTGTACTGCTCATACACACACTCACACACACACACACTCATACACAGTGACAAACACATATTGCATATATGTATATGTGTAGCAATTATACATGTATATACATATATATATATAGTATGTTTGTATTACGAATACGTGATCAAAGCAATCCCCAAAAAATAAAAGCTGTAAACCCAAAACAGGCCACGCATTATGTACATACATATGTATATACATATGTGCGTATGTATGTTTATATGCAGTACTTTTGGGTACATATGTATGTGTACGTAATATAATCGTACTTCAAATCTCGTAATCTTAAATCAAATATATATGTACTTGTAATGCGTGTAGTAACATATACATATATAGTATATATAAAGAGAGAGGGTACATAGATCAGCACACTCTCTCGCTCGCACTCGCATTATAGGGATGTGAGCTGTCTCTTTTATATTGTATTGTAGCATACATACATATGTACATGTGCTCTCTTTGCTACCTGTAGTTACACACATGACTATGTACTTATATACTCACTTATGTATATGTATGTACTCGCATACATATGTACTTACGTATGTATGTACTTAAAATGGCGAATCAAATTCAGTTCAACATTTAGTTGTGGTAGCTTTTAGTCAAAATCGAGCAAACATATAGAAATGATCAAGAGATACTCATTAACATACATATACACATACATATATACATACATACATACATATGTATCTATATATACGCATATATCTAATTGTTTTTTCTTTAATATTTATTTAAGCATAAGATCATAATTTATGTATTTTTAATAACTACAACATAAAATTATTGAATGTTTCAACTAAGTTGTATAATTATAAGTAAACATTTACAAAGAACGACAACATAATGGAATTATGTAATTTAAAAAAATGGGCATCATAATATCATATGTACTATATTACGTATGAGTATGAGAAAATATATACATACATACCTGCGTATATTGAATGTATGTATATCCAATACATCAACAACAACAACAACAATTACTATCATTTCTAGCTTAACGCACAAGAACAAAACACCAACAACAACAACAACCAAAGATCAAGAACAAACCGGAAAGATACATTGAACAAGAAAGATACATAGTATATCTACATACTTGCGTGTATACATAAGTACATATATAGGCGATTTCAGTAAATAAAAATGAATAAAAAAAATAAAGTAAATCAATACATACATATTTATAAATAAATTAAAAACAAACGAAAACATTAAGCGAAATTTACATGCATTTAATATACATTTTCCCATAACCGCTAAAAATAAATAAAACTAAATAAATAATATTTATAATAATAGTAAAACGAAAACAAACAAAAAACCACAACAAATTCAAATCGAAATTCGGAATGAGGACACAAAAACAACAACAACAAATTGTACTCAATTTTAAAATCATTGTCGCATTTTAGATACCACAGAAAACAAAAACATTTCAAAATGCGAACACATTTCGTTGAAACACACACTCTCAATATACTCATGAGTAAACCCGTAATGCTCAACACTCAAAAGGGGCAACTCACATACACATTCACTTTCAGATTCACACACACACATACAATTACACGCACTCACACGTACATATGAATTACATAATAAAACAACAACATTGATGACAAGAAAAACAAAAACATCAACAAACAAAAAGAATATAACAAAAAATGGCATACAAGTAATTTTAAATTGAATAAAATTAGAATTAAATATGTACAACAATTTCGAGAGTGTTTTAATTGGGAATAATTCAATTATGTCATAATTTTTATAAATCAAGTTTAAAGCTTGATTTTTCCAGCACGCCTTTCGCAGCCTTCGTGATGCTTCGTCACTAGCGTGGACTACTGTCTACATCAGGGGTGCCCAAAGCTGCCTTATGGATGTGCACGCACCAATACAAATAAAAACAATGCGCACGCACACATCAAACGACATATTTTTCAATTCTATGTGTACACAGAAAAAAAATAGGAACATGTTTCTTCAAAAAAAAAAACAAGCGTCACACGTTTCACAACGAAGTAAACTTCTTCTTTTTCGGTGTACACCAAACGACAAGACAACAACAAAATACATTCGATTAGCCACAGCAAAACGACGCAATACAATTGTTTTTGTTTTGCCAGCAACGAAGGTCGACGGAAAGCGGACAGTGAAAAATTTGTTCTTGTTTTGCCAGCAACGAAGTAGACCGAAAGCGTAATGTGCGAAATTTGTTAGTGTAATTTTTCAATGTGCACCAGAAGCTTACCAATGTGTATTCTCACACACTTCCCATATCCTATGTGCAAAGCAAAAACAAATGTGCGCTGTGTGCATAGGTGCTGGGCATCCCTGTTGTAGAGGATTAAAGTTTCATCCTGACGTTGCTCCACTAACTGGAAATTGCACGCACCTATTCGTATGCTGTGTGCAGTTTACAATAGTCTGAACGGTACGATTAGTTTCAAGTGTTCTCACTATTAAAGCCTCTATATTATCATCTTTAGCTAGTCTAACCAACTAACTACTTATTAATATAATTTTGGTCTGATTGGGTTTTTCTGGGTTTTCCCCAATCCTACTTAGCAACAAATGTAGGGCCAATCATTTTCTTATTCATTTTAGATTTCCTAGAGTTTTTAGTTTTTAATTTATTTTGTAATTTAAAAATATATATTTTTAATTTTAATGTTAAACGGGTTATTGCTGCTCGGTAAAAAATTCAAATTCAAAATACTTTAGGTGATATGGCCTTTTTTGTCCAGCCAAGTTAGTCAGGGATGCCACAGAAATCGCTTTCGCTTGAATTTCACCTCAATTTCATTTCGCTGTGCCACAGGTCAATTCGCAGAATAATTTTACGCGAAATAAACTAGCGCTAAATTCGTTGGCGTCCGATGCTGCCACCTAGTCCGATTTAGATTTTCGAAGTCAGGGGCAGCGATGCCACATTTTTAAGTCAGAATTCGAAGTAAGGTATTTAAAATATATATATATGGAACCACTTCAGTTTTCTTTAAATTAAACCTTAAAAAATAGGTATTTTGAGGTAAATCAAGTTTTACCGAAAAAAACCTTTAACTTATTGTGCAATTTGTGAAAACATTTGTCACGAAGAGTTGCCAGACTATTGGCAGACAATTTCTAGTGTTGTCGAAAATTAAAAACTTATGGTTCTGCAATGATAAACTTAAAAAAGTTGCTAAGCAAACCCTTGGGTAATTTAATCTGAGAAGGTGTCAACCCTTAGCAGCCTAGTTCGAAAAGGTTGGTGAAATTGCTAAAAAACATTAAATCATTCGAAGTTCTGTGGCACCTCGGAAATTTCCGTGCGGAATTGTTTTCTGCGGAATTCTATTTCGCTTGCGATTTCTGTGGCATCCCTGAATGTTAATGCAAGTGGAGTCAAAACTTTAAGCACGTTTTTCTCGAAACCACGTTTTTCGAGCTGGCGGCACTGATTGCGCATGTAGTTTTGAACCGATTTTGATGAAGCAATCGACGCAGAATTGTCACCATTATGGCCCTTACCTCAATCATATTTTAAACATTTTTACTATTTTTTTTACACTAAACTACAAAAAAATTGCCCAAAATCGATTTTTTATTTTTCAATGGCCGCCAATTTGTAAAAGAAAATCGCAAAATTATGATTGAGGTAGGGGCCCGAATTACATCTGTACTGAATCTACCGCCGCACAGTGTAAGATTTTGCCAATCTAGGGGGACTTAATTGAAAAAAAAAATTTTTTTTTAGGTCAATGAGCTTTTAGAAGTCAATTTAGAAATGTTCAAATGTTACGAAAACAAGCACAAAACAAAACAAAAAATTTTTGTTCACAAAATAACGGTTCATAAACCGGTGTATTTGAAATGCATGCAAAATTGCATCGGACAACGACCAGCAGTTGACAAAGTTTCGTCTTTTCAATTAGATCGTTTGGTCACTGTGAGCAGTCAATTTTTATTTTTTCTATCATTTTTGGAGCATAATTGATTTTTAGCAATATAAAGGTTCTCTATAAGTGACCTAGAAAATTTTTATTACTTGTTGGAAATAAGTGCCAAAAAGTAAGTAAATTTTTCACAATGTTCTATTTTTGATGGGAAAAAACTAACTGTACTCTATCGTATTCTAATCATCCAGAACATACATCGTTTGAAGAAAATCTTTCTGAATCAGGATCAGGAATAACATTTTGCCCATATTTTGCCCTGAGCACTTTAATTTAGCAATAAGTAAAATAACACGCGCAGAATTTTTCAAAGTTTGGTCTAGCAACGTGCGAACCGTTAAGCTGAACTCACTCGTAGAACACGCAACAATGATTTTTGGCAATGATATTAATAATAGTAAGTTTAAAATGCTCTTATCAAACATGTGCCATGAATTTGAGCCGAGGTAGAGTAAATCTAGGAGAGATATATCCAGATTTATGACCAATTATGCACGTTGGCTTCAGGGCACAATAAAGGGCGTTGATTATAGGATTGATGTCCCGCCTTGAACCTCAAACCGTCCATTTTTTATCTTATGGTCAATCTAGTGAAGAAATTTAAGATTCAAGTTCAGATTTTTGAAAAAATTTGAAAAAAATAATTTCGCCCAGCCCTTTTAACAACTTTTTGTTGTTTTTTTTTTAATTTAAAAAATTGTTAAAAATATGAAAATTTATTTTTTCTCTAAATAAATATATTATCTTTAAAATAAAATCATTTTTAAATTTATTCGGCCAATAATTTTTAAGCTACAAGCAAAAGCATGAGCATTTAAGAAAAGTAATCAATTTGAAAAAAAAAAAAAAATCTTTTTTTCATTATTAATTTTAAAAAAATATTTTTTAATTGGCTTAAATTAAAACAAAAAATACTAACCTGATACTTTTTTGATAAAAAAATTTGTTTTTTTTTTATTGCGGTTTGTGTGCCAAAAATATGAAAAATTTATGATTTTTCCGAACTTTACGCCCTTTAAAATGCCACGCCCACCTTAATTTTTAGTCCAAAAATTTCTTTGGGGGTATTCAAATATTCATTCCAAATTTCAAGTCGATAGCTTTAAAACTACGACTGCTATTGAATTAAGTCCCCCTAGATTGGCAAAATCTTACACTGTGCGCCGTTTACTTTTTCCATTTCAAATGATTCGAAGTGGAGTTATCCGTGCCGCCAACAGCATACCTATTTTTTTCGACGTGCAACTTTGAAGGCCGACAACTTTTTGAACAGCCCTCGTACAAAGGAAAATAAATGTTTTAGTTAATTCAATATGTTCTTAATACATTTAAAAAAAAAAACAGAATTTTAATAACTATTCCCGTTTTCAAATAAGTTTTTTTTTAAAAAAAAAAAAGGTCCAAAAACAGCCTTCCAAGCAGCAATACCCCCTTAAATTTCAAATTATTTTTTGTGTCTGCTGCTGTTAGCCTGACAATAAATAAAATAAAATAAAAATTAGATATTGATTACAAGAGAAAACTTAAGATGCAACATTTTTTAATTTTAATTTTTGAAAATCACAAAGGGATGTTCCAAAATCGGATGCTGCGAAAAGTTTTTTAATTTCAATTTTTGAAAATCACAAAGGGTTGTTCCAAAATCGCATTCTGGCGAAAAATAATTAGATTTAACGAAATTAATATTAGTTGATTGCAGAAGGGAATAAGAGGCCGAACTATGATCAAAATTCAAATTAATTTTCCATTCACTAAACTCGCTTCAGTATGCATAATTTAATGGGTATCTCAAGTCTTGGACACAAGGTTACTTAGAAATTTTAAGTTACGTTTATTCACAGACAATACATAAATATATATTTGCTTATACCCCATATCTAGTCCAATTGGTTCAAAACAAGGAAAGATACTTAAGCAGATATTCTTAGAGTTTTCTACGCATCGGGTCCAAATGGAGTGCGTGGGTGCAAATGCGTGTTGAGATGTCTCCGAACAGGATGCAGATACAGGGTAATCGGTTGTCGAGCAATCTTTAAAAAGGTGGCGCTATCACATTGCGATTCACTTGGAAACGAGAAAATCTATAGTCCCGACTGTCCGCATCCCGCACCAGGCAAAGCGGCAGCTGACCTCCACCCCCGTTTCTAGATCCGTTTTCGGTTCCGCTTTCCTTTCCACGTCCATCTGCAAGCAGCTTGCGCAGTCCAGCTGGCGTTATGTAGCCCACGCCACAGACAGTGGCCTCGATGAAACTGAAGCCGGCGCTGCTCACGTAGCCAAACACTTCGCGACTGCATTGACGCCGCACACTGTCCCGTGTCTCGGCCGGATTGGTGGGCAGCCACAGGCTGGACATCTTATCAAACTGCTCTTTAACGAGCGTCGCCGTTCGGGCAGGTCGAATGTGGACGCGCCGTGTGCTCGTCTCCTGCAGCTTGCGCTTCTCGCGCACGCGACGTGCCCGCAAGCGCTTCAACTGCCGCTTGTGGCCAAGACGAAGATCTTTGCGCAGACGTTCATTTAAATCCGGCTGGGGAGGCTCGCTGTGCACGGGCGCATGCTCGTCGTGCCTTAGCTGCCGCCTGTGACGCCTCCAGTCGCCACTGGTGGGCAGGCAAATCAGTGCATTAGCCTTGAGATGGCCCCGAGAATGCAAACGCAATTGGATCTGGATGAGACACCCATCGGGCAGTTGGTCTGGAAGGGCTTGACCATGGCGCAGGCATTCATGCAGACGCTGCAATAGATCGCGATCTCGCAGCACATAGAATCCACCGCCTGTTGTGGATGTTGAGGATGTCTCACGCCAATCCCGCACCAGGTGCGCCCAGGGCGCCAGAAACGGACTGACCACCGCCAGCTTGCGATAATTGCATCGCTTGTTGGGCGGCAGACGAAAGTAGCGCATGCGACGCTCCGCTGCATCCAGCGATGCCTGTTGCACACCTGCAAAACGGATCATTTAGATTACTATGGACGAAAGGTCCAAGTGCCACCAAGTCTCACCTGCCACCGTGTCCGGCAAATGGTGTTCGGCCCCCGCCTCCCTGGCCACCGAGTCGAATTCGCGCAGTCCACCTGGCCGCGCACCCCACATGATGAACGTTAGCCAAAGCGCCATGCCGTAGTTAGCGGGTGCAATCACATCCCAGCCGGAGCCATAGCCAAGCCGTTTGTATTGCGACTCCTGTGAGCCAGGACGTTGCACCAGCAGCAGGGGCACCGGCTGCATCTGCTCCTCGAAGGCACAGCTCTGGCCAGGCACGACGGCGTGCTGTCGTCGCAGTTGCTCGTACTTGTGGGTCGATAACATTGACTGACCAAGTCGCTCCCGCAACACCGACTGCCACAACGAGCTATCCGGCAGACAAACAGGCTGCGACATAAGTAGCTCAGCTGCAGAACCTCCTGATCCGGATCCTGCTACTGCCAATGACTTGGGTGCCTTGCTGCGTTGCCTGGGCCGCTGCAGTCGCGGATCGACAACATTGAGGCCGACAATCATATTGGAAAGCAGTTCGCCGGGTGAGTTCAGCCGCAGAGCTGCCTCACTGAAATCCGCCTGCGATTGCAGCTGCTCCGACATGTCGGTCAGCTTGCTCGCCTTCGCCAGCCAGTGTGTGTGGTCGGAGCTCTCGCCTCTCGCTGGACGATAGGCCCGTAGACTGGCGGCGAGTATGTGCTGGGCACGAGCTCCAGTTAGGCGAAAGCGATTGAACTCCTGTTTCAGGACTTGCATCTCCAGGCTGTCATCCGCATTGGCATAGCTTCTGTGCCGCTCAAAGGCTTTGGTGTGCGTCCAGAAACGCAGCGGTTGTTGCTTGGATTTCCCATTCTCCTCTGGCCCCTTGGATTCGTCTGGCTCTGGCTCTGGCAGTGGCAGCGTTTGCTGTTTGGTGGACTTCAGCTGGAACACTCGGATTAACTGGACAATTGTTGCCTCAGCGGCGGCGGGATGCAGCCAGAGCCATAAGGTGCGTCGAGATTGATCCTCTCGGCGCCACATAAAGCTGGCGCGTTGCAGGGCACCCAATGGATACTGTCCGTCGGCGAAGAGTTCGACGCTGCCCTCGCGACGTCCACTTGCAAATGTCCTTGCCGCGATGCCCAGACCGCAGCTCGGACTGGTGAGGCGCTCGAACCCGGCGCGTATTAGCTCCAGACTGCCCCGAAGCTGCACGCAGCTGTAGAAGGACATGTCCTGGAGCAGGCAGTGATCCGTGCTGGCGCGATAGCAGGCTCGGTAGGTCTTGTCGCAACTGGCAAAGGGCAGGCGATAGCCCCAACGATCAACCATGTGAAAGCGCTTGGCGTGCCAGATGTGCGTCTCCAGCCAGCTGTGTTTGCGCTGCCGGCGCACGTACTCCCGCATCAGATTCTTGGGACGACGGCGGTATTTGCGAGACGGACGCTTGCCGATCACCGGCTGATTGCCAGCCTTGCCCATTTGGGATTTGTGGGCGGCGCGATATTTGCGCGGCAGACGCTTGGGATGATGCGACATGGCCCGACGGCGCATGTGCTTTGGCAGTGTTTGGAAGATGAGCTTGCTGTTCGTGGGCAACTGGGCCTCGGCAATCAGAGATTTGATTTCCTTCAGTGCTCCGGCTGCATAGTGATATGTGGACACGTGCGTGGGCAGCGTTACACGTCCGCCCAGACTGGCATCGTACTCCAGCTTTTGTGTGGCCATGATTAAATGTCAGTGTCTGTGCTTTCAGTCATAAATAGTGCAGCAAAATTTTCAAACTCAATCAAAATAACAACACAGTTCAAAATCTGCGCACGTGTGTGCCGGTTCGAGATGAGCCACAAGTTAGGGCTGTTGATATAATGTCAAAATATCGATATATCGATATTTAATTTTTGGTGATGATATATTTTTAAGTGATTTTTTTTTAAACGATAATATCAATATCGGTATAATTGTACGATATTATCGTGCGGTATTTTTCACCAGTTTTTTTTATTTTTTGCCGCCACTTTTTATTATTGATATTTATAAAAATTTAGATGTAGTGTCGTTTATTATATCCGAAAACATTTAAGTGTTCTCGTTTCGTGAAGAAAAAAGTGGCGGCAAAAGATAAAAATAACTGGTAAAAAATAGCGCACGATAATATCGTACAATTATATCTATATTGATATTTTCTTTTTTAAAAAAATATCTCATGTGCAAAAATATCTATCGATATATCAATATTATATCAACAGCCCTCCTCACATCGGTATCGATAAAAGATCAACAATCCAAGTTCGATTCGAGTTTTATGCAGTGAGCCAGCGCCTTATTTCTGTGTGTCTGTTAAGCGGCTAAAAATGCACAGATGGTGGCCAGTGCAGTGGTCAGAGCTTATGCTGATCCTGATGCTGCTCCTGGTCGCCGTTTCACAGTCTGCGTCGGGCCATGCACCGCATAACAATCACAACAACAACAGCACGATTGTGAAAAGCAGGCACTTTCAAACCAACAACAACTGCCAGCGCCGTCTCTTCTGGCACATCCCGGCAAGGGCGACGTGTCCAGCTGGAGTACTGCCACTGCGTGGCACCGTCTACATACTGTACGACGTGAACATATCCGAGGGATTCAATCTGCGCCGCGATGTCTACATCCGCATGGCTGTCTTTGTGCGACGCCTGCGGCGGCGCAGGCGCTTTCGGAACGTGCGTCTCGTGCTGCCGCCCTGGCCACGCCTCTACCACTGGCACTCGCACGGCCTGGCCCAGAGTGACTTGCTGTGGCGCAACTTCTTCGACCTGGCCAGCCTGCGCCGCTATGCGCCCGTGCTCGACTACGACGAGTTTGTCGCCGAGTACCGAATGTTCGGAATGCCCGCGCCGCCCTACGTCCACGTCTCGCAGGTGTTCCGGCTGACGCACTACGAGATCATGATGGAGCAGGGCGTCTTCAGGGACAAGTACGAGCGGGTGACAGTCCCCGATCCCGATCCCAATGGCCAGCGCACGGACGCCTGCAATGAGAAGTCCATCAGCGGTGGACCGCTCTTACAGCAGCCTCTCCTGCGCTACGGACGCTATCACTGCGTGCGCTTCCAGGGCAGTGCTGGCCTCTTGGAGCGCATGCTGCGCGAAGCCATTGCGGAGGACACGTCCGGCGTGGACGATGCCGACGACATGCGTGTCTATGCGGTGCTCAGTGCCGAGACCGTGCTCCACGACAACTGGGGCGACGAGCACTTCTGGATGGCGCGTCGCTCGATGCGCTTTGCCCAGACTCTCAACCAGGTGGCCGCCGACTTTCGACTCCTGTCGCTCAGCACCACGGACACGTCGGCCGGCGTGCAGCGGCCAGCGATGTGGGAGCTGGAGCGACCCAAGCGAGACGCACGCGGTGGCGACTACTTGTGTGCGCACCTGCGACGCGGCGACTTCGTCAAGTCACGGGAGTCAACGACGCCCACGCTGAAGGCGGCCGCACAGCAAATCAAGCAATTACTGCGGGCGTTCAATCTGAGCACCGTCTTCGTGGCATCGGATGCGACGCCATACGAACTGCTGGAGCTGAAGGAGCTGTTCTATCGGTTTCGCTTTGTGCACTTCACGCCGGAGTCGAATGCGCAGCGACACCAGCTGAAGGACGGAGGCGTGGCCATCGTGGACCAACTGATATGCTCCTACGCCCGACACTTCGTGGGCACCTACGAGAGCACGTTCACCTACCGAATTTACGAGGAGCGCGAGATTCTCGGCTTCAGCAAGTCCAGCACCTTCAACACATTCTGCAAGGCACTGGGTGGCAACTGTGCCCGCAACGCCGTCTGGCCAATTGTCTGGGATGACGACGATGACAAATATTACTGATATCTTTCCGAGTAACAATTTTGTGAATGTCTCGTATCATAGTTAAGTGTATTTTGTATTTTGTACTTTATTTAGAATTATTTTTTGAAAGACTCTGTAACTTTGAACAAACTGCGATGCTGTACCAAATATTAAAAGCTTTTAAATACTCATTGTAATACGGTTCAATTAATTTCTCATTTTTAATTTTTGATTTATTTTGAATATTTAACGTTATTAAGCGATATATACATATGTGACTGCAATTCTATCGATTATAAATCAATGTTGCTCTTCATACGGAATATCGATATTATCGCATATCGATAGGAATCGATAGGAAACGATGGTCACATTCCGAATTTCAATAGCTTCACTCAGTTTGCAATTGTTGCACGTGTTTTGTTATTTTTATTATCAAATTGTTTGCAGCCAGTAAAAGGATTATTTAATTTTTGCCAAAATGGGCAAGAAATCAAAAGGCGGCAGCAATCTTGGGCGCCAGCTCATCAAAGATCGTTTCGGCCACACGCCACGCCGCAAGGTGGACAACGATACAATGGTGCGTAGAATAGTTTATGTGAACACACACACATACGTGTGTACATAAATTTCACCAGGGGACAACAAACTGATATTTGATCCACATTTACAGCTGCACACAACGGAGTTGCAAGACGGTTACGACTGGGGTCGCCTGAATCTGTCCTCTGTGACGGAGGAGTCTTCGTTCAACGCCTTTCTGCGTACCGCCGAATTGGCGGGCACGGAATTTCAGGCGGAGAAACTGAACATAACATTCGTGAATCCCAAGCAGCGTGTGGGATTGTTGAGCAAGACACAGGAGCAGCAGATGCACAAGAAGCACGCCGAGCATGTGGATCAGCTAAAGATTCCACGTCGTCCCAAGTGGAACAAGGAGACGAGCGCTGAGGATTTGGAGCGTGCCGAGAATGAGGCGTTTCTCAATTGGCGTCGCGATCTGGCCATGTTGCAGGAGGACGAGGAGATTCTGATGACACCGTATGAGAAGAATCTCGAGTTCTGGCGTCAGCTGTGGCGCGTCGTCGAGCGCTCCGATGTCGTGGTTCAGATTGTGGATGCCCGTAATCCGCTGCTCTTTCGCAGTGTCGATCTGGAGAAGTATGTAAAGGAGGTGGACAGCAACAAAATGAACATGATCCTGGTGAACAAATCGGACTTGCTGACGCTCGAGCAGCGCCAGCACTGGGCACAGTATTTCGACAGCGAGGGAATACGCACAGCCTTCTATTCGGCTACGCTCGTCGAGGAGGAGCTAAAGCGCGAGGCGGAGGCCGCCAAGCTGGCAGCGGAGTCGCCGTCATCGGCGCTGGAGCTGAAACAGTTGCGAGAGGCTGCCGAAGACATCCAGCAATCCCTTGATGCCGTCGAGCACACACTGGAGGCCATTGAGAGCAAGATTAAACCGAAGGCGACTCCATTGGAATCGGAATCGGAGGTGAAGCTGCCCAGGCTGCCCGGAGACAAGAACAGCGCACATCTGTTGTCCCGCACGGAACTGATAGACTTTCTGCGTCACATCTACACGGGACCGCGACACACCAAACAGCATGTGACCGTCGGCATGGTGGGCTATCCCAATGTGGGCAAGAGCAGCACAATCAACTCCCTGATGACGGTGAAGAAGGTTTCCGTGTCCGCGACGCCCGGCAAAACAAAACGCTTTCAGACACTATTCCTGGAGAACGACATTCTGCTGTGCGATTGTCCCGGTCTGGTGATGCCCAGCTTTGTGCTGACCAAGGCGGACATGTTGCTCAACGGCATATTGCCCATTGATCAGATGCGTGACCATGTGCCGGCCGTGAATCTGCTCTGCGAGCGGATACCTCGACACGTGCTCGAGGATAAGTACGGCATTGTGATAGCCAAGCCCCCAGAGGGCGAGGATCCAGATCGTCCACCATTCTCTGAGGAACTGCTGCTCGCCTATGGCTGTAAGTCCATCAATCAATCAATATATCAATTGCAATCCATCACTCACTTTAGTTGTTGATTTCTTGCAGACAATCGCGGCTTCATGACATCCAATGGTCAGCCGGATCAAGCTCGTTCTGCTCGCTACGTGCTCAAGGATTATGTCAATGGTAAACTACTCTTCGCTCTGGGTCCTCCCTCGGTCGTACAGTCTGAATATCACACATTTCCCGAGCGTCAACGCAAACCTCTAGAGGAATCCCAGTTACCCGGACAGCAGCAACGTGCCATGCGCGTAAGTCTTGAGTCCGCACATCGATATGCCTTGACTTATCCTACTTTTCTACTGCTAGATTAACAAGAGCACATCCAAGGAACTGGATCAGCAGTTCTTTAGCGCCAAGCCGAGTGTTGCTCATGTCAAGGGACGCACCAATTTTCCGCATGTGCGCCTTGCCAATGATGGCACCTTGGTGGCCGGCGACGCTGGCCCGGCAGCCAAACCCTGGCGACATGTTAAAAAGGAGCGACGCGAGAAACTGCGCAACAAGTTCTCCCACCTCGATGAGCACTAAATGGACGCAGAAGGAGTTATTATACACACAAAAGGTGCTGCAGTGCAGTCCCTTCCAGTTATGTATGATTGTGTTTAAGAGCTGGTTATAACCCTGTTTTAAATTAAAATTAGCGTAATTCCTACGTGACACTTTCGATTTGTTATCCAGCTGAAAGCAGGACACATCAACCTGATCTGATCTGTTCGCTTGCCTCTCGGCAGATAGAGCGAATGAGCGATAAGTTAATGGAAACTTTGATTAACAATAATTACACACTTATAAATTATTGCAATCTTATTTGAAATATGATCTTTCTCGACCATCAACAGCATTGGACTATAAGGTCTTCCATTCCTGTCTCTTTTAATTGTGCCGTAATCAGTTTAAAGCTCTACAAACAACAATGGACTCGTTGTGGCTTCTACATAAGAACATGTTTCTGTCCTTATCTCATGCACTCGACTGTCTCTCTCTCTCGCTCTCTTTGCACTCGCTCTATACCCTGCGCTCATCGCAAATGCTCAAATGGGGTATATTGGATAGCAGATACAAAATGTTAGCTCTGATAATGTTATTATGATACAGGCGAGTCTGAATATAGAGAACTCATTTTTGCAAAACCTTTTCGCTATATCCAGGTTTGAAGTTGCTTTAAACATTTTTTTAATTTGAAAATATTTCCTATATATTTTGTGTAAAAATATATTTTCAATAGGTATCAAACTCCTAAATACTAAGCAACTGTCCAAATTTAGGTGTCACGGCACCTTTGCCCACAAATCGAAAAAACCAACCGATTTACACGTATTATATTATTATAACCAAGTCTGAATCTGAGCTGAATACTTTATCACAATCTTGCATTGTGTTTATATACAGCAGCGGACAACTTAACTTTTTTCCTCGGTCTCAAACAAAAAATGTTTGGATGCAAAAAAATTCTTCAAACAATTCTAATAGTGACTGAAAAATATATAATTTTTCTAAATTTTCAATGTGCATTTAATGGGTTAAGGAAAGTTTTGTATCATTCAAACGGTTCCTAGGCCTCATACGTTTCTTCTATGGTCGAATAAATAAACACATAAAAAAAACTCCAAAATCCGCTCTTTTATGGTGTTCGGTTTTCTTTGTCCGCTACTGTACGTGTATGTATGCACTCCTTTGAGCTTGAGTTACAGTTTGAGTATAATTACACGAGTACAGGGTATTTCGTAGGCGTGAACTCTCAACCAGAGCGTTTTTGCATGTCACTAGTGATGCCAACTACTCGCTACAGAAACGGGTCAAACTGGACAGGAAAAAATGGGGGAAAATGTAGAATGAACGAATACAAGAGAGAAAAGAATATACATAAAGGTTCAAAAGTGTTTTTTCTTAAAATATTTACTATTTTTCGGAGACTATTTACTTTTGACTTTGCCAATCGTAGCAACAGTAACAACAATCAGTTTTGAACACGGAAACAGAATAGAATATTATTTTATTATGTTTCTTACATTTTCATATGCTAACAAATAAAAAAAAGGAATTTTTTCTTGGATAATTTTTTCCAAATGAAGTTGTCTTGATAAGGACAAGAGATCTATCTGGTTAAGGCTAAATCGTTACTTGTGCGCTTGTCACATGCAAAGAATGCACTGCTCGGGTGAGTACAAAGTTGTTGTCATTCTTGCCTGGGCAACTTGCCAGAGATGTTGCTGATGAATGGAAAAGGAAAGCGAGAAGCAAAGAGAAAGAAAGCAGGAGAGAAAGAGAGCGAGAGAGGAAGATCTGATGTACTTTGATCAGGCAGTCGCGATAGCAGACCCCGACCTCCTCAACGATGTCTGATAATCGGAAACTATTTGCCGAAGCCTGTTTGTTGACTCTTGCGAGAAGTATTATACATAAATACAGACGGGTGCAAAATATTAAGAACAGCCTAATTTGCCCAATTATGTTGTTTTAATATTTCTTTTCTAATAATGTATCTTTAATTTGTATAAGTAGATAAGGTTATAAAATTCTTTAGTAATTTTATCCTGATATTGGGTGAATTTCGTATTAAAGAAGAATAACAAAGTGAGAAATCGATGTATCATCGTTTCCTACAACAGTTTTAATATTTTGAGAGTACACGGCTATTTTTTTTATTTGAAGAAGCTCACTCATAGTTTTTATTAGTTTGGCATATTTTTCATGGTTCCTTATTTTTTTGGCCAGAATTCTTCACCAGTTTGTGGCTCTAGCATCTTTGACTTTAACGCATGGATTAAAACCGAAACGAATATCGGCTTCAGTTACGGTTTCGGTTATGTTCGCATATTGGTTTTCGGCTTCGTAACGTTGAACCGGTTTTTGTAGATTTCATTTCATTTAGTTTGATGTAGTTTAGTGACATTTTAACAATTTTAATATTTCATGTAACAAATTTATTCTATTGGCGCTTATTAAGTGCTATGAAAATTCCATCATGAATATCACAAATTAAAATTCAAAATTAAACAAGAAAATTAAAATCATAATTAATTTTTTTATGTATGATAAACCAAAATTAGCGCTTATAAATGAAACGGCTATTTCGGTTTGCAGAGTTTCGGTTTTAAGATTTCGGTCAAATGAAAAAATTTGTTTTTTCCGGTTACGGTTTCATTTATTGTTTTAAATTTCAATCGGTTTTTACCGGTTTCAGGCTACGGTTTCCCTGCTTTTACGTTAACTTTTCTTCAATGAACTTGGACTGGTCTAGCACTTGAACATTTAACTCAAAACCTCAATAACTTCAAGGTGCTCTTATTATTTTGCCCACGTCTGTATGCACACACATAATGTGTATGTGGGCAGCGCGACAACAACTCGTATGTATGTACATATGTACATACATATGTACGTCTATCTAGTGTAATGCTGCATTGCTGGAATGTTCAGTCTGGTTCGCAACGTCACAATGAGTGGAGCAGCCGCAGCGATCAATTTCAAAACATTCAAGGAGCTGAGTATCACCCGTCGCGGTCATCTCTTAATTATCCAATTCAATCGCCCCGAGGTGCAGAATGCCCTGCGACGTCGCACGATCTACGAGCTGTTGCGTGCTCTGGACATTGCCAATTCGCACTCGGAGATCAGTGTGATTGTGCTGACGGGCAACGAGGTGGCCTTCACATCGGGCAATGACTTGAGCGATCTCTTGGCGCTCCAACGCCGCAATGGGGATCAGGCATTAGACGTCCACTTTCGGGCCAGCAATTTTGTGCTGAAGGCGCTGGTTAAGAAGATGCTGCTCAATCGCAAGGTGCTGATCGCTCTGGTTCAGGGCAACTGTGTCGGCTTGGGTGTAATCATAGCTGCCCTATGCGACATCATCTATGCCACCGAATCCGCACAGTTCTGGACACCCTTCTCCCAGCTGGGTCTGTGTGCCGAAGGCGGCGCCAGCTGGATGTTGCCACAGATCCTTGGCCGTGGCAAGGCGTCGGAGTTGCTGCTGTTTGGTGAACGCCTAGATGCCCAGGCTGCCCTGCAGCATCGCATGGTGGCCAGCTTGGTCGCAAATGTGCCGGAGTTTTATTCACGAATGGAACAGCACGCCAAGTTGCCGTCCGCCTCTTTAATGGCCACCAAGCGCCTTCTCCTGCAGCCCTGGCGACAACAACTTCTCGACGCTCTGGCCGAGGAGTGCTCCCAGCTGGACAAGCTCCGCCTCGGCCCCACCTATCGCACCCAGATAATGGCCTTTGCCAGGCGAAAGAAGATAAGCAAATTGTAAAACCGACTTTATGTAGTTTTAAGATTCTTTCCAAATCAAAATCAATCAAATAAACTTTTTAAAAATTAAAATAAAAATATCGGCATAATATTTACACTCAATGCGAAACTTAGATTGTCAAAACAAAATACTTATCTTTATGATTTAATTTTTTTTTAAAGGATAACACATTAATCATAAATAATTCTACTACGTTTTTCTGGCAAGTGCATTCGAGCGCACACTCATTTTTTATACTTTAACGGACACAATATTTAACACTAAAATTCAACTATTTTTAATTTGTTTTATTTCAAAAGATCAGGCACAGATATTTCTTAATCATGTTGAAAAAACCTTTTATTTCAAGTCAACTGAACGAATAAATTCTGTGCTAAGTGTAGATGGCATATTATTTAAAACAAATTTTAAGACCCCGCAGTTAAAAAGTACAAAGAGTCTATTAAGTTTGTCAGAAGGGGGCATTAAGTTCATACATATGTATATTCCTAACCAGTATAAACAGCCGTGACGTCTGTCTGTTTCAGCCACTAACCCAAAATTGATAACAATTCGAACATCCAGTTTGTTTAGTAATGTTTACATTAAAAGGACGCTGATTTATAAAAAAGAGCTTACTACTTAGCTATCTAATGCTTTCTTCTTTGAAATATGAATTTTATTTTAGTTAACTATTTTTACGGAATAAGTACAGGGACTTTCAGAGTGGAGCTTGCTCAACTGCAGCCAGTTTAACGACTTTGTTTTATCAGCTTTAATTTTTTTGTTTGTTTTTTTTTTACGCTGATATAAACATACATATTTTTTAGCCCAAATTAATCGCATGTTGTTTTTTTCAGCCGTGCGTTGGATAAACGAAACGATTTCATTTTTATTACATATAATAAAAATAAACTAATCAAGATACAAGTGGTTTTTATTAGTTTTCAAGTGAGAATTTTTATATGTATGTATATTAATGAATATTTTTGGCGTTCTGACTTTAATTCAACTATACAATATTTTATTATTGATAACGACGGTGCAGAATCCTCGTAAGCATCATTCAATTCAATTTGGTGCCGTTCTTCGATTTATGTTTTAAAAACCGAAACCTAATTGATTAATAATTTAATTAAGTTTTTTCTTATTTTGCTTACATTAAACAATTTAAAAATGCATTTTGGCGGAATTGACAACACTGCATACAACTGGTTTTTATGTATCGATATTACGATTACGATAGTATATGTAGCTGCAATCGGTCTTATAAGCGATAGAGCCCATCGATATTAACCCACTGCAAGATATCGATTATAGTAGGGCGATACCATTGCAGTTGCAATCGGACTGGTTCCACCACTAATCGTCACTTGTTTTTGCCGGCACGCGTGTTGATTTCGTCAGTTGTTGTTGGTGTTACGACTGTGTTTGCATTTGTTGAACACCTTTGGGGGATCAGCACTTTGGCAGCAGCCATGTTACGTGCACAGCTATTGCAGAATGTATGCCTGCGAGTCGCACTGCGGGCTGCCGGACAGAGAGCTGCGACGCCGACGCCGACGCAGACGTCGGCTGGACGCCTGCATTATGCAATGGGAGTGACCAGGACGACGACGCTGCCCAGCAGCGTGAGTAGCTACAACAGCTATGCCACGGCCGCTGCAACGAGAGCCCCAACAAACAAGAAACGCACGGGCAAAGCCAGCACCGGGGCGGAGAGCAGCCCGGCTAAAGTAAGCGTCGAGGATCTGTGGACACAGCTGGAGTCGTACTACAAGCACCACAACGTGTTCCGCTTCGAGCACTGCGATCGTCTGCTGCAGCAGCTGGAGGCGACTGCCTTGGGCGAGAAGCTGCCTCTGAATGCGGCTCAGCTGCATTTTCTGCTGGGCTCCTGTGTGCCGGACCTGCTGCCCGTGCAGACGAGCAAGGAGCGACTGTCGCTCTTCCGTCGGGTGTGGACACAGCTGCTGCGGGTGGAGCAGCCGACGCTGTCGCACTACCACACGCAGCTGCAGATGCTGCGCCAGAACCAGCTGCCGTTGCCGGATCATCGGGCGCTGCTCGCCGAGATTGCCACCTATAACGGAGCACCGGATGCAGCCTTGTACAGTGCGATGCTGGATGTGGCCGGGGCCAGCGGCAATATGCGCCAAGCCACCGAGCTGTTGGCTGAAATGCGGCAACTCAACTTTGCCCTCACCGAGGGCAACTTCCATGCCCTGCTCTTGGGCCATGCCCGCAGCGGGGATCTGCCCGGGGTGAAGAATGTGCTGAGCAGCATGCTGGCGGCAGACATTCCCCACTCTGTGACCACCCAAGCCCTGTGCTTTGTGTCCTACGTGGAGAACGCCGAGCTGGACAAGGCGCGCGATCTTCTCAAGCAGCATGCGGATCAGTTCACTGCGCCGCAGCTCCTGCAAATGCTGCGGGCCGTTGTCAGCTGTCCCAAGGTGGACACGCAGCTGATGCAGAAGCTGGTGGCCCAGCTGCCCCAGGAGTATGTGAATGACGTGGACGTGCCGCCGGCAATCAACAGTCTCTGCATCCAGCTGCTGCATCGTGGCCAGGCCGAGCTGATGGTCCAGCTGGTGGCGACGCTGCCGACGCCGAGCTACAACGAGAAGCAGAACATCGACGGCTATGCGTCGCTGTTGCTGCAGGAACTCTTCCGCGCCCACACGCCCCTTCAGCAGATGCTGCAATTCGCTGGCCAGTTGCGCGAGCGTGGCCAAAACACGCGCGCCCTGCAGGTGCTCACCGAGCTGGCGCTGCGTCGCCAGCCTGCAGCGGCACTAGGCTGCCTCGAGGCACTGAGCGCGGCTGGGGAGCCACTGCGTCCGCACTATTTCTGGCCCCTGGTGCTGCACCAGCACAAGCGGGAGGGCGAGAGCGGCGTCCTGCGACTTCTGGCCGAGATGCAGCGGCTGGGCGTCGAGTGCGACGAGCCGACGCTGCGTCTCTATGTGCTGCCCAGTCTGTGGCAGACGCTGCAACAGCCGCGGCAGGCACTGCACCAGCTGGACGAGGTCGGAGTGCGTCCCTCACAGTCGATGGTCCACGTGCTCACCCAACTCCTGCAGCAGCAGCAGGTGTCGGAGGCCCAGGAGTTGCTGCAGCTGTATCCGACGCGTCTGCAGCTCTCGACGCTGGTTGCTCCACTGGCCGCTCTGGC
Source organism: Drosophila subquinaria (assembly GCA_037043405.1). Lineage (NCBI taxonomy): Eukaryota > Metazoa > Arthropoda > Insecta > Diptera > Drosophilidae > Drosophila > Drosophila subquinaria. The sequence goes on from JBAMBL010000255.1 coordinate 86,856, forward strand.
CGTGCATCTGCGTGCCACCAAGCGCTACGGACCCTTTGCCCAGCTGACGCAGGCGCTGCAGCAGCGATCCCTGCAACGAGGGGAGGACTTTGTGGGCGCGCTGTTGCTGCAGATGTGCGCGGCCCAGTCGCGCTTGCGCCAGGAGCCCGAGTCCCTGTTGCGCTTCCTCCACGAACTGCAGCGTCTGGAGCTCAAGGTGTCGCCTGCTGCGGCGGAATCGCTGCTCAACTCGGCCAGCAACTGTGACGTGGACACACGACAGTCGATTGCGAAGACGCTGCAAAAGATGCGTAATCCAGAGCTAACGCTGCCCGCCGATGCAGTCGCCAGTGGTGGTTTCATCAAACATCCCCGCGACATGTCCCTGGACGAGCTGGAGTGCCATCTGATCGAGCTGGAGGCGAAGCAGCTGAACACCCGCGGCGTGCTCCGTCGCCTGCTGCAGCTGAGCGTGCGGGATGGTCGCCTCGAGCGCGCCCTCGAGCTGCAGGCCAAGTGCGAGGCTCTGCGCGTCCAGATCAGTCCCGGCATGCTGGCCGCCATCCTCGATCTGCACATCAAGCTGAAGAATCTGACGCGTGCCGAGCAGAGTCTGCTGTGTCTCCAGCAAACTTATCCAGGTGAGTGACCCAACTTGTGCCAATGTCTCCCAGCTCAATCGTTGTCTTGTCTTGTCTTGCAGGATTCCAGATAGACGAGCACAAGCTGATCGACTATGCGGCACTGTTGGTCCACCATGCGCAACTGGATCAGGCCAAGCAGCTGCTGCAACGGCGCGCGGAACAGCAGCGCGTCAATGGTGGCGACTATGTGATCAAGAACGTCTGGCAGCTGCTCAACAATGTCGCTCAAATGGCGGCCAAGGAACCGCTGCCCGCCTCGGGTCTCAGTCTCACATTCGAGACGTTCGAATTCCTGCGCAAACTGGGCTATTGCCAGGCCCACAATGCGCTGCTCGGTCCCGTGCTGCGGGAGTGGCTGCTGCGCGGCGATCTGGACGCAGCTGTGGCGGAATTTGAACGCCTCGCCACGCGCTACAAGCACACGCCGCTGCAGTTCGAGTTGCTGTCGCTGCTGGTGAAGCTGAGCAATGGCGATGCGACGGAACTGGCACGCTTTGCGGGCACCACCAAGGAGTCGGCCCAGCAGCATCTGGCAGGTGTCACGGCGACAGTTGCGCGTGTCCATGGCGCCGTCAACATGAACAGCGCCTGCTGCTGGCACTGGCCGAGTCTGGAACTGAGACGCAGCTGCGTCGCCTCATTATCAATCCCGAGTTCCGGCTGAATCACGACCAGCTGCTTAAGAATTGTGAGCATCTTGGCCAGGAGGGCGCCGTTCGCACGCTGCTTCGGCTGGCGAGGGGAGCTCGTGGCCTTCAACGGTCCATCGACGAGCAGCGGATCTACGATATGCTCCTCAATCAGTTTGTCAAGTCCAACAATTACGAGGGAGCGTTGGACTTATACGATCGCCTGCAGGCCGACGATGAGCTGAAGGTGTCACAGGACTTTGTCCGCAATCTTGTGCAGCTGCTGCAGGTCAACAATGTTGAGATTCCCAGCAGCATTGCACTGCGCGCTCAGATCAGATAGTAGGGCATTTTTAATTCTAACAGTTAACTTTTGTTATTTTCGTTTATAGTAACTATTAGTAAATTTACAAATCTTAATATTTACCGAGTATAAAATGCGTTCTTCATTTGAGTACCAACATTGCTTTCAGCATATTTTGGTCAACATAATCTTCGTCTGGAAGATACAGTGGATCACAGCTTATTTCAACCAGCACCTTCAAAAAAGTTTAGGCGGCTGTAAAATCTAAACTAAGCGAGGTATCAAAAAAATTTAAAAGCAGGTTGTTAGTTTGATGTTTCAACTTATTTAATATGAAATCATTTATTTTTTTAATATTTTATAACAATTAAAAACTAAAAAATGAACTACAAAAAAGGCCACAGCTTATTTCAACCACTTGAGAAAAAAAATTTTAATACATAGTTTTTAATAAAACTACAAAACTAAGTACTAGGTATGACTATCCCTTTGGTCAACCTCCATTTCTATCCTTTTTGGCATGGATTCGACCAACTTTTGGGCCACTTGTGGCCTATTCTTCAAGCAGTGCAGCTTTGAGCGAGAAACTGTTCCCAGCCACTTTAAAAGGAGCCACTCGCTCAGGAAAATTGGTGATTTGTTTGGACTTAGTGATTCTATAGTCCAGAGCATCATTTACAAATATTTTCCACGAGAATGGAGCCCGTGATAAGGCCAGAAATGCTCCGAACAAAATTTTCAATTCAAAGGATGAGCGCTATTATGTTCGGAAAATTCGGAAGAATCGAAGGATATCGGCTCCAAAAGTGGCCAGTGTAGTTCAGAAAGACTTGGACTAGTCATGCCACCCTGAAAAGATTCGCGGTGTGCTTCGGGAGCATGACTTTAATGCCCATGACATAACGCTACCACCGCCATGCTTAACTGTAGCCCATCAATTTTTTGTTTTCAGTTCTGTTTTTGGCTTACGCCACACATAAGAGGCTCCATCTTACACAAAATTAGTAAATTTGGACTTATCACAGAATAACATTGGCCGTGTTCACCAGAACAAATCGACAACAAAAAATCGATGAAATTTGCATGATTATTCTGGTGAAATGCAGTGATTAGCAATCATGATTTCAAATTTTGTGATTATGATGACATGAAAATTCATCACCAAAATAGTACGCTGAAATTTTCTGATTGTGATGCTTTGTTATCGAACAAACAAAATACATGATTACTGATTGATTAGTTCTGGTGAACGCGGCCATTGTATTCTAGAAACTAATGTCATTGTAAAAGTGCTCGTGGACAAACTTTAGGCGATACTTCTTATTTTGGTCGCTTATAAAATTCATCTTGTAGGGTGCTCTGGCATTAAAGTCATGCTCCCGAAGCACACCGCGAATCTTTTCAGGGTGGCATGACTAGTCTAATAAAATGATTATTAGTTCAGAAGTAAAGTATAATTTAAAAAAAACTCATTATTTTGTAAGCAAATCTATAAAACTTGAAATTAATCACTGGCCGTGTTCACCAGAACTAATTAATTACATATCAAACAATTTTTGATGGGCTTCTGGTGAACGCTTTGATAAAATTTTGAGGCAAAATAAAAGTTGTCTTTTCTTTTTTTGTCAAAGGTGTTAATACTTATTTAGAAAAATCAAAAAAAATTGGCGAAAAATGTTTAACGAAATGGGAATCAACCCAGCAATCTCAGCTGCCGTTCACCAGAATAATTATACAAATTTCATCGATTGTCTGTTGTCGATTTGTTTTGGTGAACACGGGCATGAGGGATTAATACCGTAATCGAAACCGTAACACTTAACCGGTATTAACCGATTAAAATTTATGGCCGTAACTGAAACCGTACTCAAACCGAAATAACCGTTTAGTATCATCATAACCCTATCATATCTGTTCAATCAATCATTAAACTAAATTATGTTGTTAATGTGAAATCGTATTTTTTGAAATTAATTTTAGATTTTCTTATTTAATTTTAATATAAATGCCATTGAGTGTTTAGGTTTTCGGTTATCGGTCACGCAAAATCTTTTAATAAAGGTTTCATATCGGTTTTTGTATGTTTCGGCTTAAAAATACCGGTATGGTTTCGGGTAAAAAAATATTCTTTGAAAAAAAAAATGATGTTAATAATATAATAATGTTTAAAAAACCATTACTTTCTTAATGTTTCATTTACACATTTATTTCACATATTATTCAGTTTGATGTAGTTAAGTTACATTTTAACAATTTAAATATTTCATTTAACAAATTTATTTTATTTGCGCTTGTTCAGTCCTATGAACATTCGATCATGAATATCAAAAATAAAAATTCAGAATTTAACATAAGAAAATTAAAATCAAAACTAAAAAAAAAAAAAAAAAATACAAAACTAATAACAAAGTATCAGAGATCGCAAACCAGACTTATGAGTCGGAAAAACTCGAAACAGTTCCAAATTTTTTGTTAAAATTATTTTTAGATTGTTTCGTAAATTTTTATAAAAAATATTGAAAATAAAACATGCTTTTAAAATTATATTTCAAAATTGCACCGTAACTCTTATATGCAATTTTTAAAATAACATTTAAAAAATAAAACTTTTTGAAAATTGTTATTATTAAATGCAGGTTATTTTTGCATTTTGTTTTAATTCGGTTTTATTTTTTTATGTATGAATAACCGAAATTATCCCTTATAAATGAAACGGTTAATAAACGGTTATTTTGGTTTGCAGAGTTTCGGTTTTAAGGTTTCGGTAAAAGAAAAATTTTTTTTTCGGTTACGGTTTCAGTTACGGTTTTAACTTTCAATCTGTTTTTACCGGTTTAAGGTTACGGTTTCGGTTAGCGTTTTAATCCCTGATAATTTTTTAATTTTTGTGTTGTGAACCGAAATCGTAACGATATTTTAAAAGCGAAACATACAAAAGACGGGTAACAGTTACGTGGCCGATATACCAAAATTTTGCTAACCGATAGCCGAAAACCAAAATGCGAACATAAGCGAAAACGTAACTGAAACTGAATTCGATTACTTATCAGCCCGCCCTCGCACCGACTCGTGGATAAAGTGACAGAAAAAGCGGCCACAGCGTCGGCGTGGCTGTTAATCGCTTGAATGACAGAACAGGTCGTGTTTTGCAACACTGGATAAGTGCCATATTTGAAATGATGTTGGCTTTTCCAAGTAACAAGAACACACATAAAAATAAACACATCTATTTTGGGTACAATTAATTTGAAAATGTTGCCCAATCCGAGAAAATCAAATCTTATGGCGACTCTAGATGAGATTTTCGTCACAAGCAGTTCTCAGCTGTTATCCTGGCGTAACTTTCGTTCAATATTGACCAGCTCGCCGCTGAGAGAGCGCATAAATGTCGATCTCAACAAACAGCCAGTGTTTCAGGTTGGTCACAAATAAGGGGAATAATGTTTAATAAGTATTTAAATGCAATTTTTTTTTTATGTAGAGCTGTCAATTGTTGTGGGAGCTGAGCTACTCGAATCTCCAAGCTGAGGAACTGGCCACGCTGCAGGTTTTGGCCAGCATTATTTACCTGCTGCCCAATGACCACAAGTTGCTGAAGAAGGCGCGTAAAATGCTTTTAAAGAAATCATTTCAGGCGAAAGCCTCACTAGAACCGATGCTCGTCCATTACTTCAGCGAGAATCTCTTGAGCCACTTCAATCTGAACCGTCGTTCCAGCGTCGGATTCGTCCTGACCATTGCCAGCTTTATATCTACGAAATGTGCCCTGGGCAAGGCGGTTGCCGTGTCCTTGCTTTGGGCCATTGTCTTTCAGTGCGGAGAGAATCAAATTCTTCTGCATCAGCATCGGGATGTGAGTGCAACATTTTTAATTTAATTTTAATTCATTATAAATTGAGTATCTCCCTCATTTTCAGTTGGCTGAACTACATTGCATTCTGAGATGCGTTCCCCTGTGGCTTATCAGCCAGGATATCTACTGTTCTCTGTTGCACGCTGTTGGACGCCTGTTGAATTTGATGCTCTGCAACAAATGGCAATCTCAATTCCAGGCCAACGGCTACTCGTCCTTCTACTTTCGACTGCTGCCCCAGGACAGACAGCATCTTCAGGCATGGGTTAAGCAATCCCTTCAGCTGATTGAATCACAGAACAAGAAAGCTCAGCATCGCATTCGCTATGAGGCAGACAAGGTTCTCGCCTCGCTCGATTATCTGGAGTCCAACTCGGCTCAATGGTGCCTCATCTGCCACGGCAGTGAAGGCAGTGAAAAGAAGGCCGAGATCTGTGTATTGGGGCAGATTAACAATATATACGACTGCTCAAAGGTCTAATCACAGCAACAAATTGTATTGCCAATCCATTTCCACTTCCATTTTCATTTCTATTTCCATTTCCAATGTAAATAAACATCGACAAGGCCTTGCAGCCATGTCAAATCTCAAAGCTTCTATGTCAAGTTCACAGCAAACTGAAATACGTATACGGGTACGGATACGGATACGGACACGTAACATACACACTAGCTAACCAAACGTGCTCATTTCGAAACCATCTAGGGAAGCACGCAGCAGAGATTAAATCGCAGTGGGATTCCTTATCCGCAGAGTCGTCATTGCCATCACCCACAACATGGAGTGCCAGGACAACGACCCTGCAAAGGTGCCAAACACCGATGAGGAGAAAATCTTCATCAGCCCACCCATCCCAACGTCAACATCAACCCCAACCCCAACCTCATCCTCATCCATCGATGACCTCTTTGACTTGATCAGCGAAGCTCAAATTGGCGACAGACATGAGGCGACTGCCAGCCCCAGTGAGCAAACCATTACCATTAGCGACAGCGAGGAGCCCATGGCCAGCTCCTCCTTCACACTCTCCTCGATCAGGACAGTCCTTCAGTCCTCCAGTGACAGCTCCAACAGCCTGGTAGCTGTCGTCCAGCGGAGCGAGTTCGCCAAGCTCCTGATGCGCCTGAGCGAGGAAGGTGACGGCGATGCCAACCAGATCGTCATGGAGCTCCTCAACTCGAAGAAGCAGGCGGAGAGGGCCACCTCGGTGATCGAGCGCGTCTCGGAGAACCTCATGCTCCTGCTGCGCACACAGACTCTGGCCGAGGCTGGCATCATTACTGGTAACGAGCGATATCGCTCCTTCAAGACTGTTCTCCAGAACTATGCCAAGCTATACGCGGCCAAGAGATTCATGCTCTGCCTCTCCTCCCAGTCGGATCGGGAAGGGCAGCCGGAGCAGGAGCAGGGCAGGGATTCAAATGAGAACGACCAGACGTTGGCTCGCATAATCGCCGATGAGGTGCTGCAGATTCCAGAGCTGCTGCGTCAGCTCTGGGCCTCCCTCGAGAAAATGGAGTTCTTCAACGAGGACACTGCCTACAAGGTCTACTTGGAGGCACGTCGTCATCCCCAAGCGAAGATTCTTCGCGAACTGATGTTGACTCGCATATCTCGGGTCTATCTCTGCATCGTCAGCTCCGCTTCCTTCCTTGACTTTAGCGAGCAGGAGTTGATCCACGTGCTCAACAACTGCTACCTCAGCGTTAACTCCGAGATAGAGGTGAGTAGACAAATATACGTATATCCTGCTTTCTCTGGCTATTCACTGACTCCCCTTGTAGATATTCCTCTCTGTCATACTCTGGCTGGAACACAATTGGTACGATCGCAAGAACTGTGCAGAGCGAGTCCTGGGCGGAGTTCGCTTTGGCCTGATGCCCACCTGGTATCTCTACACTCTTGATAGAACAAATCGTTGCTCCCACTTCGCCAGGGTCATCTATAGCAAGGGAGTGCAGGAACTCTTGGATAAGGGCCTAGAGTGAGTAGAGCTTCACTTTTGCCTTCTCTCCATTTAATATTTTGATTATTCGCACTCTACTCGTTCCCAGGGATGCATTGGCTCTGCGTTCCAAGCATTTGTGCAATCCGAACTCTGTTGATGTGGAGAGTCCCTTGCCACGTGACTGGGTTGCCGATCCCGAGTGTCGCCATCACCACAAGTGCCACTGCGAGCGATTCGTGTATCCCACATACGACGTTTTCAAGGACTACTTGGCCAGGATCATACGCTGTGCCCCCAACTACTGGCGTACTCTGCGACCCGCTCAGGAAGTCTATCGGAAGGTACTCAAGTGCTGTGCACCCCCTTACCAGACTCCCAGGTGGAACTAGATACACCGCTGATGGCAGTTGTCTCTGTATACCGACTAACAAAGTGCTAAATTTAATGTTTTATCTTTTCTGGCGTGCAGTAATGCAAATCATTTTTATAAAACGTAATAAAGAGTATATTTTAAATTAGAGTGTCAATAGTATACATATCTATTTGGGCAGCAGGGGCTATAGACTCTACAATATCCAGGAACATTTTTAAAAAATTATTAAAAAAATTAAAATAATAAGCTAGTGACGAAAGCAGCACGAAGGGTGCGAAAGGCGACTATCAGTATACACTTAGAGTCTAAGTCTTAGACCAACATTTATTCGTACACACTTTTTTTCCCTTTAACAACTATGTAAGTCAAGTCTTCACAGTAAAAAAAATATGTTTAGAAAGGTCGTTTGAATTCCGTTTGATTGATGCAAAACTTTCCTTAACGCATTAAATACCCATTGAAAATTTTGAATTAAAAAAAAGTATATTTTTAAATTTTTTCCTCGATTTTTAAAAAAAAATATTTTGATGTAAAAAAATTCATGCAATTCTAAGAGTGACTGCAAAAAATAAAGAGGTAAAGAGGTTTTTTTTTATAAGATTTGAAAAACACAAAACACGTCAAAATCACATTCTGGCGAAAACAAAATTATTTTAATAATATTTGAATGCTGAATAAATTAAGAGCCTAAAACATGTTTAAAGCAGAATTCTTCTTAAAACTCGGTTCAATTAATTTTTAATATAATTATATTTTAGCAAAGATATTTTATTTTTTGTGAACCGAAACCATACCGGTATTTCAAAACCGGAACATACAAAAACCGGTTCACCGTTACAAAACCTTTATTCAAAGATTTTGCGTAGCCAATAACTGAAAATGAGAATGCGAACATAACCGAAACCGTAACTGAAACCGATATTCGTTTCGGTTTTAATCCCTGCTTATATGTAAATATTTCTTTGCCTGCGTATACACTAGACGGCATATTTATTTTGACACCATTTAAAGTTAAATCTACTCGTTATTTGAACCTACTTCATGTACATTTTGGCATCAATGAAAAGTTCATTTCAATTCCGTTCGAAAGATACAAAATTTTCCTTAACCCATTAAGTACCCATTGAAAATTTTGAATTCAAAAAAACGTCAATTTTAAAACTTTTTTCCTCGATTTTTTTCAAAAAAATTTTTTGATGCAAAAAAATTCTTCAAACAATTCTTATAGTGACTGCAGAAACAATTTTGTCAAAAATCTCTTCGCTAGAATTTTTAATAAATTTTTTAAAAATGCAAAAAAGGCACTTTTTGTATGAAAAGGAGGAAACATGGGTTAAAATAGTCATTTTTAGCAGTTTTCAAAAAATTATTAAAAATACTAGCAAAGAGATTTTTGAAAAATTGTTTTTGCAGTCACTATTAAAATTGTATGAAGAATTTTTTTGCATCAACAAATTTTTCGAAAAAAATCGAGGAAAAAAGTTTTAAAATTGACGTTTTTTAAAATTCAAAATTTTCAATGGGTACTTAATGGGTTAAGGAAAGTTTTGTATCATTCAAACGGAATTGAAATGACCTTTCCATTGATGCCAAAATGTACATGAAGTAGAATCAAATTAAGGATATATTTGGCTTTAAATGTTGTCAAAATAAATATGCCGACTAGTGTAAGTATAGGGTTACAGGGTATTCTACTGTCGAGTGTCTTTTATATCCTTTATATTTCCTCTACTCAATGACAATTGGAATGCTTGTCTTGTTCAATGTAGCGCAGTTTTGTAAACGGAAATCCGAGTGAGATGCAAAGCTTTGTTGATCCTTTATTTGTTTGGAGCTCTCTGGCTGCGTTTGTTGTATCCTTCTTGTATCCTTTATTTTTCCACGCACTCCACTTATTTAGTGGTCGCTGCATTTGCGCTTCTTTTTCTTCTACATCTTCGTGTTGTGACTCTCCCTTGATTTTCCACTCTGTTTTCGATTTGTTTTTGTACAGTTGCCGCTTTTGTTTGCGATTTCGACAATTTACAACTATTTCTGGGAGCTTTAGAAGGACGCAGGGAAAGGATGCACTCCACGCGTTAAATGGCCGCACCTGCGCACAGTGGTTCAAAGCTTAAAATAAATGTAATCATAACGGGTCAATAACGAATATTTTAAGACAAAGATTATTAGAATCAATTCCTGTGAGTTATATTTCTATAAAAATAAATAAAAGTACTTATTTAAAATTAACAGAAAAAGTGAACAAATAAATATACGATCAAATATTTTAAACTTATTCCTTATCCAATCCAAGACCGCAAACCGGTTCTGAGCTGAGCCTCGCAGAACCGGTTAGGGTTTAAAATAAATATTTGGTCTTCGGGCCCGAATCGAACCTTTTTCTAAAATAAGTGGTTCGGTTCCAAAATATTAATTCATTCAAAAAATTTCATGCTTAAATACAAAAATTAAATTAAATGAATTAGCAAAACTTTTTTTATTATTTTAAATTTAACTGTTTTATAAAATCAAGAAACAATAAAAATATTTTAAATATTTTTCGGTATTAAATTGAATCAAAGCTCGAGACAAAATCTTAGGTTCAGGGGGTATATTCTATATAAACCGGATAATGAACCAAACCTAGCGGTCGATCCAACGTACCAAACCCTTTTAAAGTATTAGTGTATTTAACATTGATGCAATCGAAATTAAAATAACCAAATCCGATAATTTATACTAAACGATAGGTTAAAGTAAATTATAGATCTGTAAAGTGTTACCCAAGGGTCAGATATTGAAAGGATCCATTCGAGATGGAAGTGCATATGTAATGGACGAAACCCACTGTGATCTGTGAGTGTGTGTAAGTGTGAGTGTGTGGTGTGGTGTGGGATTGTGCATGTAAGCGGGTGCGACCTGTAACGCCTTTCCGCTCTCAATGCACATCCGATGCGTCGGCCAGGACGAACGTCATCATGGCCAGGTTCGGTTCAGTTGAGTCGCGGTTTTTGGCCTTGGCCACACAATGCGGCAGTTTTGGAGTCCCCGCCGGTTGGTCGGTTACTCGGTCATTTACTTTGGTGCACCGACTCTCTCAGCATAGACAGAGATAGAGATATAGTGAAGGGAGAGAGAGAGAGAGAGAGAGAGAGAGGCAGGAGTGAGAGAGAGGGAAGGAACGTTTGTTGTTTTGCCGGATAAAGAAGGGACTAACGTTTTGTGTCCAATGTTTGTTGGTTACTCACATTGGGCTGCGGTTGCGCCAGCTGTACGGAATACCTGCTAATGGATGTAAGACCAACAAAGAACAAAAAATAACAACAGCAACAACAACAACAATAACAACATGTTCAATTGCAATTGAAATAGCAACAACAACTTTAGCAAAGCTACTACAAAATGTGCAGCATTCAGACGAATTAATGATGCGTACTTCGAGTCAGCGCCGTACTTGAAGATGCTTTCTATTGACCAGGCTTAAAGCAACAACGGATGAGTGAAAGATTCCTGGCTAAAAGGGGCAGGGGGTAGGACTATTTACTGCCAGTCAGCAGCTAATGCTGGCCAGCTGCTATTTAAAGCCAACTCAAATGCGCTTTTAATTGTTACCACAAATTGTGGCACCGAGAGAGCCACGCCATGCAACATCAATTAAATAGGAGACATTTAGGATTGCACAAAAGTTTTGCCTTGCAAAAACAGAATAAGGGCGCTCGGCAAGGAATTAGCTTCTAAAAGGTTTGTACACAGAAAAACAAATGCCGGGATTAAATAAATTCCAAACGATGTCAATAGTTTGGAAATCTCGGAATTTGTTAAATCTAGTCCGAAACACTTGATCAAGTATACTTGATCATATATGATTTTTCAATTCCTTCTCTGCAATTATCTTAACTATCGGGGCTATATAAGAATTTTTAATGTCCAATTTAACGAGTATATCCCAAAAAAAATGGTTATAAGCTACATGCTTAAATCAAGAATGTTTAGCTTGAATTTTAGAATGGTTTTTTTCTGTGTAATTGCCAATAGCTGCAATCCCTTGATGCTAATTTTGTGTTTCGTTTCACAGCCCCTTATTTAATCGAATTTCATTAGAGCCACCTGCTTTATACCAAATCAAATCTCCAAAATTCCAAAACTTCGCAGAATCAATATCTACTATATATTCTAAAAACAAGGGCAACTTGCTGAACTTGCTTCAATTTTAATTTTTATTGTAATTTTAAAGTTTTGTTTACCGGATTTTCTACGCACATTTGACCCAGAACCTGTTTAAAATTTATAATAGGTATTATTTTGAAATGAAAATTAAAAAAATATTGAAATGAAATATTCAAAAGATCAATTTGCTAATAGCTATTTTCAATGAATTTTGTATTCTCGAATCCGTCCGCGTTAAAGTACATACATTAACATGAAATTACAAAAGTAATTTTTAAAGCTACGAATGTGTGGCAATGTGAAATGTTTGCTAAAAATGTTATCTGAATCGGTTACTAAACAAAAAAGATACGAGGTTGGTTTGATAAGTCAGTGACGTTTTCAATAAAAGATTTTTTCCGGCAAATAAGCGTTTTCTTTAACATAGTTTTCTTTTGGCTCAATATATGTAGACCACCGTTTTTTGAATATTTGTATTACTTTCAAAAAATAGACTATTTTTTCAAAATATAACTACATAGTCTATTTATAAATATTACTATATTTGTATATTTTCACTCATTTTACATCCTGTTATTACAACACATTATTTTTTATTATATGTATGTATTTTGTTAAACATTTAATATCCCAGGAAGGGAATCAAGGCGTGGCTGGAAATGGCAAGGAAATCGTCATGTCGTCAGCTGTTGAGCAACGGTGGCAATTTGAACTGAGCTGAGCTTCGAGGGCATCCTGTCAGAATTGCTTATTGCCAAAGTTGTCATCATCATCATCATCATCATCATCATCATCGTCGTCGTTGTTGTCGTCTATTTGTTGCTTCCGCTTGACTCGAACTTGGCATTGCAGTTGCAGCTTGATTTCCATTCCAGCCATTCGCAAATTGAGAGCATTGGAGAAAATGTTTTTCCTGTTGCATTTTTGGCATGCCAAATTCAACTGGTAGTCTTACAGAATACCATGAAAATTCTTGCTCGCATTTGTGAGTTTCAAACGTAAACGAAGAAATTCAGAGTACAGCAAATTAGGAAGTTCAATTAATGAAATGAAACTGCAGGGTAAATTAGGAGACAGAATGAGAGGGAGATAATGAGAGAGACAGACAGACACAGAGAGAGAGAGAGAATAAGGCTAAACTAGAGAAATAGGAGCAGCAAACAAAAGTTCTATTAGGGAAAATGTTACTAGCCCAGGAAGCAGAGAGTACACAGGATATTGCGTTTTAGCCAAGGAGACTACTATATAAGACAAAATTTATTAAATATACTCCTATGTGTGGCAATAATTTATTTATTTCATTAAGTATTATTTATTTATTATTTTTTAAATTATTAATATTTAATTATTGATTTTATGTCAAATTAAATAAAATTTCTAAATTAAAATGAAAATTCAAGAACAAAATTTAATATGTAGATTTTAATACTATGTATAAGTTTGTATTTTATATAAAGTAATTGATTTATGGAGAAAGATATAGTAAAAAAAAAACAAAAAATAAGTGGTTAAAAGCATAGAGAATTCAAAATAATATAGGAGAGAACTAAGCAGTCTTTGATTGAAATTATATAGGTATATAAATGTGTAAGATATATTTACATATGCTTGCCTAAGCTGAGTCGAGTTGAGTCGTTGTCCAGGATTCAAAGTCTGATTTTGGGGGAGAGCTGCTGATGTCGGCCTTAACCGTGTAGTTGGTCCTGTCGATGTTGTAGTGGACGTTCAAATAGTGCTCCTTCTGGAAGGGAAGGGCGTAATATCCCTGCTGCTTGATGGCATCCCTCTCGTTGCGATGATAGAGAATGACGCCGTTGCTGATCACCAGACGCAGCTCGCTGGAACCATCCTCATTGCGTCGGACGTTTTGCTTGATGATTTTGACCAGTTGAGATTCCGGCTCACGCAATTGCAATGGCAGCAGAGGATCACAGCGACAGGTGAGTTTCTGGGTGATTGGACAGGACTGGGGTTGAGTTGAACCGCCCGGAGGCTTCTGACCGCCCAAGTTGCCCAGCTGCCCAAAATTACCCAGATTTCCCAAATTACCCAGATTACCCAGATTCCCTAGACCCAGGTTGGCCAGATTGAGACCGAGCAAATTCTGGAGTGGCAGACTGGTCAACAGCGGACCCACAATGGGCAGATTCTGTGCAAAAGCGGGCAAAAAACCAGGCGATTGCACATTCGCCGTATTGCTAACCACGGGCGTAACCACCGTTATCGGTTGCAGTGGCTGCAGTGGTGGCAGTGGTTGCACCGGCTCCAGCCCGGGATTCGCATTGATGTTGTCAAAATATATGGGAATGCCAAAGGCTGTGTTCTGTTGAGGTGGTAAAATCCAAATTAATCGACGATTCCCTTTTCTGGTCCATCTTCACTTACCAACTGTCTTTTGTTGCGTGGTTCCGGCTTCGTTGTCGTTGTGATTTCAACTGCAGCCGCAGCTGCGCCGATTAGCAAAATAAAACCCAGATAGCTTCTCATCTTTGCTGCTCTTCCAGTGCCAGTTCAAGTTCTGTTCTGTTCAATTGTCCCCAACTTTCGGGTCTTTTATATGCCAAAATGTTTGGACGATTGCCTTTTGAGTGTTTCCGACTTTAGTCGCCTTTTATGGTCAACATTTCATGATTTTAATGTTTCTGAAACCAGTTGTCAGTTTGCAATATGTTTATTCTTTATTAATTTTCGAATTTCGAATTACACCAAAAGTGGGTCAAATCAAAAAGAGCAGACTTCAAATGATTCTGGACAGAATATTTTAGTTTAAAGGAAGGCATATTAAGTGATACTACTAGACTAAATCGCCTTTATATTGGAAATTTAAACTCTAGGAGCTATAATGCATATAATATTGGCATAGAGAGCCAATTGATAGATAATCATATTTGTATCTAGGGAAATTCTGAAACTGCTGAGAAGACAGCTTAGGAAGAAAGCATACCATAAGTACTCTAAGTAGATAGTTATTAATGTACTTTGAATTTTATGTGCATAGGTTTTTATTTAAAAACTGCCTTTTAATACTCGAAACGTGTTCACTGGAATGTTTACAACAGGAAGAAGAAAGCATCCGGACCCCATTTTGATAGTTATTTATTTATTTTATCTTAAACGATTTAAAAAATATAAAATTAAAATACATATTTACATATATTGCTATAGTTTATATTGTTAAATCACAAGAAATGTTGTAGACTGTCTGTCATTTGAAATTGAATTAAATTTTTATCAAATTGAAATATGTAAATGAAATTAAGTGCCCACTGATTTTGCTCTCCTTGCTGCTTCCTTTGAGGCTGCCCAGCAGCTGTGACAAATCTCCAGCAGTCACATGATTAAAGCCGGAACCAGACTCGGACCCCCAAAGAGCCCAAATTAGATTAGGCAAAAATCATGTGCCACAGACCAGGGACTAAAGCGCCGCTTCAGTGCCACCTTGTTTATCGGCCGTCTCCCTGAGCTCAACATAGACATACAGTTGCACAAGTAAATATTGTGACAACACCAAAATTATAAACCTACTTTATTTTGCAAAAAAAAAAATGAAAAACATTTTCTTAGTTTTTTTATTAATGTTTTTTTTTTTAAATTTTTGGTTTTTTGATTTGTAATTTTTTATATTATTTTATAAATAAATCACAAATAAGTCAAACTTTATTTTTGTTGACAAAATAGTTATTTGACTTACTGTATACATATTTCTGGACTGGAACCGTCGCGACGTTGAACATTTTTGTGGATGAGAATTTCAATTTGTTGTGCTTTAAAGTTCATTCCCATCGACGATTAGCAGCCGTGCTGAGATGTCGACTGTGACTAGGGGGAGTTGAGAATGCGATTGGAAGAGGGATGATTGGGTGGATTGATGGGTGGGATGGGAGGTGAATGGAGAGGAACTTTGTTGTTGTTTTTGGTCTGTTTGACAGTTGGGCGGTCGATGTTGTTCTTGTTTCTTGCTGGGCTCATAAATCAAATAAGTTTTGACAAATTGCACATTAAAGACGCATATTGTGTTATGTTCTTGTTTTGAAAATTAAATTTGTATGCACAAATATTATGCAAAACAGCAGCATGTCCTTGAAACTGCGAAACTAAACTAATCTAAAGCATTAGCTGTGATTTATGTATGTAGTATCCCCATTGTAAGTAAATATTCATCATCTACTTTGCTGCATTTAAATAAATTGATGCTTTCTTATAAATTCCATTGATTTTACAATTAATTATTGTGGCTTCGTAGCTCTTCTTCTAGCTTCTTCCTGAACGTAGTCTAAAAAGTGTTCCCACTTAGGTTGACTCACAAAATTTCACAACCTAAACTACTGCTTGTATTTATAAGTGTACTGTGAGTCAAGTAACTCTTTTGACAGATTAAAAAAGTTTTAAATTTTATTTTGCAACAGACTTAAAAACCTTTACTGGGTTTTTTCTTCTATTTTTTCGTATTATATTATAGTTCTACCACTTATAAAAAAATAAATAAACCATTATTTGATTTTTTTTTGTCAAAGCAGTTTCTTGACATACTGTACTGACCGACAAACCGGCACAAAAGTAAAGTTTAAAAATACTTTTCAACATAAAATATATTTTATGGTTACTCACAACAGAACAGCGACTAACTGCAATAAGAACAACAACAACAACAAGAATAACAATAACAAAAGCTAAGCGGCAGCAGCGACGCGACGCGACGTCAACGTCAACAGCATCGCTTCGTTAATGGACGTCGACGTCGACTTTGCCTCTGCCGCTGCCTCTGCTCCTACGGCTGACTGCAGCTGCGACGCTGACGTTAGTTGAGCTCGCTGTCCAGCATGAAAATCTTATTATAAATGATGTTGTCCAAATAACCAAAAGAACGGCAAGGAAAGCGCAACGCCAAAAAGTGCCAAGCGCAAGAAGAAAGGGAAGAAGCAAATTGTCGTTAAATACTCCGGCAATGGAAGAGTCGCAAAGAGAGGGACGGAGACAGATGGAGTGGAAGTTTGTGCTCTGAAGATCGCTCCGATAACTGGCAGTTAACCCAACTGCCCAACAGGAATAAAAGGATAGTGGCTTTCAAGAATATTGCAGCGTGACTTGCAAACCTTAAAATTGATAACCTTACCAATATTGGCAAAGAAACTACATTATTGAAGTACGTTACACTTCGGTGCATGAGTAAACACATACACGTGTACATGCGCTTCATTTAAAAATACATATCTTGTGTAAGATTTAAAAAAAAGGTGTACAAACTTTTTCTACCCGTCCCCCCCCCCCCCCAAAAAAGGGACAAAAAGGACCTTACGGTTTTCAGCAAATGTATAGTACAATGGTTTTACTTGTTACTTGTTTTTCCATTCATTTAATTCAGATTATGTGCAATGGAAAGCTTAAAAAAGGTTTTAGTTATCAAACGAATAACGAATACAATAGGTAAAGTACTTGCCTGGACAAAATACTAAATTCGTATATGTACATACATATTTTATTATGCAATAACAAAAAAAACACTATTCATTTCTATTTTTTAACTAACATTTTTTATAAACATACATAAGTAGTTGCATATGGTTCTGAATAAATTAAAAAAAAAAAAAAAGAAATCTATTGGACTTACAGTGAACCACAAATGTCTTCATACAGCATAAATTTGTCAAATTTACGTATAATAAAGATGTTTTGATGCGGTTTTCTTATATTCATCTTTTATTCACTTAAATCCCGTTCTAATGATACCAAAATTTCTTTAACCCATTAAGTACCCATCGAAAATTTTGAATTTGAAAAAAAGTCAATTTTTCAAAATTTTTCCTCGATTTTGTCCAAAAAATATTTTGATGCAGAAAAATTCTTCAAACAATTCTAAGAGTGACTGCAAAAAAGCCACTTTTTGTGTGAAAAGTAGGAAAAAGGGGTTAAAATCGTCATTTTTAGGATTTTTAAAAAATTATAAAAAATACTAGCAAAAATATTTTTGAAAAATTTTTTTTGCAGTTACTCTTAGAATTGTTTGAAGAATTTTTCTGCATCAAAAAATTTTTTGGACAAAATCGAGGAAAAATTTTAAAAAATTGACTTTTTTTCAAATTCAAAATTTTCGATGGGTACTTAATGGGTTAAAGAAATTTTGGTATCATTAGAACGGGATT
This sequence comes from Drosophila subquinaria, assembly GCA_037043405.1. NCBI lineage: Eukaryota > Metazoa > Arthropoda > Insecta > Diptera > Drosophilidae > Drosophila > Drosophila subquinaria. The sequence continues at coordinate 104,876 of JBAMBL010000255.1, forward strand.
TAAGTGAATAAAAGATTAATATAAGAAAACCGCATCAAAACATCTTTATTATACGCAAATTTTACAAATTTATGCTGTATGAAGACATTAGTGGCTCACTGTAACTATTTTAAAAAGTTAAATGTAAATATTTCAAATTTACAAATTGTTAACAAATAACTTATATGTAGTAAGAGCATTACGCTTTCAATACTTTCAATTCGAGGGTGACTTTGTTCTGTTTTTTTTTTACAAAATTAAATACAAAAGCTTTAAAAAACATGTAACATTATAAAATACATTGGTCTAACGATTATAAAATGTATCATTTCACATTTGGCAGCTGTGTGTACACATAGTATCACACACATAATGCTACTTTTTTCTTGGAAGCCTTTTTCATTGGAGTTCGCTTGTTATACTTTGAAAGTATTTAAAATAAACCTTACAAAAACGCACGAATCTTAAGATAATTTATTCAAAAAAATCGTGAATTCTTTAGAGAGACTTAACTTTGATGACTGAAAAGTCATAAAAGTAAATATCAAACAGGCGAAAAAGTTCCTCTGTAGTTTTAAAAGTTTAAAAGCTTCTTAAGACGGGAAAACTGCATTGAAACATACTTTGTACAAACGCTCTTCTGTTATAGAGTGCACGTCTACGATGTCGGAATAATGTCACTGTGCCTTTTACATACAAGTGCACAAAAACAGTATACCCTTGTCAGAACAATTTAAATGGGTGCAGGGTATAAAGAGCATGCATAACTAATTGTTGGATACCAAGCAAATTTGCTTATTAGCGAGGCATCAGTAAATGCATTCGTAAATATTATATATTCGTAATATTCAATAAAAATTACACGCAAACATTTAAAAACAATGGTCCGATTAACTTTCTGCTTGCTCTCAGTCGCACAGTGGTTCGTTCACGAGACTCACGTGGTAATTTCACATTTGGCATCCGTTTTAAATTCAATTCAATTCAATAACGATTTGAAATTAGACCGTATAAACTGTTAATATTATTATACCCTGTGCCCATTGAAAATGGTCAAAAAGGGTATATTAGATTTGTGTGATGCATGTAACAGGTAGAAGGAAGCATCTCCGACCCCATAAAGTATATACATATATTCTTGATCAGCATCAATAGCCGAGTCGATTGGGCCATGTCCGTCCGTTTGAACGCGTCGATCTCAGGAACTATAATAGATAGAGACTTTGGTATGTAGGTTGCTGGATACTGGACGCAGATCAAGTTTGTGTTTAAATTTGGATCGGACGACTATATCATATAGCTGCCATAGGAACGATCAGTCGAAAATTAAGTCTCAGTATGGACAACTTTTTTGTTGTTTGAGATATCTCAACCAAACTGACAGAATATGCATACGGGATGGTCCTACGCAACTTGACCTTGAAATCGGACTACTATATTATATAGCTGCCATAGGAACGATCAGTCGAAAATCAAGTCTCAGTATGAACAACTTTTTTGTTAATTTGTTAATTTCGTTAAATATTTTTGTTTTATATGATTACATACATATTACTAATTCTATTATAACCAATGTTCTATTTTATGGAGACTGGCGCAGGGTATCTTACTGTCGAGCAAACTTGACTGGTGCCGCACCTCCCCGCGAGCGAAGCAACAGGGGGCGGAGCCCCCTTGTTTTTACCAAATATGTTGTATATACACACTATATACCAGAGCTTGCAAATAACAGTCGACCGTTTTTTTTTTTGCGATCTACTCACGAAAATAACCGAAAAAAAACACACACGCTTGCTCTTTGTCTGAGCAGATCAATTCGGTTTTTTTTTTTTCCTTTTCGGTTGAATTTTCTCAGTTGAACTAATCTAGTAACTTTCTTTCAATAACAAATTATTGAGAAAAACCGATTGAGTACTCAAAATATAACAGTCACTAGGTGAACAAAAAATGAAAAGCTCAGTTCAAACGTTCATTCATTTTTTTCTTATGTTCCACGTTATTTTATGTTATACTTCTTAAAATTTTAAAAAGTTTACCCATAATTAGTGGCATCTTGCCCCCAAGAATAGTATGAATACCCTATTTACTCCCTGTAAACATAATAAATTCACATACATATATTATAATTATTTATTCTGTGTTAAGCTTCACCACCAATAAAGAGTTTAAATTTTCTCCGCTTAATGAGTTGCGTTTCTCCGACAAAATAAAATGAAGCGCTGAAAATGCCCTTTCAACCGATACTTGCGTCGCCGGTGTAGCCAGCACAACTTGTGCGAGCGCACTCAGGTGTGGTGACTGTAGCTTCTTGTCTCTATAAAAATGCAAAATATTATCGGTCAATGGTAAATGCCGTTTTAAATTTGTTGAGTGCGATCCTGCAGGTTTTACGCCGCATACGGTACACTGGGATTTTTTTTGTTGTGCGTCGAATTTAAAAAATTGTTGGACTTTTTTATTTTGCTCACGGCCCATTTTTCACAAAATAGTTTAATTGTTAAGATATGTTTGATTATTGAAAGCAAGTCACAAACTAAAATAAATGAAAAGACTTTTATTTAATTCGCTCAATTTTAAATTGACAGTTTACAACCCGAGCCCTTTGCTTTTTAAAAATTGATTGTGGTGTGAGAATGACCGATTTGTTTAAAAACTGTGTGAACGGTTCATTTATGACACTTTAAGCAAAGAGTCCGTAAATAACAGTTATTTTTGAACAAAAACAAACGGTCGACTGTTATTTGCAAGCTCTGCTATATACACATTTAAATACAAACATATGTTTTAATAAGAATGTCTAAAATTAAAACATTTGTTAAATCTCCTGATTTCAATGCATTTCTCAGGTTTTTTTTTCGAATAAACTTTAAGCGATTTTTAAATTTTTGCCAATACTTTGTTTTTCTAAATTTATGATTTTATTTCATTAATTATTAATAATTAGCTTCCACTAATAACAGTCGACAAACAAAAAAATAATTCCAATTAAAATAAATAATTCCAAAAAACACAAATGTTAAACGAACAATTAAATTATATTATTATCAAATTTAATAATAATTTAAAAATGTTTGTTTTTAATAATAATATTAATTACGAAAGTTTTTTTTTTTTTTGCAAAGTAAAATGACAATTTGAACCACTGTGCGTCGTCAGTTGCTGCTTCTCTACGCCTGTTGCATTCTATCTGCTGTCTCCCTTCTTTGCTTGCTTTTATTGTTGCTGTTATTGCAGCTCTCGCATTTATCACATAACGGTAACGCTTAAAAGAGTTTGGCACCGATTCCCCAAAAAAAGTTGTTGATTAAGTCGCTGCCTACGTCGCTGTCGCTGTCGCTGCCTGCGTTGCAGTCGCCGACGCTGCCGCTGTTGACTTTGCTGTTGGTGCGCTTTGTGTTCTGGGTATAAATATAAGACGCTCCATTTGAGTGAGCAACAACAAGAAGAGTTTCAGCCGTAAAGAGAGAATCAAAGCCCAAGTCCAATTCGAGGAGCGAAAGTCCCTGACGCAATTCCAAGCCAGAAAATGTCATCAAACATGTGGCAGCAAGGCGCACAGTCGCTGACACTAATCCTGCTGCTGGCCGTGATTTGTGCTCGAGCCACGCCGATGCCAACAGCAATGCCGCAGGAACAGGAGCTGACGACCACCGAAATGGTACTTGAGATGGAGCCAGAATCAGAGCCCGAACCAGAGCCAAAGCCAGAGTCGAGGCGCATTGACTGTAAATTGACTTTCGATGCAACAATGGGCTCGTTAGAGCAACAGCAACTGCTGCAGGCGAATGGCTGCAACGTGCCGCACACCAGCAGCACTAATAAGCCAACGAATGTGGAGCAGCAGCAGGAACAGGACGAGGAGAAGCTGTCGACGAGTGTCCTGAGACACTCGATGTCTGGTGGCAGCAGTCAGCCCCTCTATGAATTACAATTGGTTGTTTGGCCAGCTGGTATTGAGGACGTGGCAGTCACCACAACGCCCAGAACAACAACAACAACAACAACCACAGCGCCAACAACAACACCACGACCAACAACAACAACACAAACATCTTCTGTATTCCCTTTGTATGAGGATCAATTGGTCGTATTTCCGCAAATGGATTTTGAAGAGGAAAATTTTGATTATTTCTTTGATGAGCTGGAAACAGCGGCAACATCGACAACAACAAGCAGGCCTAGACCCACAACGGCATCACAGCCAGCAGTATATGTGCTGGAGAACTACCGCAAGAGGCATCCCAATGGCACCGAGGAGCATAAGTAGGATGACACATCTTCCTTTCTCCCTCTTTCGCATCCAAATCCCGCGACTTAACGCCTCCCCCTTTTATTTCTGGTCCACAGATTGGTACTGAGTAATGGCCTGGTCAACTATATGAAGCACTACGCGAAGCGTGTGGACAATAAACTGATCAATGTGAAGGAGGGATATAGTTCGGTGCCCATCGCAGGACTCACGCCCCAGATCCAGACCCTTTACTATATAGCCGATGAACGTGGTTATAATATCTACAAAAGTGAGTTTTGCCAATCATTTTCAATCTAAAAGACCAGCACTATCATCGTTATCATTATCATTATCATTGCTGCACTTCCTTCCCTTCATTCCACAGTTGAGCGGAGTCCTTTGCCTTCAACGGAGTTGCCCAACCGAGTCCTGCATAAAGCCACAAAAGCTCCAGAATTAAAGCCACATGTGTGAGCATACAGAACAATTCACTGTTACTCGTAGTGAGTGTCGCACAGTGAGGCGCAGCCCTTTAACAACTTATAAATATTTTTTTTTTATTTATTCATTTTTTTTTTAACTCAAAAAAGTGTAGCTATAATTATGAAACAAATATATGAATTAACGATACATAATTTTTTAATTTTTACTCGAGTTCCTTGAAATTTTCATTAAACTCAACTACCAGCCTTGATTTATATCGCTGCTTTTCCTACATCTTTCAGAAACTGTCCATAACTTTCTTTTGACAAATTTTCAGAACCCTTATACCTACATAGCATTGTCAAAATAGAATCAATTTCCTTTCGGAATGTCGATATTAACGTTGTTTGATTGATCGATAGCTCGATTTTCTACTGTTTATTGTTACATTTTGATTTTAAACTCGATTCACAGTTTGAGTTTATAAGCATAAGTATTAAAAACGCGTTGCGTTAATAATTTAATCAATATAATACTTAGCTAAAACTTTTACTATAATAATCTTTTGCTCTAATTATTAAAAATCGTCGTGTATAATTTTATACCCTTCTATTAGAATACCATCGATTTTATCCCACTGTACGTAGTGGGCCTTGCTCAATGTTGTTGGCTTGACTTTGGCTTATACGGCAAATAAAATGTAGCGCCCGCAAAATGATTTGCAGTTTTCTCAGTTGTTTTTCTGTATTTGATTTGATTTTTTTTTGTTTTTTTTTTTTGTGTTATTTGGTTTTGTTTTCCTGCTTTCTTCAAGGATCTAGAGTTTTGCCTTTGTTTGTCTCTCAATCGCACGGCACTTGATTGCTTTCCTAGTTTGTGTCCTTGTTGTTATCCTCAAAAGTTGCCGTTGTAGCTGTTATTGTTGTTGGTGTTGTGCCATGTCGTCGCATTTGGGGCCACAGTCAATGCTGATGATGCCATTTAGATGCATATCAAAGTGTTTCACTTTTGGCCAATCCTTTTGCAATTTTTGCATATGTATGTATCGAAAGGATGATGTTCTTCTGTACGAGTAGACCATGTGCATATTTATTTATTTATTTATTTAGTTTTTCTCCTCTTTGATTTTGCTTTTGTTTGCTCCGATTGTAGTTTATGGCTTCTGTCTTCCACTTCCTCATGCTCTTTTATTCCACCATCAAAGTTTCATTGTTCGTCAGCCCGTGGCAGCTGGCACCAATCGAAAGTTTGTTTCCTCTTCTATTATACTTATTATTTAAGGCATTTCTCTACCATAGATAATATTCTCATTCATATTGGCCATCCTTAAGTGCCTTTTCATGCGACATTGATTTCAGCATTCTTAACGACATTTTCATAACATTTCTCATGAGTTGAAATTAAACTATCACTTTGACTTTTAACTCATTTATTCACGAGGTATTATCTGTAAAATGAAGCTATTAAACTTGATAATTGTTATTTATGTATACATATTTATTATATACATATAACTTGTATTATTCAATGTATTTTTTTTCCTTTTTTAATCTTTTTATAAACTTTTTTAAGCAAGCAACGGATAAGCGACAATATTGAATATTACAATTAGTTCATTTATACTGTAATTGCATTAATTTTAAGCAAATAAATATGCAACAATGCAACTATGCCGTATTGTTTTATTACATCCAGCAAAATGTGACTGAGAATATGGAAATACATACTTTGAGTTGTTTATGATAAGCACTTTTAACTTTCGGATGTAACTTATTGACAGTTGAAATATCTATTGATAGTATCTTAAGTTCCCCGTTATAACTGTCGATTAAAGCTTTTATCCAAAACGATCGATAATTTATCGATAATTAAGTTTTGGTACCCCCTAAAGTGATTTTCTTTTGGCATATATCAATATTCATGGTTGATTTTTACTTGAGCCTCAGGGACAATTTATCGTTGACAGTGAAAATCCCCGATGAAGTCACTTACATTTATACAGTTAACTGCACATGTATGTATGTGCAACACACATACAAATAAATATGTGCACATAAATATGCAAGTGTATTTAAATGTGTGCGTAAGTAATGGTGGCAAAAATTTAACCGCAAACATCTGCCAAAATACTTATTCGTATTTCTTTTTCACTCTCTTTCTCTCTCACACAAACTTAACATATATATGTCTCTCACATCCTCTCTCACTGTATGCGAATTCGTATGTATGTGTGTCAGTGTCTATATAAATTTTTAACGAAAATCCACTAAGAGCTTTACCAACAAATAGGCCCATTGTGAACTGAACTTTGGCACGTTGTTTTTGTTTGTTTGCTTTGTTAACGGGGCGTGGCAAAAAAGGGGGGAAGTGGGACAGGGGATGGGTTGCTGGTAAATGTTACCAAATCCGCAAAAGCGTCAGGAAAATTTTTGTAAAATGAACATAAAGCTATTTGTTAATTCAATGAATTTATTTGCAGGTTCCCACTGCAGTCGAAGAATTCTTTTTTGATAGGGAACTTTACTATATATGCCTATAAAGAACATTGTCAGCCAATGTTCACTCTATCTCTCTGTCTGTCTCTCTGTCTGTCTGTCTGTGTTTGTATGCGTGTGAGTATGCTAAATATACATACATACATACTGATAAACACATTACAAGATATTTTGCATATTTTATTCGCTCGCCCAACCGAACAGAACAAAACAGAACAGAACACAACTCAATTGAATTGAGCTGAACAGTACAGAACAAGCAGATATATCTGATACACATACACTTACACACACCTCTACACTCACACACACACATGCACACTCATGTCGGTGGCACTCTGACTGTGCCATGTTTTAAAATCTGTTTTTATGATTAATCGCCTCGTGGCGTGAAAAACAAAATGCCGCCGGGTGCATTTTAATTTTTCAGCAATTTCATTTGGTCGCCATTTTAAAATGAAAACCGTTGGGAGTCAATGGTCATATCGGGTTCAGTGCACATACACACCTACATACATACATACGCACCTACATACATACATACATATTATATGCATATGGCTTTATGTTGTCATGTTTTTGGGCAACATTTTTCTGTTTGACTTTGCGATTCTTCGATTTTACAGGTGAGAGCTTAAACTAATGATTTGAATTCGCTGTACAACTGAGATTTGTTCAAAGGGGTATGCAAATTGTTTGCTGTAGTCATATACATAAGTCTTAATTTCAGTTACAGTCAACAGACAGTAGAGCTTCCCCATAAATCTGAAGAATATTTAAATAATTTAACTTTTTAATAATATCTTTTGACATTTACAAATTTTGCTTTATTTATATGATTTGATTTGAATAAAAATAAAAATTAGTAGAAAAAAAAAATTAATGAATTATTAAAATATTAAACAAAATTTTTGACAGAACACATAAATAAATTTATAAATTCAGTTAAAATACTAAAAATATTATATAATAATATTTGAAAAATTAAATATTTTAAAATATTTTTTCATCATTGTAAATATTATTAATTTTATAAAACATAACATAAAAAAATCTAGCCGGAAGGCCTTCTTTGCTCTTGCTATAGTAATTGCTTTTGTAATTTAGAATAAGTTCAGGTAAATAAAAAAATATTTTTCAAATTTTTAAACTCAAATCTGATACATATTTATACTATACCATATCTTTTTAAATGTGTATTATTTTTGTTTTCAGTCTAAAGATGAAGTTTTCTGTATTTTAAGTTCAATATCACTTGCTTCTTAAGAAACTGAGATAATTTCCTTAGCAGGATTCGGAGCTGCTTAAAGTTTTATAAATATAACTTGCTGATAGATGGATTTACGCTGTAAATTGAGGTGTGGGTCTATTTGGTAATTCTTCCCCTTCTCCTTCTTCTTGGTCGTCGTTTTTTCTGCTGGTATCAAACAAATTCAGCGCCTTTGGCTATTTAGCTGTCGTTGCCTTGACGCTTCCCTGGAGAGAAGGTATCTGCTCCTTGCTGTAGTTGTTTGTAGTTGTTGCTGGTAATTTTCGCGTTTATCTTGTACTATTTTGCGCACATTCGTTTCACATTACTTTCTGCTGGTGGGCAGGGCAGCAACAAGAACAACAGCGTGTAACTTGCAGCTTGCAACTTGCAACTTGCTACTTTTTTACTTGCAACTCGCAAGGCGCAACTTGCAACTTGGCGTGCTCGGCACGTGCTTACTAATTTTATTCCTTAATAAAAACCGAGGCACCGTCAGCAGCAAGGATGAAGGAGTTGGCGCACGTAGTAAGCCAAGGACTCTCAGATCCTTAACCCCCCTCCGGATTCCCTTGGCTGCATCTCTGAGTGAAACCAACACCCAGGCCATCTACACTTCCGAAGGCGGACTTGGACCTTCCTCCCATCGTCATTGTTTGCCTTCGCGGGTGCTATCAAAATAGCAAAGTTCATTAAAGTGATAATTACAAAGGCCATAAAAAGCAGCTCAAACTGAAAACTGAAACTGAAACGGCCCTAAAGCACTACAAGTCTGGCCCATTTCCCCCTCTTCAGATTGCATTTATAATGCATCTTGTATCGTAAAGTACGAATACATGTTTATTTTTCTATTTAAAATAAAATTTATTTTCAGTTAAAGGAAATTCTGTTTGACCGTCTTTACTTTTACTAGCTTTTAATACAGTGGTGACTCGCTACGAATGAATCTATTTGTTTTTGAAAGTTACCCTAGAGTTGGTCATAATTTTCAGAATATTATACAAAACTTTTTGAAATAAAACATTATTTTATTCAACTAAAAAAAAAACAATTCAAAATTTAATTAATTTTTAAATACTATTCACAGTGTATAAAAGTATCTAATATAATCATAAAAGTTAGCTCAGCTTCTTAAAAATTAGAATTTTAAGAATTTGTAATTATCGAATAAGCACTGTATTTGTTTCTTGGAATTGCAATCCAGATGCAAGCTAAATAATATGTTTAAGCATGTTTAATGAAGCTTTTAATCGGAAATGCTTAGCTGGAAAGCGGACTTGCTGTTATTGTGCTTGAGTTGAAGGTTGAAGGCAGCTTCAGGTTCATCTATGGCATTAAAATTGCATAGAGAATGCAGGAATGTAGAAATGCAATGCATAATTTGCGCAGGGCACGTAAAATAATTAATTTCCGCTTCCGTAAACAAAGTGAGTTACTCTGTTAGTTAGCTGAAGTTGTCCTTTCCTTCTTCACTCGATATGTATGTATATGTGGCACACAGGCCACCAACCCTTTGTCTCCCGCTTATGACTGCCAACTGTCATGCATCCCGGAATGGGGTACGGAGTCATGGGTTTGGTCATGGGGTCGAGCTTCTTTCGGAAAGCGCGGCTTAGCTCCGACTTAGGACAACTTTGGATTGCAAATTTCATTACAAGTTGTCAGCAAGCAAGGGAAGCTGTGTGGCGGCATCAGTGAAAACATGCAGAGCAGAGCAGAGCGAGAGGGCGAGAGAGGGAAGATTGACCCTGTTTCCATTCCAGCTACGGCTGCGAAGGGCAGCGGCATCCGGGGAAAAAGGCGCCGCTGAGGCACGTGTTTTTCGCGCGTCGCACACTGCAGAGGCAGAGACAGAGGCTCGCCAGTGATTTATCCAGGGCTGGCGAGGCAGGGCTCTTAAGTAACAGAAAGCAGCATGAAAAAATATGTTTAAAGTAAGTTACAATTTAATTATGTTGATATGAAAATATTTGAAAATTTAAATCTTAGTAAAATTCCATTCAAGTATAACAAATAAACCTTTTTTTTAATTTTAAAGTACATTTAAAGTTATTAAATACTTTATTACTTCAACAAGTCGTATATAGTGTAAAATTCATTCTAATGCGACATGTAAAACAGGCTTGTTACATTTGTTTCAGCTGAACATTTTTAAGCAGAGTGCGCTTTTAATATTTAGTATCAATTCTTGATTATATACATTTTATTTATTTTTCATAAGTACTCGCTTATTCCATTAAGTAGTTTATTTATTTTGGAAGAACCAGTTTTAAGTCTGAACTTACTTTACGTTCATAATTACTTTAAAATTGTGCTAAGAGCCGTTTTTTACAATATACACATAAGTTTTATTTAACAAATAATTTTAAATTTGACATTTATTTCTATACATTTAACGTCAAATTCTCCTTTCAATAGTTATCAAGCACCTTATTTAGTCATTGAAAAAAAGGTCCTTCATGTTCAATTTAGTAGAATAAATGAGAAACTAAAATTCTTACATTTAAAATCATATTCTAAAATCCGGGTTAGTCTTGCTAAGATATTATTTTTATATTCACGATTTAGATTGTAATTTTATTAAATATTTCTTAAATTATAACTAATATTGCCTAAGTCCAATTTTTTTTTTGACCTTACACATTTATGGTTTTTTGATTTAAAGTTTAAGGAACTACTTAAATGATGGACTTCAGCCCTATAATTTGGATGGATGCTCAGCTCAGTTTGCTTGAATTTATTTATTCTTTTTACTTTATATTCAGTTGTTTTTATTTTTGTTGCTATTCTTGTTGTTTTTGTTTTTGTTGATGTTTTATTTTATAGCCGTTGCCTTTTGCTGCGGTCGCTGATGAAGTGTATATACACACACACACACACACACACCCTCACAGTGGGGCAACAGCAATGTCTTTTTAGCACATCCTGCCGCATGGCGGCGTCGGCGGTATTTTCCGTCCCTTGTAACGCCCTAAACCACCCCCAAACCGCCTCCTTTTCCCTCCTCAACTTCAGCCACAATCCGTAGCAGCTAAAAAAAAGAGAAATGAAAAAACGAGCACTAAACGCGACTTTCGCTGCTTAAAAGCTATTTTTGCATTTTATATTTAATTTTTTTTCGGTGTGCCATCCTTTGCCCCCTTCCCCTCCTTTACCTGACAAGGTCCTCCATATGCCACGCGCTTGCCACTTTTTTTTGCGCTTTGTTTATTCTTTATCCTTTGCTAAATTTTGTTGTTGCTGTTGTTGTTGTTATTGTTGCTGTCGTGTTACCGCAGCATGCAAACATTTTGCAGCCATTTCCTGGCGTTGTTTTCCGTTGAGGAGTCTGGGGGATTATGGCAGGAGTTGGGTTTCTTTTTTTATTTATTTTTTTTTGTCCTCTTTCACTTTCATGAGCTTTGGCCGTTGTCCACGTTAAACTTTTGGTTGCTTTGTCGCATTTGCAATATTTATTGCGTTTTGATTATACCAAAGTATACGAATTTTGTGAACCTTCCCGCCAGTCCACTTTCCTTCCCTTTCCCTTTCCTTGCCCTGCCTTTCACAGCTGATGCACATTTAATAAGCATGTGGATTGGGAATACGAGTTGGTTAGGCCTTGACATTGGCACTGGACACGACTCAGTGCTAAGTGCCACAAGTTTTTTAATTGTGTGTCGAGCACAGAACTTGCCAAAGTTCAAACTTGTCGCTGTTCTCAGTCGTTAGTGTCCTTTCCCTGTCCCCTTTCGCACCTTCCTGTTTTCATTTCTTTTTGCTTGTTTAGACGGGATTTTCTCTTTGGGAAAGTTAAACAAAGTTGCACTTTTAACTTTCAGCTCATTGGCGCTGGATCATTTCAGCCAGTTTTAAACTCTGCACGTTTCCGTTTCCCCCCTAAGAAAATAACAAAAAAAAAAAAACAAAAACAACTGTAACTTTGAGTTTCAATTCTTTTCTTTTCGAGTCGTGATTGTAAAGTTTCATTGATAATTTTAACTACTGCAGCTACATGTGTCCGTCCGGTCGTCGTTCCTTTTCCTCTTCCCTGCCCCGTGTCCTGTTGCAGAATCTAGGGCTCGTGCTAAGCTCGAAAGGCACTCTTAGCACTTTTCAAAGTTGCTTTTATTGTACGGTTTGCTTTAGCATACCCTACAAGAACGCCAGATTTGGGTGTATTCACTTAGAAGCAAGTGTAACTATTAAATCTAAAGAAATTTTTATGACAGTTGTTGTTATTATTATTTTTAATTTAAATATTCGCACAAAAGTCATCCGACAAAATTCAAAATAATCGCTTAATTCTATCGGACAACAACTTGATTAATTTAAATAGTTTTAAGTTCATTTTTATTCAATGCAAAATTGATTTTAACTTAGCTGAAACCATTTTAAGTTGCATTCAATCTCTCAGCAAATGTTTGTTAATTAAAAAGTAATACTTTTAAGATGTTTTGTCCGATATTTATAATATATCTGTATAATTGTTTATTTTTAGGAAAAATGAATGGTTTATTTTTCTAAAGACTAAATAATTGACAATCTCAGAAAAGACTCTTTGTATTTTCATTTTCCAATTTGTTTTCTTTTTTTTTTTTTGACTGTGTGGTATCTTTGAGACCATCAGCACCAAACAGTACTAACTGAGTTTTCATTATTTTTCCAATGCAACTCTGTCGTGGCGGCTCCTTTCCCTCCTTTCCCGCCCGTCCCCTTTGTTACCCCGAATGAACCAAGTGTTGCTTTTATGGCAGCGAGTTTTGAGCACTTGCTCCAATAAGTTTTTTTATTTTAATTTTATTTTTTTGATTAGCTACACTTTATGCTGTTGTTTTTTTTTCTTTATTTAGTTGGTTTTTTTTTTTTGTAATTTTTTTACAGTTGTCTTTTTGCTGTAGACGGCGACATTTTTGTTTATTTTGTGCGCGAACATTTTCTGTCTCTCGCTCTGACAACTGCAACTTCCATGTCCATGTAATCGTAACCACCTCATCCTCATCCTCATTCCCCGTTTTCCGTGCTCATCCGCATAACCAGCATCACCCTTGGCAGAGGGTAATCCGAGCATGGAATGTGCCTTTTTGGACCACTTCATTTCTTAATTTTATTGTGGGACCCTCTGGAATTTTCATGCTCCTCACTAGCCTTTTTTTTGTTTTATGTAACAAAGCGAATTTTAATGGAACAAACTCGTACGAGGAGACACACTTTTGCGTTTTAGTTAATTTAGACAATAATTTAAATGGGATGCCGCGCAATCCAGACTCTGTAATGAACTTAATTTGTGCGATTCAGACTGGCAAAGAAAATCAAATCAGTTCTATGGACTACAGTTGAATAAAATGGCTTGGAAATAGATTTAGATGTAGATGTGGGTTAGTAAATTGAGAATAATTGATAACAGTAAAAATATAGGTACATATTTAAATAGTGATAAATAAATGAAATTTAAATATGGACCACAGAGAGTCTACAAGATCGGATGTATTTAAGTTAAGCTTTCATTCATTGACACTTTTTTGGCATTAATCTTATAAAAAAAGGATTAGAAATTTACGAAATTTTTGGTCTAAAGTTTATTCTACGGTTTATCTTCTTATAATAATAAATTTAGAAAAAGTTATAGATAAACTTTTAGTTTATTTCTCCTCGGAATTTTAAGACTTATGAGATACCAGAATTTTTCTTCATTTCATTGGCTAGGAATATAACAATATATCATATCATATCATATCATATAATATCATACAGTACAATACAATATTTCATGGAAATATTCGCACGCATAAGTTATCTGAGTGTAATCTGATATGATATCAGTTTTAACGATTGCTCGTTGGCTTTAATGTGGTTTTCGGATTGCAATTAAACTGGCAATCATCATATCTGTCTCTACATAAGGGTCTCATATTTTTATTTTATGGCTTTATCGCAGCATTCGGTTAGGCGCGAAATAAGTTGAAGTTTTCTGCCACATCCTTTTTGGCCTAAACGACAGACGGACAGAAGGGCAGACAGAATGTGAGTTGGCGGCTCATGTTAACCAATCGGCAACTGTCTGCACTTATAAATTTATGATGGACCTTCACACTTGGTCATGGAATTCGCTTTAAAGTTTTCCTCCTTTCCCCTCTCTTGCTTGCTCTCTCTCAATGTTTCTTTCTCTGTCTTTCCATGTGCCGTCTTCCACTGTTGCCTTTGATTTTACTAGTAATTTCCGATATACATATATGCCATCGATATTGCCACTTACAGATTTACACTTACACTTACAATACCCACACATACAGAGAGAGATTTGTGCACTTGTATGTTTTATTGCCAGAGCCGCTTTGCGGTGAATTTATTGCCAAATTGTCGACGGCGGCTTTCGAAACATCGCGAAATCGCGGCTTTGCCTGGACCCTGTGGCCCAGTGGCCATAAAAAATCAAGCAACAGTCGCAACAACTACAACAACAACAATTATAACAACCGCGTCGTCAATAATAAATTCATAATTTTTACTTTGCCTTAATAAATTTTTATTATTTTTTAATTCCTTTTCAATGCAACACAAAGAAAAAGTGAAAAAATCAAAAATAAAAATTGAAAATCACTTTTTAAAAGCATAATAATACAATATAAGTAGTAAGTTTAAGAAAAAAAAATATATATAGAGAGAGAGCCTGTATGTAATTATGGGTCAATCTGATCTCAGTAGCGGCCCCTGCGAGTGGGCGCCCTGGGCGTCGATGTGGACATGGATGTGTATGTGGATGTCGATGTGGATGCGGAGAATGACGTTGGGGATTTGGTTATGGCTGCCTGCTGGAATTGCTGTTGTTGCTGTTGTTGTTGTGGCTGCCGCAGCGATGTTGTCGTCTCCTTGAGCACGGGCACTCAATGGAGCGCGGCAAATTGGGATAGGTTTCAGGTGTTATGGCTAAAGTAACAAAAGTTGCACAAAAATACAAATAAAGAAATATCCAAATAAATTACTTTGTATTCTTGATCATTAAAATATTGAACTTTTATAAGTTAAGCTTTGTTAAACTGTTTGAGCTACAGATGCGAATAAAATTGAAAGGGCTGGAATGGATGTCTGTCTCTTATTAGGCAAACTATTAAAATTTCAAGTAGATAAAATCTACAGAGAGTGAAGTCATCAGTGAGCATATTTTTTGTTGGGAATTTAAATATTATGAAGGTGCGACTTTGGTTAAGAATCCAAATTGTGAAGGGAAATAAACTAAATTTATGTTTCCCGTTTGTGTGAATGTGAATGAATTGAATAAGAATTGAATGAGATACATTTGAGAGTGCGTTTTACAATTACGAGCTCTACTAAAAAATTTAATTAAGATGAGAATGAACTTTCCTTAATAGTCTAAATTAATTTTATTCTATTAGAATCAACTATTACAGGCATAAAATGAAAGCATTTATCAAGTGAATCAGAAAAAGATGCATCTGAAGTCAAAGCAGCCTAAGAGCACTATACATATATTCTTGGTAATATCAGAATTTGAAGGCATTTATCAGACAATTAGTAGGTAAGATTCTTTGACTACAACAAACGTCTAACCACTTTTATCTTGTATTGAGACTAGATATTTAGTTATAGTTTTAAGATTATATTAAACTAGTTTAAGGTCTTTGTTTTTGGAGTTTTTCAGTCTCAAATTCAAAACGAAACGTAATGCCTATAATCAACCTAGATTCTAGATCATAAGTATGAACTAAAGTGCGTTTCATATTCATAAGACACTTTGAAATAGCAAATGTAAACTTCAACCAAAATTAAAGAAAGCATTTAAATAAATGGTTTCTTATAAATATATGATCTAATATTAATTGGCTATCTGTAAAGAACCGTGATTGGCGCCAGTTCTCATGCATTCAGAAGAACCGTTATCTTTTGCATGACATGCTCTGTTTTCCTTAAATTTTTGCCGTTTCATAATGATAAGACAGTTGTTGAAAAATTGAGTTTAGTGAACTAAAATGTAATGAGTGCGATTTTGTTTGATGTTTTATTTATAATCTAATCCATTTTAACAAATATGCCGCGAGGTATAATATTGTAGAGTGAAGATTAGGGATAAATTTTGACCTCGAATGACCTTTACATATCATTATCTCTAATTTCGCGAAAAATTAAGAGAATTCGATGCGTAGTCCGATTTTTTTTTATAGAATTCAAGTAATTTCGTTAATTTAAAGATAACTGGTAAAAAACAATTGTGCTTTATACGTTAAGTCTCTGAAAGATTATTGGTAAAGGTCAAACTCACCCGTTTCTTGCACCAATTTGGCCGCGTCTGTGGGCAAGAAAGCATAAAAAACCACGATTTTTTGCACCCTACAGCTGAGAAAGGATACTAAGTTCTCGAAAATGTTGAAAGAACTACATCTTATGCCACGTCACAAGCAGGCGCGGCGTTAATTTGAGGAAGATCATCTTTCTACCCACAGGAACACATCAAGACATAAATCTGGTCCTTAAATTCCTCTGATTTACAATTTTTCCTTTCTAAATTATTTTTTCTGATGAAAAGATGAAACTGATGGTCCTGATGACTCGCTATTCTATTGGAGCGATTTTCAAAAGGATCCAATTTACTTTTCTAAACGAAATATGGGTGGCGGTTCCGTTATGGTGAACGGTGCTTTTACATCGAAAGCCATGTTGGATTTACGGTTTATATCATCTCGAATGAAGAGCAAGAAGTACATTCGTGTATTAGAAAGCAGTCTCCTTCCTTATATTGAAGCAAACAGTGGAGATCCTCTTGTTTTTCATCAAAACAACGCTCGCATTCATGTTAGCAGAGGAAAAAACGCTTATTAACTGATTGCTCAATCCAAACAGTAAACTGCCTGGCATGTTCCCCGGATGTAAATCCCATTAAAAATGTTTGGAGTACATAAGTAAGACGGGATAACGATGAAAAAACGAAAATTTAACGCTATTGACGAACCTACGACGGCAACTATGACCGAATGGGGTAAGCTGGATCCCAATCTTTTAAGAAAGTTATACGAATCGATGAAAAACAAATTTTTTTTGTATTGCTAAAGGTTGGAGTGATCTCATTGACTATAAAAAAGTTTAATTTCTGCACATAATCCCAAAGAATTGCCAATGAATCAATTTGTTAAATCATTATTAAAAAGTGTCTTATATTTATGAAACGCCCAAATATTGCTTTTTCCTTAATTAATTTTTGCATAAACTAACCATTCTAAATTCTACTAAAACTTGTTGGTTTTATTGCTAAGAATATTATATAAAAAAACAACTTCGATAAAAAATGTATTTTCTGAAATATTAACAAAAAATGGGGTGTCTTATGATTATGAAACGCACCTTATATATGTTGTTTTGTTAGGCTAACTCAATGAAAACTTAATTTATTTAGTTTTCTCTCTGTCTTTCTTTTCTCTCTTCTTCTCTGTCACTCTTCCTCTCTTAATGCGGTTCTTCTGTACAAACACGAACCTTTTAACTTCTCAAATTGTATCTATTGCCTTTGCTTCCTTTGGTTTACTCACATTGATTCTGTCTGTAGCCGAATTGATCCGCATTGTAGAAGACCGTGATGTAGCGTCCATCGGGCATGCGATAAGAGTAGTATCCAACGACCATTAGGGTCTTCACCTCGTCGATGAAGGCGAAATATCCGCGCTCATAACGCGCGGTTCCATCGTCCAGCTCGAAGCGAAACTCGTAGCTCCCATCCGGATATCGATTGTTGAAGTGATCCAATAAACGTGCTCCTCTTCCCTCCGGTTGCTCCTCTGCAAGTTTGTGCAATTCCCTGACAGGTGGCGCTGCTGTGCTCAGCTCGAGGAGCATGACGAATCCCAGCATTAGACAGTATCTGAAGCTCTGAGACATTCTCAAATGTGTGTGTGTGTGAGTGTGTGAGTGTGTTGTACGGGAAGATGGAGATGAAGGGGAACGTTGTGTAGGTGGTGTTGATGATGAAAGTGGTGGTGGTGGTGTTGGTGGTGGTGGTGGTGTTGGCGGTGCGTTGTCTGCCGTCGCGTTGCTGTGTTAACTGTTTAATTCGGAAACTGCGTAACATTGCCTTTTTATAGCTGCTGCGTCGATGCCAACCGCGACGTCTGCTTCAGCTTCAGCTTCTGTCTCTGCCTCCGCCTCTGCTTCAGCCTCTGCTGCTGCTGCTGCTGCTGCTACTGCCTCTGCTGCTGCGGCTGACCGCGGCAACAACTCATGAGACGGCCCAGTTGGGATGACAGCGTCAACAGCCGCAGCGACGCGTCGCTGGTAACATCAAAAAATTCTCAACGCTTACACAAAAAAAAAGAAATAAATAAATTCGTAAAATAAAATAAAAATACAAAAATCTTAATTTTATCTACGTACAAACATACATGTTTGTGTATACTTGTTGTTGTTATTGTTGCTGATATCCAAGCCATGTTTGTGACCAAGGGCGGCACCTGGGGCGGATCGGGCCGCATTGGCAGGTTGCCAACTGGGCAATTAGGCTGCGCCTCTCTCTCGGCATGTTTGCTTTGGAATCTTCGCGCCGTCGCTGCCAAGTCGTTTAAGACAAGCCAAGATCTCCAACTACGAGTGCTCGCATGGACAATGGAAGAAAGAACTTTAGCATCAAATGGATTATCTACTTATAAGTCGAACATGAACCTGTAATCGTATCTTAACTTCAGCATCAAGTTGATTATCTATTTATAAGTCAAGCTATCTACTATAATCACAGCTATTAGGTAAGTTAGTCAACGCCCAAAGTGAAAATTGCGCACATTGATTATACAGAACGGTGGAGATTTTGTAATCAGTGTCTGCAGAATGACATAATAGTTGTACGTAAAAAAAAATGAATTATTATATTTGATGGTAAAACGCAATGAGTAAAAGATATCACACTATTTGTTTGATATACCTTTAAGATCATGGATCTAAAACTTACAAGGTAATAATTTGATCAAACAAGCAGAAAGAGACATTGCCGGTCCCTTGAAATATCTGTATATAACTATTTAATTAGTCGATTTTTTTGTTTGTTCAGATATTCCTAACGCAACACTATTGCTACCTTTAAACTTCATCATTCTTGAAAATTTCATCATGTTAGTATAATAAACTCAGGGTATCTTACAGTCGGGATTTTATCAACTGAAGCTTGTATAGTTTGGGATAGCGATACCAAAATTCCAAATTTCGTTAAAAATTACCCGCTGAAAGCAAAAAGTAGTAATCTGGCATCCTGATTGATGATCGAAAATTCGTGCTAAATAAAAATTAATTTCCCCAATAAAAAATTTGATCTACCAACGAGTGAGGTTATTTGTAAGTTCGTTAACTATGTAAATCAATTTCCTTAAGTGCTTAAAGTGACCATGGATAAGATCAACATTGATTAATACATTTTTGTCAATAATCATTATAAACTACGTTATCTGATGATAAGGTTAGACAATTGTGAGATCTTTAAAGAAGTACTTACGTTAAATAAATTTACTTTTAATAAATGTAGAAAATTAAGTAGTAGTAAACTAGTTAATATATCAAATTAATGTTTCGATTGCAAAAAAAAAAATATATTAAATAAGTCTAATCACCAGGGACTGAAAATGTTATGAAGAATAAAAATAAAAATTACTTTTAATAATTACTTAAAGACTTTTACTTTATAAATCATACTTATTAATTATTTTTAATTAATAAAATAAAAATTACAAATAAGTATTAATATTGATTTTTATTTTATAAATTAAAAATAATAATTAAATTTGATTTTTTATTAAATAAGTCGTTAATAATAATTAAAAACGATTTTATTTTTCAGTTTTTTATAAGAGTTATTCACAACTTTTTTGAATAAAATTCTTTAAAGATTTTTATTTTTGATTAAAAAAACAAAAGTCTCGAAAGACTTTTATTTGTGAGGAAAAAAAATAAAAGTCTCAAATAACTATAATTTTTGATTTGAAATCATAAAAGTCTTTAAAGACTTTTATTCAAAAAAGTTGTGAATAACTCTTATAAAAAACTGAAAAAATAAAAATCGTTTTTAATTATTATTAACGACTTATTTAATAAAAAATCAAATTTAATTATTATTTTTAATTTATAAAATAAAAATCAATAATAATAATAATTTGTATTTTTATTTCTTTAAGTCACAAATATAAGTTTATTGGCATTTTGCAGAGATACTGTTTTTACAAACAGTTTGATGTATTCTAAACCAAAATCGCATTAGTCCTTCTATGTGATTTTTTTAGTTGAAGTTTTGATCAATAACAGTTATTTTCAGTCCCTGCTAATAACAGTTAAGGTAAATTTCGTTGTCATTAGTTTTGCTGGGGTCATACAATTTTTGTCATCAATTTTTGTCAACATAACGGATTGGGTTTTAAGATATCTGTTAATTTAACATATAACATAAACAGAAATCCTTTTCAGTTGAGTGAGTGTAGCAGTAACTGTTTAAGAGTGCCCACTGTAGTTGCCGGTAGCTAAAAATACACCCTACCATACACCCTACAATTTGTGCAACGAGTTCGAGTACGTGCCGCATGTGGCAGTAAAAGAGTTAAGAAGCCGCCACAGTGAAGCATTCAAGCACCTGCATCCGCAACAGCAACAACAACAGCAGCAACAACAGCAGCAACAGCAACAAAAACAACAACAGAAGGAACAAGAGGAAGAGTTGCAGTTCGCCTCCTATGGCCAATTAGGGTTAATTTATGATTTCAATCATTTCTTAATTGCATTTAATGTGCAGCGATTTAGCGAACAGGCCACTCAGCGAAAGGATGGCCAAGAGGACATGAGGACAAGTGGAGGACAAGTGGACAAATGGACAGCTCGACAACGCCTGGAGGGATGAACCTACACTTGGTCACTCGGCCAAAGTTAATGATGTTGATGCCTTTCATCTTCCCTTCCTCTTTCTCTCCTCTTCCTCTCCACTCGTCTCCCCTTATTGCTCTTATCGTCGAATGAATTAATTTGCACACACCTCTAAGGTCATTGGTGTGCTCTTGGGGCAAGGTGGCATTGTTGGCATTAATGTTGCCACATGCATTGCAAATCAAGTGGCAAGTTCAGATTTTGATTTGTTGGCTTTAAGTTGTTGCTGCTACTGTTGCTGTTGCTGTTGGTTTTTGTCATTGTTGCTGTTGCTGTCGCTGTCAGCAACACAAAATTTATAACGTGCCAGCGAGTCAAAGTCACTGTTAGAGTAACAGTGGCAGTCACAGTTCACTGATTCGGTGACAGTGGCAGTGACAGCTAAAGCGACAACAACAGTGAAAACAGCAACAGCAACAGCAGCGATTCTGACAGCGACATTTTTGCAGTCACTGTCACTCAGTCAGCCAGTCACTCAGTCAGTCAGTCAGTCAGTCAGTCAGTCAGTCAGTGAGTGAGTGTCGCAGTTGTTGTTATTGTTGTTGCTATTGTTGTGGCCACAAAAGCGCGCAAAGTGGCAACGAGCACATCAACAGCTGTCGTCGACATCCTGACCAAAAACCAAGCAATGACATACTCGTAAACTGATTTATTTATAAACACAATTTATCTCTGACTCCTGATTCTGATTCTGATTTCGATTCTCTGGCAATTGGCTTTAATTTCGCATTTGAACAAAGCCAAAGAAAAAAAAAGAAACACAAAAATTAAAATACAAATAATGTTTGCCAAACTTGTTGCAGCAGCAACAACAACAATCGCTGGTGACTACACTTGCTGGCAAGGTCATTTGTTTTGTCGATTCTGATTCCGATGACAAAGACGAAGGCCCAAAAAAATCACAAAGCTGCTGCAGACAACGAAGATGTTGCTGTTGTTGTTGTGGTTGTTGTTATCGCGTTGTTGGCGGCGTGACAGGAAGTGTTTCTTGGTGCCGTGTCCGCTGTGCTGTTGTTGTTGCTGCTGTTGCTGTTGCTGTTGTGTATCTTTGTCTGACTTGTAACGCTGTTTGTCATTACCTGCAGGCGGCAGTTATTTTTGGGCTCGCAGTTGCAACGGTTGCTGCTGTTGTTGCTGCTGTTGTCGAGTTAGCTGTTGGCTGCGTGTTTAGCCTAGTAGCAGCCACAATGATTTTGCAAGTGTCGTCCTTGCCCCTCGCACTCTTCATTTTTGTTGTCGTTGTTGCCCCATCAGCAGCATCTGTATTTAGCGTGCTACGTGCCGCAGCTTTGGCAGCTCAGTTCGCTGCCACAGTGGGACAAGTGTCATTGAGATTTGGCAATTTTCAATGTTGCTGATAAAATCTCACGAATGATTCGATAATGATTAATAATTTAAAATGCATAGGGGACTTATAATGCTTCATTAATGGAATGGAGATGAACACAATGACAAGAATGAATTATTTAAATTAAATTCTAGAGTTTCAAATATTTTGGAAAAAAAGAAACATGTGGTCATTTCCACATTTTCTTCCAAAATTGTATTCAAGTTATTTATTGTATTCAAGTTATTTATAAGCTAGAAGAAATTCAATAGGATGAACATATAGATTCTACATTGGAATATAGTAAGTTCACATTTTCTATATCAGTGAAATCAGTGGTTGAACTGATCGTCGTAAAAGTGACTTCAGT
Source organism: Drosophila subquinaria (assembly GCA_037043405.1). Taxonomy (NCBI): domain Eukaryota; kingdom Metazoa; phylum Arthropoda; class Insecta; order Diptera; family Drosophilidae; genus Drosophila; species Drosophila subquinaria. Next base: position 127,823 of record JBAMBL010000255.1, read on the forward strand.
TTGAGTCGCGTGTCTTGGTTTTTTGAAATTATCTTGAAAGCGAACAATTGCCCCAAATCAATCTTAGCACCAACTATAGTGCTAATCAAGACCTATAAGTTTCTTGACCTTTTGTCAAAATAAAATAGAAATAATAAAAGTCTTGGCACATGTTTTATTTCACTTCAAATTCGTTCAAATGTCGCACTTGACATTAGAGAATTACCCATATACGTAAGTTTGGAACTTTGTCACTTTTCATATTCACTAAATAAACAAATTTGTCAAAATAATAGATAATACAAATACTTACACTCCGTACTTTCTTATATTCTTGGGGATTTCATAAAAAAATTATTAATTGAAAATAATAAAAATAAAAAATATGTAAACACTTTATTTCTGTATTCTTTCCATAAGTTTAAGTTGATTAAAATTAAATAAAGCTAAAATAAATAAAATATTTTTTAGTTTAAAATTAAAGTTTATTAAATTAAGCACAGTAGATGACACTTAATTGTCTTTTTAATTAAAAATAAATAATCAGGCCTGTTCCGGTTTTCACTTGTTTTTTGCGAATTTCAATCCGCAAGATTTGACCGAATTTCCCTTAAAATTCCTTTACATTTCCACGAATTACCCTCCGAATTTCCCTTCCACATTGTGTTGAGTAATTTTTTGCAGAACAGTGCTGGAAAATGTTCTGAGCGAATCAGACATTTTCGTCAAAAGAATTTTCGCCTGTTATAATGTGTAATTTATTCCTTAAATATTTATTTAATCTTAAGTCGAAACATTTTTCAAAGGTAAAACCTACTTTCGTTATAACTTTTGTATTTTTGAAAGTGCGGGCTGATTTCAGTGTTGAGAAATGTCTTTTTGCAGAGTTGTCAATTGTTGCACAGTGTTTGCTTACAAAAATCATCTGTTCTTTTTTGCATTAAATTTGAAACTGTTTTGTCCAAACATGCATTTAAAAAACAAGAAATTGAATTCTTCACTTTACTCAATACTTAAAAATACTTAAATTGTTGTTTAAAATATGTACCAATATATTTACTAATTTCTTCATATACATACAAGGGCAGCCCTAATAAAGTTGCCATTCAATTTCACAAATACTTGCGGAAACTGGAACAGGTCGAGCAAATCCTACAAAAATGTTAGGTTAGAGTCTTATCGATTTTGAGGTATAATGAAATAATAATTATTTAAAAATCAAATATTTTTTTTTTTTTATCTGATAACGTAGTAATATTCCTTAAATATTGAAGTATTTAATAAATATTTTATTTTCACATTAATTTTATGCTAAGCATGCCAAAATCATCGATTTAACCCTTCCGAATTCAAACTCACTAGCTCAATGTCAATTCAATTCAATTCGCAAAATCTTGCCGAAAGTGAAAACCGGAACAGCTAAGGGAAATTCACTTTCGCAAAATCTTCCCGAAAGTGAAAACCGAAACAGGCCTGAATAATAGTTAACACATAATTACATATGCAAAAATAAAAATATTCAACACCTAATTACATATGTAAATATCAGATTATTAATTAAGTAACAAATAAATTCGCCCAGTTTGGGCATGCTTCGCACCACTGTGCGTAGCGCAAATCACGTGAAGCCACGAAAACAGCTTGAAGAACAAGAACAATGGCAACCAAAATAAAAAACGACACCCGCAAAATAAAAGAACACACAGAGCTAGAGCTACAGATACAGATACAGATACATATATTTGTATTGTATATATTGTATGTATATAGAAAGAGATACATATATATGTGCGGAACAGATAAACACACGGAACAGACGAATGGACAAAGTTACACACAAATAATGTATAAAAGTAGCTTATAAAACAAAATTTGTATGAATGGTCCATGTAGCGGCGCTACGTGACATGACGTCTCGAGATTTAACTTGTTGTTTGCTTCAGCCAAAGTCGCCTCCATCTCCATCTCCATCTCCGTCTCCGTCTCCCGTTCCTGTCTTGGAATTGCCCACATCCCTCCCTTTGACCAGCACCTTCAACCGGTGACTGTGGCTCTGGTTGTTGCCCACTTTTTGTGACTTTGCCAGTTGTCAGTTGGCAAAAGTTGCCTGTTGCCTTCCTTTTGGTTTGAGTTTGAATTTGAGTTTCAGCTGGAGTTTGAGTTTTTGGGGCTCGGCACGGAATAATTCGCATCAAATCACGTCGCTCTCTTGCGGAACTCTTCAAAAACTGATTCAGATTTCTGGCCGCAGTCGTAGCCGCATTTTGTGTGAGAGAGTTGAATCTTTTTTATTTCGTCTGTGTTTTGTTTTTGTTTATTTTTATGATATGCCGAGCATCTCGAAAACAATTTGTAAGACTTAAGTTGAGTCTTGTTTGGTGTCTTGCATAAATTATAAAAGCCGCATGCTTGTTGCAAGCTCTGCTGCGTAAGCACAAATTGGCCACAAACACACACACGCACGCATATACAGATACATTTACGGGCCTGCAGAAACAGATACAACTCATATTGCATGCAGATACATGGCTAGTATCTATGTGTATCTATGGCAGCAAATATTTATATAAATGGCACTTGTACCTAAAGATGCATAAATTTATTATGTAGCCGACCAGTTAGCCAGAACACAAATGCCAATTGCCAATTGCCAATTACCAATATATGTATGCTCAATTTGGACAATAAGGCCACAGGCAATACTGCATCTTTAAGATACATTTAGTATGCATTGCCAAAGGGCTCTTTATTTTGGTGTCGGCTTCAACAGCACACACTCAAACACACACTCACACACACACACACTCACAGTACATGGCAAACTAATCCGAGTCAATAAAATTTCTAACTATAAAAGGCTTTTACTTGGCCCCAGTTTGGCTCCCACTGACTGCGGCAGGGCTTTGGCCATGGCCAATTGCAGCTGTGACCAGGCACGTTCCCCCTTCCCCCCACCGCTCCCTCCTCGATTCCCATGCATTCCCTCTTCCATCGACCGGGACATTCATTAAATGAACATTTTGTGGCTGCTTTCGGGGGGAGTCAGAGAAACAAAAACACCTTGATTGCCATTTTGTGCGAAGTGCGGCCAGTTGGCAGCAATTGAAATTTACAAAAAGCCACATTATTAATCTCAAGATTAGATTGAGTGTGCTTTTGATAAGCATGCGAATGTTTATGTGCCACACTCGTATCTGTTGTATCTAGGACGTGTGTCAGACATCGGGCCAAAATATCTGGCAGGCGTTTAAAGCTCTGCCAACACTGAGAATATTTTAAGCCAAGTGAACACACATATATAAATCTTTGAAATTGTGTATGGTATTTAAATTCATATATATATTACGTTAAATTATGTTAAAGTAAGTGGATTGGGTAATTTAAATATTTATATGTAAAACATTTAGTATTTATTGACATGAACTTGATTCGCACAGAGTCCGAAATTCATTCTAAATTTACTTTAAATTGAGTCAACGTGACTGATATTTTTTAAACTAATTGGATTAAACTTTGGGCAATCTATAACAACTTTGGATGGAGAATTCACTAACTCCTTGCAATTTTGTTTTGAAGTTATAAGCTAAAATTAAATAGAACTATTTAAATACAAATTCGATTTTCGAACATATTTTTAACTCGAAGCTTATTAGACTTTACAATTTGGAAGATTAACGGCAGGTAGAAAAAAATTCAAAATATTTTATAGAGATTGACCAAGCGCATTATTACATAAATACTTTTAAGTTAATTTGACATAAACCAATTTAAAGTTATTATATATATGTATATTTTAAAATTGACAAACAATTAAATGTTCTTACTAAGTATATGTTTATACAGGGGTGGTCAAAAGTATTTACACAACACTTAAAGTTAATTGTACTCGTAATTTGAGCTTACTTCATGTAAAGTTTGGTATCAATGGAAAGGTCTTTTGAATTCCTTTCAAATGATACCAAAATTGTTTAATCCGTTAAGTACCCACTGATAAATTTGAGTTTTTGTAAAAGTCAATTTTTTTGACTTTTTTCCTGGGTTTCAAACAAAAAATGTTTTGATGCAAAAAGTTTCTTCAAACAATTTAAATAGTGACTGCAAAAAAAAATTTTAAAAAATCTCTTTGCTAGTATTTTTTTTAATTTTTTGAAAACTGCCAAAAAAGCACTTTTTGCACGAAAATGAGGAAAAAGTGCCTTTTTGGCAGTTTTCAAAAAAATATTAAAAATACTAGCGAAGAGATTTTTTAAAATTTTTTTTTGCAGTCACTATTTAAATTGTTTGAAGAAACTTTTTGCATCAAAACATTTTTTGTTTGAGACCCAGGAAAAAAGTCAAAAAAATTGACTTTTACAAAAACTCAAATTTATCAGTGGGTACTTAATGGGTTAAGGAAACTTTTGTATCATTTGAAAGGAATTCAAGAGACCTTTCCATTGATACCAAACTTTAACTGAAGTAAGTTCAAATTACGAGTAGATTTAACGTTAAGTGTTGTGTAAATACTTTTGACCACCTCTGTATATTGTGTATTATTAATATATTTTATTTATTTATTTTTCTTACTTTTAAACAGTATACTTGATTTTGAAATGCTACTTGTCTTAAATGTTTTTTCTCTGTGTAATCGTGACCTTAAATTCTAATGCCCTCCCTCAGTTTTCTGTGCGGGTGTCTGATGATGATATGTGCCCGGTTTACCAAAATGAAGAGTCTGTGAAGCTAAAATAAAAATAAAAAATATATATACACAAAAAGTTGCAGCCCTCTCTCAATTCCTTAGTCGCTTTTATTTGATTTTCCGTCTTGATAACCCGATATAAATTTAGATTAGGCACAAGTCACTCACATATTCGCCGCAATCTCATACTGGAGCTGGAGCTGAAACTGAGGCTGGAGTTACAACAAACGGGTCAACGTTTTCAGTATTTTTTGTGTTTTTTACATTTTATTTTGTGATTTTTTTTCGGCAACATGAGATAATCGCACGTACGCAACGATGACGATGTCAGAATCCAAATGGAGGATCGCCAAACTTCATGTGCTTGAGTTAACCACTGGCCTCCTGGCCGACGATTGGTGCCTTTTATTTTGGCCATGTCAATTATAGCAATTACTCAATTTATCAATATATATTTATTTGCTTGTGGGTTGTTCATTTATTTATGAATTACTCCAGTGCGATTGACCTTTCTCCTTGCAATGTTACGCTTGGTAATCGAATTCCCAATATCAAATAACCGAATCCGCTGTCAATATCCAGACCCATTTGACCCCCTTGAAAATAGATTAATGATGGGGTTAAGCATCCATCTGGAAATACATTTCATCATGTGCTTACGACCACGAGTATACAGTGTGTATGATAAGTATGCATACGCGTATCTCTGCCTGTTTCTGACCTTTTTTTTTCCAGCCTGAATACCCGAGGTGATGTCCCTTGGGATCTGCGCTTCCTGCATACATATATAAATAGCCACAAGTGACCCGGCCAACAGAATGGCAACCCTTGCACCCCAAATTATTATCTGACAGCATTTAAATCAACTTGAAATTGTTTTGTTGACTTGAATGCCGAGTTTACTCGTATTGATCCCCCAAATGGTTTCTATTGTTGGCGCGATTGAATTGAGTTGCAAAAACTCGATTTGTGTTGATTAGCATAAGTATAACAAAATATATTTTTAAATACATAAACATTTGTATGTGTATTTAAAACGTTTGATATATATTTTATTGCACAATAAAGTTATGGGTTTTTCAATCTGACAGAGTTTAGAATGCTTATTCGATAATGCTCAATTTTGGCACCTTTGAGTTTTTCAAACTAATTCAAATATGCATGTTTACAATTTGTAATGGTCTTCAGTTGAGTAATGTCTTTTGAAAAAGAACTGAAATAAAAATTGGTATAATTAGTGAACTGGCAATGTGAGTTCATGTCTTAGTACAATATAAAAGTCATCTATGTATAATACAAATTCCCAACAACTTTAACGTGATCAATTTAAAATTTGTTTTTTGGATATTTCTGTTTATTATATTTCTCGAAATCGAATTGAGTCAGATTGTATTACTCGTGATTTGGAATCCCCTTTGGCATTGTTTGGACGTGATGCATGGATTTATTGGCAAATGTAATAAAAAAGTACAGAAGCCCCATTCAACAAATGCAAAAAGTCGACAGAAACAAATATTTAAAATAAAATACCATATTAAGTTACAATGCCATTTAAATAATGTTTGGAAATTTGGAAAAATCAAATGATTTAATTATTTTCATATAAACTATAACGTTTTTAGTAGTGCAGCATATTAATTTCTAGACAAACCTTGATTTTTATGTTTTATAAGAAAATCAAATATGGCACATAATAATGATCAGATCGGTGGGAATCGGTGATGATTGTCAATCAGGAGCAATTAAAAAGCAATGACAAAGTTGAAATGGCTCCCTGTAGCCTTTTAGCCATCTGCAAATGGGGCATAATCAACGGCAAGTCGGATGCAATTGCGGCCCATTCAATGAATGGGGCCAGCCAGAGATGCAGCCATATCGCCATCATTTGATGGCCTAAACATGACATTATGAGGCAGAGGCAAAAAATGCACTTCAAGTGTTGCAAATGCAACTCGTGTGCATTCGCATTTAACTGGTAAAATTGCTAAAGAAACCCACATTGGGTAACATTTGCTGGCTTGAATTGCGACTGATGGAGAGACGGGTCGATAGGGGGACAGGGGAGAGGGGTAGGGAAAATGGCGACAGGGGGTGTCTTGTCTGGTTGCGGACAGTTTGTCAGCGGCAAATCGTCGGGCATTCATAAAACGAGCAGTGCCTACCTTTGTCATCCTTTTCGGTCCTTTAAAGGAAGGAATGAGGGAAATGGTCGTAAAATGCACACCGACCTGAAGCTGCAGTTGCAGAGGCAACTGTAGGTAGCTGGAGATGGAGATAGAGCAGGAGATGATGCTGGAAGCTGGAAGCTGAAGCCGAAGCTATTCATTTTACCACTAATCCAATGCGGGCGTCGTCGGTTTATTTACGATTCGTCGTCCATGCCCATCTAATGAATAAGATGCCTGAAACTGAAACTGAGACCAAAACCGAAACCGAAACCCCCTCAAAAAAACCGGAACGAGTGCGACACAACGCGTGTGAATGACTAAACGAATGAATGAATGAGCGAACGAATGGTGGAATGAATGAATGGGTTACCCCAGGCATCTTTGGCTTTCATGCACGAGCCGTTGCCTTAACTGGAATCTGCTGGGGGGACGTTACAGGGGAAAGGAGCTGAAGGGAATGGGATTGGGATTGGGAACGGCAATGGGAATGGGCCACGTCTGGTGCCATAAAAAGCGCAGTTAGTTCTTATACAGTTTGAATCCTAATTGCGCAAATGAATCCGAGCAGCAGCAGTTTTGCTCCACAGTTGCCATGGCAGTTAGCAGCAGCCTCAATTCAAGGTGCGGGTTAGAGCATAATCTCAACCCCCAACCCCCAACCACCAACCACAACCTCAACTTCAATCCAACAACCCCTACACACATCCCCTCTCTCAAATCATTGTGTTGCCTTTTCTGCTCTAAAGTAATGTCGCATCACTTTCAAAACATTCTCCATTTGACGCTCTACATTCGCCTACATTCAAATATCCTTTAAAATATCATAAAAGCTACAATTATTTCAAATTAAATGTATAGATTTTTTAAAAATAATGCAACAAGACTAATAAGAAATCCGTTCTTAATAAAGATTAAGATTTTAGTTTCTTTCTTACAAGTTCTTTAAAATGCTGCACGATTTTTTAAGCTTTCGTAATATTAAGGCAACTTACCAATGAAATGTTTATAATAAATTATAATTATAGTTAATATACAAATTTTAAATCGTTTAATAAAATTGGAATTTGTAACTGCAAAATACATACGAGTTGAATAATAAATAGTACATACATATGTTTGTTTGTATGAATAATAAATTCACAATTACAAATAGTTCATTTTATACATTTTGCTGAATTTGTCATGAAATTAACTATTTACTAAAGCTTAGATTATAGTTTAATTAAAATTAAATAAATTTAATTTGTCTTAATAACTAATTTATGATCAACTTATAAATTCACATAAATACTTCTACACAGACGTAAGAAAACCAAATGTTATTGAACAGATTGTAAGCAATTCAGTTCTTAATTGTTTTGTAATTCAATAAACAAATTTAATCTATTTTAAAACTCGAAAATTAACTGACAAATCGTCTGGCCTGCACATGAACTTGGAGCAATTGAAACTGAGAACAAGGCAGAGTTTCAGAGGAGTCTTATTAGAATGTAGCTCAAATGTTCTCCAGTTTCCTCAACGCATCAAATTTGTTTGGGTCTCCCACAAGGCAATACAAATTATGGGGGCGGATGCTAAAGCAGAAGGCGGTTAAATTATGAGATATGCTTGCCGAACTCAAACATTTTGTGGGACTGACAATGACAATCCGGTTTTTCGTTACAGTTAGAGTTACAGTTTTTCAATTTATTCGAGTACTCGTACCCAGTTGCCAGATACTCACATCGCCACTTACTATGCGACTACAATCTCCATCTTTATTTGGATATTTTGGCTTTTGATTTTCGGGATACTGGAAATTCCCTGAAGCACCGGACCGGACCGTTGTCATACTTGTATGTATGGTATGCTGGCAGTGGACATGAGCATAATGCCGAGTCGAGCACACTTATATCAAAGTTGATAATTAAGTTGATGATGAGCCTCCCAAATTGCCAGCTTTGGATAAAGTCCCCCTGTAGTTAACGACAACACGACCATTCGCTCTTTTGTCCAGCTTATCCTCTCGAAAATTCTCTTTAAACTTTTCATACTTTATGTGAATTTTTTTTTGTTTGCGTATGTGTGAGATTTTGTGGGTATGTGTGTGTGTGTGTTGTATTTGACGAAGGAATAAAATTGGGATGCATAGTAAATTTTCTATTGACATTTATTGTGAGGATTATGAAAAGAAATTGAATTAATTATATTTTGATGGAGTCATCCATAAATATAATTTTTAATAAATTTTCATAGTCAGCTTAATACAAATTAGAGATTAACTTATGCTGATGGCTAGCAGAAATTTGACAAAGCTTCCTTTTTAATTTTTTTAAATATCTCTCATCAAATTATTATATTATATCGAATATTTACCTAAATTTTTAGAAAGCTTCTGGTGTCAGCAATGTGATAAAATTCACATACTTTAAACATGATGTCGAGTATATTTTTATTTTTGCGAAATTCTTGCAAAAATTACACACACATTTTCTATCGAATCTTTTGCATACCACTCAACAAGTAAGTGAAAAGGTTATCGACCAGTTTTGCCACCAAATTGAAAGACAATTCGATAGAAATTGATCGACTTTGATTAAATTAATTGAAACGAGAATATAGGGCAGAATTTTAGGAGTTTTTTGAAAATAGTACTTGTATTTATGGAAATATCTGACGTGCTACATTGTATTGTATTTGTTTACTGAAATTGAAATTGAATTTGAAGTCTGATGGCAATATGATCATGATGCTGGGCGTCATGTGAACAGTTGACGATGATGTGGTTTCGGTGACTTGGTCTTGGTCTTGGTCTTCGTCTTGGTCCTTGGAGCTGTCAGTTGTTGGTCTGTGGGTAAATTGTGTTACCAAAGCAGCTCAGACAAAATGCTTTTCGACATTCTAGCTCAGCTGTGCTCAATTGCGAGTGGGGGATGCGGCAATTGTTTCAATTTGATTTGCAGCAACTGAAGCCTGGCAGTTGAGCAGAGTGATGCGAAAAGCCACTGGCTGGGAACAGTTGCAGGAGAACGAGCAGGAGCAGGAGCAGGAGCAGCTGAAACTGGAGCATTTCCCAGTCACACGTGCAGCTATTTGATGTCACTTTACCGACCATGATTACGACCAAGTATCCATCCACATCCACATCCTCATTCACATCCCTGTACTTTGCTGCTGGCTTTCAGTCACATCATCATCATCAACCTCATTATCAACATCAATATCATCATCATCATCATCAACATCAACATCAACGGCTGCTGTGGCAACTTCAGTTGCCAAAATGTCGTCGACTTTGGCCACAGTTGATGGCTTGGTTTTGTTCTGTTTCAGTTTCAGGCTTTGCCTCTGCAATTGTAACACGGTATGCGTATATTGTCAGTCAAAAGAGACGGAGAGAGAGAAAGAGAGGGAAATACACAGAGTAAAAGAGAAGAACTCACAGTTTGGATCTGGACTACAGCTTGAACTTTGGCTTTGGCAGGACTTTGACTTTGGTTTCGGGTTCGGGTTCGGGTTCGGGTTTGGGTCTGGGTTGCGTTGCCCATCGGAGCCATCGGAGCCATCATCGCCTCCTCCTCGTTACGCTCTGGCACGCTCATTGAATTTCGCTTAGCGGCAGCCAACTCCAGAGGCAGCTCCAGAGTGCGAGGCAACAGCGGCTGCTCCCCGGATAATGTGTCTGCGTTTTGGGCATAAAATTTTACGCTCGGTCACACACACTGAAGCGTCAATTGAACCACTTCCTCCAACCAACCTCCCAACCTTCTCCCCTTTCATACTCACGCGAGTCCACATGGTAGCCCTGATGATCCGCCCTATAGAACACAGTCGAGTATTGTGCATTGGGCAAAGGCACTGAATAAAATCCGCGACGGGCCAACACCCAATTCTCGCCCACGGGCATCCAGAAACTGCGCTCGTATCGCGTGTCTCCGTTGCTCAGCTGAAATCTGAAAGGGAAGAGCATCAGTTGAAATGAACAACTGAAGGATTTGGGCACAAGTGTTACCTGTATTCATGCTGTCCATCCGGCGAACGTTGATCAAAGGTTTCAATCAAGCGAATGGACTCGGAAGACAAGGAAGGAATCGCAGATGGAGATGAAGATGAAGAGGGATTTGGAGTTGAAGTCGCTGGTGGCGCCTTTGGTGCTATCAATGGTGGCCAGTGATGTACATGCTGATGTCGGTCTGGCTGTGCAGTTGTTGTGGTTGAGGTGGCGGTGGTGGTGCTAGTGGTTCGTCTGGGACGCACTGTCCAACGCGCCTCAACAAAACAAAGGCTCATGGCAAGAAGCAACCACAAGAGTTGCAACCACAACGTTATCCTTGCACCGCGATACATGCTCTCTCTGTTTCTGTTTCAGGACACTCAAGACCTTGCTGCCGGGCTGCAAATTTAATAATTGATTCATTTTGCAGTTTGCTGTCTGCCTTTTATACCCAAAAATAAAGCCTTTCGGCCAGTAAAAGCTGAGAATTGTGCTAAAGTTAAAGAAAGCCAAATAATGAACTCGCACGTCAATGCCAACGATTTGGCAATCGTCTGTCCAAGTCCATGTTCATGTCCATTCAGCATACCCCTGCCCCCAAAATAACCCTACCCATGCACAATTTCTCAATTCCAAAATCACCCACTCCAAAATTGTTCAGGCTTTTGATTTTGACAGCATTTTTGGGGGAGGACTAAAGTCCAAACTTTAAACGTTTTGATTTCATTCTGACTTCGATTCTTTTTGGCACAAGTTTCCTGTGTTTTGTATTCATTTGTGGCGTCGTCGCCGTTGTCGTTAAAGATGCCGAAGGCTCTAATGTGTGTCAGTCGCAGATGCAGCTAAATACATATATGTATGTACACTGAGAGAAAGAGCACGACTCCAGCTCAAAGGGTGTCAAAACTCGTTTAAGAGATGAATGTTTCGCTGCTTACCTAAATATCTCATTCTTTCCTTTTGTCACAGACGTCAGTTTAAAGCACAATTTAAATTTATAGCATCCTAAAATCAATTTATATTATATGCTACTATAAGTAACAGATAATATTTATAATATTACTCAGCTTTGCTTTATAAAGTGATGTTTAAAATTACACCTGATTTTGTAGTCAGAGTCAATTTGTTGAAATAAAGTTAAGTTTAGTGAAAAATGATTATAAATTATATCCAAAAATAATGACATTAATTTATATGCAAAAATATGATTAAGTTATATATGCAGATGTAAAAGGTAGAGCTTAGAGTGGGGGTTTTTTTTAGTGCAACTTTAGTTGCATCACTCGATAGGCTCGTTAAAAGCCAGCATTACGGTTCATTGACCAGGGCAGGGAGTCGCCTCATTATTGCAGAGGTACTTCAGATACATATATCGAAATCGACATCGACATCCAAATGGACATCAGCATGGACAACTGCCTCTGTCCATGCTGAGTGCAACGTTTCTCGTTCGCTTCATGCCGTTCTTTAGTTTGCTTTTGTTATTGTTTTATTTATTTATTTTCTTTTTTTTGTATTGTTTAACACTGTGTGTCCTTGACAATGGAACGGCTGTCCAACTTCTGCAGTGGGTGATAAATGCCAGGCAGCCCGGACAGAGGTCTCAATCAACGTCATCGTCATTGTTATTATCGATGTGCATTCGATTTAATCGATGACAGGACAAAAAGATGTCTGCCAGTTTTATTCATTTCAATTGACTGTCAGCGGGGTGCTATTATTATTTACAAGCTGTCTTTTTATTGTCTACTTATCAATCAATAAACTTAATTAAATTTTGATAAACGCACATATCATTCAAATCTAATCAAATCAAATGCTCAACTATTCAAATATATTTATACCTCGCTTGTCTCACAAATTGTCTTACACACTCTGTTAGCATTCTGACCACATTTGAATAATTTTCTTTATAATTAAATTGCTAAATGCCTTTAACCTGGCCTAATTGAACTTTATTAAGAGCTTCTCGAATAACATCACACATTAAATTGTACACAAAAAGCAATTAAAATATTCTAAAAATCAAGTGTTCGACTTTTGGATGCTCTTTTAGCAGATGTAATAAATATACAATTTTGAGCAAGTGAGGAAGTTTATTTAAATATGAATATAATGATGGGCAAATAAATATTACTGATAGACATTACTTAAGAATTGAAAAAGCTTTGAAATATCTCATCTTTTTCATTGAAAATAAGTAGTTAGGAAACGCCCTATGAATAACCGACGATTTCAAATTCTTAGTGTTCACAGTCTGGAAAAGTTATTAGAGTCGAGGCAAATCAAGTTTTAATGCGTTCAAATAAAACTTGTCAAACTAAAATGATTATTTAATTAAGCTGTTTACTTTTTTGTTTGACTAATTTTATTTATGTATATTTTTCATCAGCTGAAAATTAAAAATGGTAATCAATTAAAAATTAAATTTCATAGTATGATTAATTGATTAACAATTGATTTAATATTGCTTTTTTCATTTGTTTTTTTTTGATTATCATAAAAAAGAAAAGCTTATGACTATTGCACAATTCTGTAAAATAAGATTATAAATAAACTGTTACTCTTAAAAGCCTTTCCGCATAAACAACTGATGAATGATAAGAAACTGAGATCTTCAGTATTGACTCCATATTTCGCTCGTTCTTTCCCGCTTTACCTGTCTTCATTTAATTTCTATCTCTCTCTGGTGCTGTCTTTTTATTTGCGTAGGTGCCAAGTGCTTTGAACAGTTCTGAGGGATTCTGGTTAATGTCTGGTCAGTTAACGACTGCAATTACCGTGGGGAGAGCCGTCAGTCCGACAGACAGACAGACACTTAGTCAGATTAAATTCCGCGCGTCAAACTGAATGCGCAATTAATAAATTTAAACGTTTATTCGGCGGCATTTTGACAGTTGGTCTCCCTTATCAGTGAGGCACCGTTAGGTTGGTAAGACGGCACTAAGTTGGCCATTTTATTGTGGGGCTGCCACACTTGGAACGTGGCTAAAACATTTCACATGTCGCGAAATGCAATGCCATAAAAACGGAATTCAAATCGACGCTGACTGCAGCTGCAAATCCGATGTCAACAGACAGAGAGAGAGAGAGAACGTGGGAGGGGGAAAAGTGTAAACAACAAACTAATAAATATTTTAAACCATATAAGCATAAAATATTGTTTCAAGTTCTGTGCTATGCGGCCTGAGGTCTGAACAATTCCGTAGTTTGCCCAGTTCCCAGTTCCATAGTCAGGGACAATGGACAATGGACAGTGGACAAAACCAAAATGGCAACTCAGCTTGTTTGTGCTCTGGCATTTTGCACAATATTTCATTTGGCAGCATTTCCGTGCCAACCCAACATCCAACACACTCAACATCCAACATATCCAACATGGAGAATTCTCTCCCAGCAGAGCATAGACCTCAGAACTCAGACCTCAGACCGAGAGCCAATACTCAGCAATGTCAGCTCCCCACGCTGGCATGTGCAAGTGTCTAAGCCATGAATTTATATTGGTCGATTTCGATTTGAAAGTATTTCGGTTACATAATCTCAACATTTTTATCGCATTCCAGCAAATGTCGACAACGCACAGAGTCAATAGTTCGAAGTCGATTGTCGACTTGGGTCAGTTTCAGTTTTAGTTTCAGTTTAAGCTTCAATTCAGTTCTAGTTCCTGCTCCTGTTCCTGTTCCGGATACTCTCCGAATCTCTCATCTTGTGGTGTAAATTGCTCAATTATAGGCCAAACGACGCATCAACCACTCGTATGTGGTGTGTGTGTGTGTGTGTCTGTTGATGGGGAAGTTTCACTTTAACTTGATTACTGGCATGATTTTTGCTTCAACAGTTTGCAGCAACTTGAGTTATATTCTTGTTTGCGCATCAGTCAAACACTTTTTAGCCAAAAGCTTGGCCAAGACAATACAACACTTGCCACACTTGCAGCACTTGCCACGTTTGCAATATTTGCAACACATTACACTGAACAAAACGAATGGGTGCATTCAAAATTGTGCCATTAGTTCATTCTCTTCATTTCCTTAAAAAATGTTTCATTCTTATAATAAAAATTTAAAATAAAATTTTTTTTTCACTTTTATTTTAAATTTTCCACTTTTATATTATATATAAAAATTAATTATAAAAATTGAAAAAAATATGGTTAAACTATGAATTTTAAATAAAAATTGAAATTTAATAATTATTTTATAATTTTTTTTTTATTAAAGACGAAATCATATAGTTTTCTTTTGATTTTTTTTACAAAAATCAACAAATAACCTTTATTTTATAATTAACATATGTA
This sequence comes from Drosophila subquinaria, assembly GCA_037043405.1. Classification (NCBI taxonomy): domain Eukaryota; kingdom Metazoa; phylum Arthropoda; class Insecta; order Diptera; family Drosophilidae; genus Drosophila; species Drosophila subquinaria. Next base: position 142,921 of record JBAMBL010000255.1, read on the forward strand.
TGTATACATAAAAAATTATAATCGTTACGGTCCCTGGTAAAGGGAATCTCGGTAGGACACTTTTAAGAACATCTCTTTTACTTGATTGATATTCAAAAAGGTAAGAATTTAATCCTAAATATTTAATGTATACAATTAATTTGTATTGAAATATGTTTTTCAATCCTCTATTAAGTAGTATTATTATTGTTGATTAATATACATATTATTCTTAATAAATTTTTGTTTTGGAAATAATTTGAAGTGATTATTTTCTGCCGTGTATCTACGCGATATGCCTATATACTCTGCATATATGTTTGTGTTTAGGTGGAATATACGACAAGCATAGGCTTTAGGCCATGGGATTGGGTGGAACATCAGCATGGTCATGTTTTGTTAGATGAGAATCTTTTCACTTTAGTCAAGCTTCTGCTTCGGCTTTAAAGAGGCCCAGCCGGCGGAAAGAAGAAGGAGGAGCAGCGGGGCTGCCAATGTTTAGGCCAAAGTCATCTGGCAAATTTGTTCCAGTCGCAAACTTTCGGCACAGCTTATGCAAATTGCATGTGGGGTCTTTGCTTTGGGCTTGGCCAATGGACAACAACAAGTGTTATACTGATTTCTGGGATTTACTGATTTCGAAGAAAAGAGCTAGAGAGAGACAGAGAGAGAGAGAGAGAGAGAGAGAGAGAAGCACTCTACCTGAACGTGATTCCCGTTAGCATGAGACAAATGTTTGGTGACAGCTCAGAAATGCAGAAAAGTCACAGTCACATTTAGAATCACGTTGAAAGTCACGCAAAGACTTTCACTTTCTTACTGCAAAATGCAATTACTCCATTTCGCAATTCCTTTTTAATGCTGCATTCGTGAGCGTTTTACTGACAAATTTAAATTATGTTCAAAAAATAGTTCAATAAGAAACTTTTAGGCAGTTACTATTTGATTGTCTTTTTCGAACCGGTTTGTCTGTTGTCAATTCTGATTGTTTCCTTGGCTTAAATAAATATCGTTTCATCCAAAATGTCCATAGCACAAGTCCATAGCACGCAATTACCAATCGTAATTGTTCATTTCACCGTTTTGGCTTCAATTACAATTTCATTTTACTGTAGCCCTGATCAAGTCACGGCACTTCCTTATTTTCGGAGCCCTGTTTGCAAGCTTAATTCAAATGGCATTTCAAAATACTTTTTATTTGTTTTTATTGTCTTTGCTGATTGTATTCTGAATGCTCTTGTATTTTATTTATTTATTTTTCTTTTTGGGTTTTTGTTTTGGGAGACCGAGATGTCTATCAATGTGAGGGTGTGCCGTGTGTCTCAGCGTGCGGCGAAGAGGGGCAGAGGGGATTGTGGTTCGGTGTGTGGTGCTGTGGCTTTGGCTTTGTGGCCGGTGTCTAGCGTCTAGTGTCGTGCGGTACTCGTATTCCCACAGTTTTCAATTTTTGGCGATTTGTTGCGTCACTTAACGGTTTGTTAGCTGTCATTGTTGCTGGTTGCGTTGATGAGGCGCCTTTTGTACCATCCGCATCCGCATCGACATCCGCAGCACAACTCGCTCTGCAAATTTTAAGCAATTGTTTCTCAGCTTCAGCTTCTTGTTGCTCTCGCGCTTTTGATGCTTTTAGGTAGCATAGGGGATATTTAGTCCCATCCATTCGTCCATTGTCAACATTCTTCTTCCTTCTTCCTCCTTCCTTGTCCTTCTTTAATGTTCTAGTTGTTGCTCTCATTGTTTAAACACAAATTTGCCTAAGTCAACAGAGGAAAACAAAGTTTTGTGGCGAGTATTGCCGCAAGTTTTATTTATTTCGCCAAAGTAACAGCATTCTATTCCATTCCGTTTCGTTCCGTACTGTTTCATTGTCATCTATTTGCATATTCCGCGCGTGGAACTGTCAAACACAGATAAACATCAACAAAAAAGGAGAAAAACATCAAATTGAAATGGGAAAACTGATTCATTTCGCTCACGTTTTCGTTTGTAAAATGTTCTACATAAAAAAGGCAACTTCTAGTTGGGCAATCGTAGACAAAGTATTCTTTTTATATTTCTTAAGTGATCTTAAAGTCGAGCAATCTCAACTAATGTATTCTTTTAATAGCTGTTACTTGTGTCCTTGTGAAAAAGTAAGATACATTATTTAATGGAATTTAATTAAATTCAAAGCTTAATACGCTTAATAATACTTTAAGGAGACTGCTCGACTAGGAGATACCTTGTTGCCAAATAGTTTACACCAGATATAATAAAAAAATTTTTTTATTTATTTATTTCGTTTTATTCGATTGAAAAAATGTCATATTGCATTATACTTTTTTCAATTTTCACAATTCATTTTTATTTAATCTTTATTTAAAATCTTTCCTTGGGAAAGAATCATGAGCTTCAATTGAGTTTTTTTCAAGTTATATCATTTTATTACGTGCACAAAAAAATAGTTTCAAGCTGAGTATTCTCATAATATACACATTATTTTCAATTGTTATCGCTATCGTTATCGATTATAGTTATGGACGCAGTCGATTGGCATTAAAGCAACGCACATTGGGCACCTCAAAGCGTCGAACACGTGGCGGCTGTGACAGATACTCGACTGCGAATGGAACGAACGGATTTCAGATTAGTGTGACCAGATCAACTAGTGACCAGGTGAGTGATGACGTCATCAGACTCGTACTCTCACCTGCTAATGGCTGGTAGCCATTGGAATCGGCGCGATAGCAACGCAGCTCGTACTGAACTCCCTGGCCAACTGGACGAGGCTGGGCATAAAAGCCCTCAACGACGAGTCCACTTTGTTGCTGCGTGTAAAAGCCACGTTCCCAGCGGCGGACGCCATTGGGCAGAGAGTAGCTGCAGAGGGAATGAGGGAGGGAGAGGTCAAAAGGGGGGAGTAGACAGAGAGGGACTCTCTGAGCGACAGACTCACCCGTAGACATAGCTGCCATCCGGGTTTTGGTCATTGAAATTGTCGCGGTACGGATTATAGTCCGACTGCAACTCCGCCTGTGGCTGTGGTGCTGGTTGCGGTGCTTGTGGCGGCTGAGCCAGCGGCTCCTGTGCCGTGTCCGTCTCTGCATCCGTCTCGGACTCGGGCTCCTCACTGTCCTGCTCGCTCGACTCCTGCTCGTCGGAGGAGTCCCCGGAGTCGGCGAACCGCAGCGCCGCCTCCACTCCAGATCGAGGTGCCACAATGCCAGGCTGGCGACGTATTAAGCCCAGAAAGGGAACCGCCGACAGCGGAGCCACAGCGCTGGTCAGCTGTTGACCCAGCAGCTCCCTAAACTCCTCCCGCGTGCGCTGCATGTCATCCTCATCCGAAGCATCGAAGCGCTCGAAGCTCTCGGCAAATGGCAAACTGGGCGCCATCAGACGACGTGTTGGCAGCGGCAATCTCTGGCCCACTGTGATGGCAATGTGGCCAAATCCAAAGGAGAGCAGCAGCAACAGAGTTGGCAGTTGGTTGGCCATGCTCACTGAAATGGGAGGGGGAGTTAAGGATTGTGGGTTGAGGGTTGTGGGATGAATATGAGGTGTCTAATCCTGTGCTGTGGCCAGCATTAAGTGCGCTTCATTGCGTCGTCTGCAACACTTTTATATGGCAGAAGATGAAGCTAGCCAAGTTCACAAATCAGTCGCACAAAAGGCATAAATCTCCGTCCCACTCCATCGTCAGGTATTGACAGGTGCGATGATGCCAATTTGCATTGCCATTCAGCCGGCAAACTATAAAATAAGTATCTACGAGATACAGTTGCAGTTACTCAGATTAAACACCGCATCGGATGAAGCATCGATGACGTTGAACGCCGCTGCTGACAAATCGTGTGCGATAACCACCGACAACCACCGATGCCATAAAGGCTGAGAAATTATGGGACTGGTTATGGGTTCTGTTGACTAAGATCAAGATTGAGAATCGATTGTGTGTGGACCACGCTAATAAATATTCCCATGCGGTAAGCTTAGCCACTTAATTGGGTCATCGGCCAAACGACCGGTTCTCAATCTCTCAATCTCTCTATCTCTCTCTCTCTCTCTCTCTCTCTCTCTCTCTCTCTCTCTCTCTCTCGTCACTTGGTTTACTTTTAGGCGCCGCCAGATACTCTTCAAGTGTTGCACACTTTCAGGCTGCAAGTTGCATTTGAATTGACTTGTAAATAAATAAACATTTCTTCCTGAAAATACAAATTGTTGTTGGTTAAGGGTACATTAACATTGAGATAATTTTGACTAAAGTTGGATTAAGTTGTTTTTTATTTTTTTATTTTAAAATAAAAATGTTGTTGAGGTTGTAGTCGTAAGTAACTCAGGTATGTTATTAATATGTGTATTCTACAAGTATCAACAGATTATGATGAAAAAAACTAAACTGAAATGTCAGACATTTTATTCTCCGGACGTATTTTCAGCTGGGACCGAAACTGTTATGAGAAATAGAAATAAAAATTACTTTTAATAATTACTTACAAACTTTAACTTTATAAATCATACTAAATAATTATTTTTGATTGAAAAAATAAAAATTACAAAATATTATTAATATGGATTTTTTTTATATTCATCAAAAATAATAATTAAATTTGAGGAAATAAATAAAAGTCTCAAATAACTATTATTTTTGATTTGAAATCATATGAGTCTTTAAAGACTTTTATAATTTGAAATTTTTTATAAAAGTCTTTTTAAAAAAAAATCTTTGTTAATACTAAAGATAAACATTTCAAATTTTCAACATAAGTAAATTATGTAGGTTATCATCTTCCTGCGCAAAACAAAAATCGGTCTGTTCAAATAATAAACAGTCAAGGAATTCCATAAAAATATACAGTGACACACAAAACTTTCCTTAACCCATTGAGTGCCCATTGTTGCAGGGTGAACCCTATAAATTCGCACAATGCACTATGGTTCCAAAGCCCTTTTTTTTTACATAAATTAATAACTCGAGAACTACACAATATTTTGTAGTCTGGTTTTTTGCATTCAACTAAATAAAACCAATAGAATTTTTGACAGGGAAAAAAGACGTGGCACCGCTCTTTTCCTTATATTTAAATATGCTAATTTTTGGATTTCATAGCTTTTTTAATTCAAAACTTTTTTTTAAATCTCTAAACTAAAATATTAAACTTACTTGTATGCAAATAATCAGCACAATTCTAATTTAAATAAACTGTAAACGCATTTTTTTTAAATATTTTATTTTGTGCTTTTGGTTTTTTATGATTTTTTTTGCTCATCCAAAAGTTCAGATTCTATATCAAGTGCGTATTCGTTGTCAAAATCACATTCGTCCAAGTCAGACTCATCCATATCAGAGTCATCTAATTCAGAATTGAAGATGCTTTGTACTGGTTTTGCAGCCACACTTCAAGCAATTCAGCATGCTCGAACTCAAAGTTGCCTCGTAAAATTTGGGATTAAATGGAACCGGGGAAATTTGGGGACAAGATAATTGGAGTTCATAAAGAAAAAACATTGACACACAAAACTGCATTTATAGTTACGACAATACACGACAATAAACTTACTTCTACTCCACGAAAGACAATTTATGTGAGGTTATGGTCAGCTTAAACAACACTGCACAAAAGCACATTAAACAATAAACAAAACACTTCTACAAATAAAACACATATACTAACATGTATAACAAGCCTGGAGCTTTGTTTTCCATAGTTATTTTCCCTTTTCTATTTATTTTTAAAATGAAATAAAAATGAGAAATATGTTGTGGGAATCTCAGCCTAGTGCGCACAAAATAAACAGTTAACTTTCAGGGCCAAAGAAAAATTACAGGGATGCTTAAAAAAAAAAATAATTTAATTTAATAAAAAAAAACGGCTTTGAGACCATAGTGCAATGTGAAGGAGCTAATTGGAGATGGAATTTCTTGAGTGTTCATTATCTGAACAGACCGATTTTTATTTTGCGCAGGAAGATGATAACCTCATTTACTTATGTTGAAAATTTGAAATGATTATCTTTAGTTTTAACAAAGATATTCCAAAAAGACTTTTATAAAGAATTTCAGATTATAAAAGTCTTTAAAGACTTATATGATTTCAAATCAAAAATAATAGTTATTTGAGACTTTTCAAATTTAATTGTTATGTTTGATGAATATAATAAAAATCAATATTAATAATTATTTGTAATTTTTATTTCTTTAAGTCTCAAATATAAGGTTTTTTGCTGTTTGCAGAGGTCATGATTTTACAAACAGTTTGATGTATTTTAAACAAAAATCGCATTAGTCCTCATATGTAATTTTTTTAGTTGAAATTTTGATCAATAACAGTTATTTTCAGTCCCTGATTTTCAGAGTTACAAAAAATAGCTCTCGATTATTTATTTTAAATATAAACAACAATTGTGATAGGTAGTATATTTTTTAATAAATAAATTCAGTTAATATCTACTTCATCCCACTTATTTAATTAAAACAGAAATTTAATTGAATAAATTAAAATCTCTCAAAAAATATTTTGACATTTGAAAGTTTCAGGAACACCGAGAAATGTTGAATTGTCCTGATAGTATTATCTAAGTATTCTCGGATTTGCCAAAACAATTGGAATTTGTAAGAAATTTAATTCTAAAATCGCATCGACAATTTCGAGTTATGGGCCATAACTTATGGCCTTAAATCGCAATCGCACTTCTAAAAGAGCCAAGAATAAATGTTTAAAGATGTTTTTAGCCATCTGCAACAGACAAAGTAGGTCTGGTATTGAATACTTTAAGAATGCAATAAATCAAATTCAGCAGCAGCAATTCGTTTTTATAATTCAAGCTCTGCTTTATGAACTTAATTCTAGTAAATTGTAGCATTCCGTAATCGGAATGAAATGTTGCAAAAGAAAGTTGCTTTATGGAAATAAAATTTGTTGTGGGGAATAATCCTTTTTACAATTGCCATTAGCTGATTCTGCTTTCCCTCCTCTCGTCTTCTCTTCTTCTTACAGCCAGTTTGCAGCTCATTTGATGGGGGTGTTAAAAAAAAGGAAGTGTTGACCCTTCAGAGAAACGTAATAAAGAAGCGTTCGGGGTTGAGGAGGAGGATTGAGAAGGGTTCCCTAACTTAATCTCAATTTACTTTTAACCGTTTGCAATTATTTGAGCGTTCATGGAGAAGAATGTGAATATTGCATTACGAAATAAAGGCATGGGTGAAGGGGTGGGGAGGGGGGGGTTTGGTGACAGCCAGAGTTGCCAGCATCATCGGCCCAACAGCGATTTGTCATGCATCATTCATACGCTTGCCGTGTTAATTATGCTGAAATGCGGTCTATTAAAGTTTCAGCAACCACGGGTGGCACCCCCTCCCCCTTCCCCACAAGTCACGCATCCTGCCGCTGTCCTTAAACATCCTCGCCATTGCCAACCTCTGTGGTAAAGCGTAATTAATGAAGGCGTACTTAAATCATTTTTGTGCGTGGGCGGTTGCCACTAACACAAAACGCAACAAAAGCATCCACAACAACAACAACAACAACTTCAACCGCATCCACAACAACAACAACAACAATCATAAGAGCAGCAGCAAAAGTTGAGAAAAAATTACAATTAGTTAACTAACAAGTGGGAATGGCACCAACTGTCACTAAAAAAAAACACACAGCTGCAATGCCAAATGCTCAACTAGAACACACCACGTTATTAGGAAACAAATGTAGAGTTATCAATGAAATCCAGCGATAGCAATTAGTACAATTTGAAAGTTGAATTGACATCAAATTTATTATATTTCAAATTAATACAAAAATGAGAATGAGTGAGTTTTTGTAATATATTTGGATACATTTAAAATGTAATTTATTATCTTTTATTTGATATATTTTTCATTCAGCACAAAAGTTAAGTCTAAAAAATATATAAATCAATCTAATGAAATTCGTATAAATATTAAAATTGATAAACTTACGATAATAATCTATCAAATAAATTGAATTATATAAAGTTTATTATAAACACTGGGTAAAATGCGAACACACAAATTTTATTCGAATTTTCTTAGAACACATAATTATCTAACACCAAAAAATAAAATCTCTTAAAATATTGAGTTAAATTTCGAACCTTGTGGGGCTATTAATAAACGAAATTTTAGCTATCATGCAGTGTTAAGCATTGAAAATTGGGTATGAATTGGAAGTAATGATCAAAAGTCCAAGCTCACCTCTGAATAAAGCTCACCTCTCAATAAAGCTCACAGACAAAGTATTCATATTAAATATTTTAAAATAATAATTAAAAAATTTAAATATTTTTAAAATTGTTTTCCTTCCTTGCTTTAACTTATTTCGGCTTGTCAAATGTGAGGTATATTTATAGAAATTGCTTTGATCATTGACTCGCATGTGCATTGTGTGTGGTGTTTCGATGTTCCACCCACGCCTTAGTTGCGTATAGCCATTGTGTGGCATTGCCATGGCACAGGGTACAAAAGGGAACAAATCCGGGCAGACACCATTCCGCGCGCTAAAACGTTTCAATTTTTCATAAATATTCAAAAAGGTAGCTCAACAACTACAACAATGTGACAACAAGAGCCACAACAACAGCTGCTGTTGTTAGTGTTGTTGATGTCGCAGTCGTTGTCCTTGTCGTTGGACCCTCTTGTTTGGCTCACACTGTTATTCACGGCTCTCGTGGAGTTTGGTCCGCTTACAAGGAACAGGATTTCTCATTCAGCGCACAGCTTAGCTCAGTTCAGTTCAGTTTGGTTTGGTTTAGTTCAGTTCAGCTCAGTCTTCGTTATCGCCTTCGTAGGTGTTATCCCTGCTAAAGAATACATATACACAGACAAACCAACTATATAGAATTATAATCAACTCGACCAGCAGATACTCAACGCGTGCTTTATTTTTCTAAATATTTAGGCAATCAAGATTCAGACAGTTTTCTCCTTGTACTTCCTTTGTTTTCTTCTCTTTTTACTACAGTTTCTTTTTTTATCCGATCTTTATGAAATTTTTAGAATAAATAGCTAGAAATTTTTTGAATTTGTTTATCTAAATTGAAGATTCCCTCTTATACAAAAGAAGCAGTTGGCATATTAAAAATTATACTTCTTGCTTTTCTTTAATCTGCACTAAAATATCTTGTGTTGTTGTCATTCGGCATTTATGGTATTTGTAGAATACAAAGCTGAAATGTTTATGAATAAGTTTAGCCAAATTGAAGTTTCCATCTCTATAAATGAGCAGCAGCTAGGAGCTTTAAAACTGTATATAAACTTAGTAATATGACATTATCCATAAATAGAGAGAAAACCTATACCAGATCGAAGTTATCTCTTTCTTTACTATACCCTTTCTCTTCATTTCTGCGTGGTATTAAAATGGAGGAAAACTTTTTCGATTTAAACAATTTGTTTATATGTATGTACATGTAGCTGAAATATGTAAGGACAGTCTGTATGCATACTACGAGTACGAGTACGAGTATATCTGCTAATGCCGAAAGAGCGAAGACGAAAACTACGAGCTCTGAGCTCCCGTTGTCCAAGCAGCTTCGAGGAAGACGCCAACAAAGGGAAAAATCTAGCAAAAAGCGCCCAAAATTAATGCAAATTTATATCGTGGAAAACTTTTCAATTTGTTTTTACTTTTTCTTTCATTCGTCGCCGACAACAACCTGCAATGAACGTTCCTTCCCGTTCCCCTCCCTTCCCATCCCTTCCCCCTCACTCGCTAACTTGCCGCTGCCGGTAAGCATTTTATATTTTTGCCTGCACAATTTGGGCATTTTTGTGCCATAATTAACGTGCCGCCAGCGGTCGCGGATGCCACAGTTGCCACATAGACCGTAGGCCGTGGCCGAGACCCACGGAAATCCAAGGACATGCTGTCCTTCCCTTTCTCCCCTCTCCCATCTCAGCCCTCTTGCCTCAGCCTATAGCTTGGTCCAATCCCGAGCATTACGAGTATTTGCCCTCAGTTTACGAGCAAAACAAAAATATTAACAAAAACACTGAGCGAACTTATTTTAAAATGCCAAAAATAAAGTATGAAAGGCTGTAAAATAAAACTGCTCAACTACAAGATACTAGAAATCGAACTAAACAAATACAAAAATTAGATAAGACTAGATGAAAAATTATTTATAACACAATGTAAAAGAGAATATTTCTCGATTAATGCTAAACTTCGTGATACGCTTTAATTCTTCGTAAATTGTTAAGGCTAAGAGGCAAACACTGACAGACTTAAAGGTATCCTATATAAGTAAGCAATTGTGAATGTTTTTTTTAAAAAGAAGATAGATAATTTGATGAGCTTTATCATATTAATTTGATAATACACATAGACTTCAATCAGAGCGACAAAATACGATTAAATCTTAGAAACATGTAAGTAATTTTTAATGCAGGGGAATGAGCTCGAAAAACTTACAAATATTTATCATATGATAAATTTTTATAATAAAATAATTTACATATAGTTTTTCATCACTATTTAAGATTATTCAATTTAAATATCTATGTTTTTATCTAAATTTATTTATAATTTAAGTAACTTAATAATAATTGTTGTATATGCTTTGAGTTTTAAGCTGTGTAGTTTGATTACTGAATATTTAAGGCTATGTAAATTTCTCCAAGTGTATGCTCTGCTGTCGCCCATTTAAGAGCGCTTCAACGAAGAAAGTTTAGGCCAACTGTCAGAGGCAAAAGAAGCAGACACAGACACAGAAGCCGCGTTGGCCAAAAGGCAGCCAAATGCCGCAATCAAGTTATTATTAAGTTTTTCTATTTATCCAACATAATTCATAATTTGTTTACAAAGCGTATAATAATATTAACGTCTTGTCTTGCCACCGTTTTCAGTCTTATCTCCTCTCTCTCTCTCCCCGCGACTTCTTCGCCCTCATCGTGAGCGGTTGTTTCGAGTCTCTAGTCTTTAGTCTCTTCCCCTTTTCTGTTTCCCCAAACCCTCGTCCTCTTTTACCGTTGATTTGACTGTCAGCGTGGCCAGATAATCAGCTACAAAGTCGAGACGTCGGACTTCAACTTCTTTGGCTTCTTTCACTTCTTTTCCGTTGAATTCTCCGACTTGTTGTTGTTGTTGTTGCTCGCCACGTCGTAATCCCATTAGAGCCGGACACGGAGGCCCAAGCGGACTGTAAACTGGACTGGAAGCTGAAACTTGTGCCACTTGCCGGCCCAGATAGTAGGCGACTGTTGTCTAAAATCGCATTAGCCAAACGAACGCATTTTCCATAGTGAGAGCATTTAAAATTCGAGTATATACATATATATATATATTCATGATTCACTCTCTCTTTTCCTTTTTCTTTGTCTGTATTTCTGTTTCGCTGTAGTTTTTTTTTTGCCCCAACTGCCAGCTAATTTTGCTTTTTCCTTTTTTTCCCATTTACCGTTTTGCCTTTTCCCATTTTTCCTCCAGCTTTCCATTTTCACCTTCTCCACGGCGCACTTACATTTGACACTTTGGCCAAAGTGCACACGGTTGAGTAGTTTGCGCGGGCGAGCTGAAAATCGTTTAATATAAAATAAATAAAAAATACATGAGGAATGCGAGTCGAGCTAAATGAGCAACATCATCTTCCCTCCCTCTCTCTCTCTCTCTCTCTCTCTCTCTCTCTTTCTTTGTCCCTCTCAGCCTGACTCTGGTTTATGCAGAGGGGAATTAACTTAATTGAGTAGCATGAGAAGTAAGTCTGTCTCTGTCTTTTTCTCTGTCTCCATCTCTGTCTCTGTCTCCGTTTCCGACTTTGACTCCGACTCCGATTCCGACGACGCAGTCAAGTAAACAGTGTACGATGAAAGATGAACGACTAACGACTACGGCCGTAGTCAGAGCCGTGTTATAATTGCGCATAAAAATGAAGCGATTTATATGCGCGTATTTTTAATGTCTCATAATTGGATAAGCTCACTAGAATGCCGCTGCATAAGAGTACGAGTACGGCTCTGTGTACGGCCGTATGTAGGTAGATAAGCAGATAAGAATTACGAGAACGTTGCGGCAAACGGAACGGATTGCGGCTTTCAGATTACATTTGGTGACTTACGGGTTAAAGGTTACGGGTTACACTGCTTCGACTTTTGGATCTCCGGTTGCGATGTCTCTACGGCTCTGAGTCCCCCTTTGCGAGGGCTGACTGTACGGGTAGAGCGAGTAAGTCGATACAGCAAAGAGCTGAAGTAATAAGTTTGTAATTATCACCTTCTACATGAACATCCAATTTCAGCGAGTGTCTGGCATAAAAGTCAAAAGACTCTTAAGCCGTTTAATAATTACATGTTTGCATTTGAATACCCTGTAAAGAGCATATACATATGTATGTACAAAATGGGAAAGTATAAATAAGTATACAATCTTATTTATTGCCCAGCTAAAATAAATTTTGTGAGACGAACAGATACTTCGTAATAGTTTTAAAGTTACTGTTCTTACAGGGCATATGCATAAGTTAAAATGATCATTTAAATAAAACATTGAAATTAAATTATCTCTTGCTATCTCTCCAAGTCTTCTTATCTTTGTTTCAATCATTTCTTCTATTACAGGGTACAACATAGAGAGAAAAGTGTAGAGATTTAATCGAAATAAACTGTCGCTAAGAACTATAATAATTTATAAATTTTGTAAAGTAAGCCGAAATCTAACTTTCTTCAGTAATATTTAGTACCACAAATTTTAAGAAGCCCCTTTAAGCAGATTTAAATTGCAGGGTATGTCATAAATGAGTTGCATGATTAATGGAGTTCACAAATGCACAAGTTGTAATGCAGGCTCATTAAACATTTGAAACATCAAAGTGATAAAATCTCAACTCGCATTACACTGAAATTCGCAGTTGACGAACTGATAAGAATATTTATTACCACTGTGCAGAAAGTTGGAGTCTGGATTGGCGGGGGAAGAGAGAGACAGGGAGAGAAAGGGGGGGACAGAAGTAATAATGAAAATCGTAGTGGCAAGTAATAAGTAATAAATAAACTGCAATTCATTTATTAATGCGGCATTTAAGCAGCTTTGAGCGTAGTTGAATGTGGTTAAATGTGGTATCGAGAACTTCGTGGTAGTTAAATGTCGATGGCTCGATGCGCATTTCCCTTAATATTTGTATTTGTATTTGTAATCATTTTCCATGGCACCAAAAGCTCATTACAATAAGAGACTGAGAGACGCAGGAAGAGAGAAAGTGGGAGAGAGAAAGGAGAAGCCTCCTCATCATTAAAATTGAAAAATGCCACTTTAATGAATTTATTTGCGACACTTAACGCAAGTGAAAGCAAACAGAGAAAAATGATGTTCATTAACATAAAAATTGCGCTTTTCTCTGTTGTCTGTTGCCTGTGTTTGTTGGCTCCGCTTATTGACATTGGCAGTGGCAACCGGTCAGTGGTTTGGGTTATGGGCTTGGGCTTGGGCTTGGGCCCTTGGCGATTGTCATTACCATTACCATTACCAATTTGACTTCTCGCCGTTCTTAGCCAGGAGTTGATGACTCAATATGTCAGCGGCTCGACAAGTCACGTAGCCGCCCCGTTGCCGTTTGCCACTGTCTTTAAATGTGATCACGTTCTCTTGCCTTTTAAAAATAGTAACTTGAAGAGATAATTTAAATAAATTGTTTTCTAAAAATAAAACTATTAACTTACAACATTAGTAATTGTGTGAAATTTCTAATTTGATTTTGAATTATGATTATGAAATTGAAAGTTAATGTTTCGTTTGCATTTTGCTGTTAGATAATTCATAATCATTTACTCAAATCCATTCATAATCATTTCCCCAACTTTGCTTAAAGCCTGTCAGCTTGCCCTAAAAAAAGCCAGTTTGAATTGAAATAAATTGCTCTGAAATTTAATTGAAGATTTTTTTGTAACAACATTGAAATAAAATTAAATGTTTATGATAATTCAATCAGCAATTTACAGATATAAGCTTTCTCTTATTGATTTCAGAATAATAATTTAATGGTTCTCATACGATATATAAATTATAAATTATATATTTAATTTTAGTAACAACTATACAAAAAATATACTTAGATTAATAAATAACTGTGTGTCAATGATAACGTGTTTCTAATAATAATATGAATTGTTATTATGATTATTAAACAAGGAAATTTAAATTTAACTATTATATTTTGTACCAATTGTAATATTATTCTCTGTAAAGGCCTGTCTCCAGCACCGCGAAATTTTTATGTTAGGAATTTGCTAATTATTTCGTGGGTATGGAACATAAATACAACAGTGTGCCCATATACGTAAAACCTGTGACGATTTACCTAAAACATGCATGGTCACTCTGTCGAATCAGCTGTGTTTTGTAACAGCGCCAATTTTGAAAGTTCAACTAATTTAAAAAAAATTAATAAAATGACCTCTGACGATGATGTGATTGTGTTGGTGGCGGCATATATTGTTGCAAAAACAGTTTCATCTCACTTTTTGGTTTTGCGCACAATTTTTTCTTCCATTATTTTAATCGACACTAGCGAAATAATTGTCGGCAATATATTCCTGAGCTGTGCACCAGCTGTTCTCTCGTTCCACAAACGCTGTCGATAGGCCATAAATCGATATTTATTTGTGGATTTCGTTCAAGTTGCTGGATACTCAAGCAACGAAATCGAAAACGAAAAGTTTCTGCCTCAGTTTTTTGTATATGAAGTTTGGCAGAAATTTTTATTTTCCGCGGTGGTGGATACCCGGCTTAAATAAAAACGCAGAATTGATATGGCTAGAAGAACAGTTCATTTTCAATGTTGCCATAAAACTGTCACAGTCAATTATTTCTTTAGTATTATTAACAACCTCAAATAAAATTAATTACAGAGCAAAACAGGAAAACAGACCTGTATTTCTGTAACATTATCCTTGGTTAAGGTGTCGATTCAAGTGTAAAGCAGTTTTAACTGAAACCTCGAAGGGAAATAGAACAAGTTGTCGACCCCCCGGGGTTAATGGAGCGTTTTACTGTTTCTTCTTTGCACTTGACTTTCCGAGTGGTAAATAGAGCAAACGAAGAACTGAACAATTGAACAATTGAATGCTTCAGAGCGTAGATTGAGCAAGTCCATCTGTACGAGGATGTGTCTCCTTTGAGAAGACACCCACAGATGTTGGTCCGTCTGCCTGAAGTAATGACCGGAGACTTAAGGAACTTGAAAAGTAACTCTAATCAAGTAGATAAACACTGTGAGGGGACCTAAAACCAAAGACTTAAAATCAGTTTGTCAGATGTCCACTACTTGAGATGGGAATGGATATTGCTTGATGGGATCAGGTCAGGCATTGTAATTACACTGACAGAAAAATCAAGAACGTTTTAGACTCGGATCAAGAATTTCCGTTGTCAAAAGTTCAATGTTTCTAAAAACTCTTGAGTGTCTTGAAATTCGTAATAAGAGCGTTATGATAAGTATAAATTGTCTTATAGTAAAGATTGTTTTGTATGTTTGATATAATCCCGAACAGTTCCTCGATAAGATCTTAATACTTATTTCGTATAGTATTTGTACCTAAGAAAATTGTCAAAATAATCAGCTAATTATATTTACGAACAAAACAGTCTTGCTTAAATATATTTATATATTTATTGCTATCAGAAGTAAGAAAATTATAGATCAAGGCGCTCATAAAAAATTCTACAACAGAACGGAATTAATGTTAGGCTTTTTATTTTGTAAAACAAATCGCTCTGCATTTTTCTGAGTGTACATTTCGCCATATGCGGCTATGGGTTTGACTTCTGTTCCTGCTCTTGTTCCATCTTCTGTTTTGGAAGCTGGTTTGATGCTTTGATGCTGACGCCTTTTGGTGATGTTTGTTTTTGGGGCTAATTCGATTGTTTGAGCACAAGTAATGAAGTACAATGAAGTACAATGAAACAGCAGCGTTTGTGGCAAGACACACACACTCACACCGAACACACACACCAAACACACACACCGAACATTACTTAACGCTTCAAGTCACGTGTGTTGGCGGTCAGTGTCCGACTTTGACTCCAACTCCGACTCAGATTTTGACCCCGATCCCTCCATGGGCCTTTTGCGGTTAATTTGCGCCCGTCGAGTCCAAAGTCAACAATGGCGCTTGCAGCTGCCACATCCACTTCCACTTCCACAGTCACTGCCACAGCTTGTGGCACTAGCTGCTGCTGCAACATCATTGGCATCGGCATCAACAGGCACTCGTCGACGTCGTCGTCGTCGTCGGCACTTTGTTACTTTGTTTGCCACTGCAGTCTGCAGTCTGCTGGCTGAACAATGGGGCAGCTGAATGAATTCGCGGTGCCCCTAGTTAGAGGCCTATGTGGCAGCGTCACCCCCTAATGCCACAGTGCCACAGACAGACCAGCAGTTTGTCTGCTGTGGGACTTTCTCTCTATTCACATATTTTTTTTTTGTGTTATGATGCACTTTGCATTGGATCGGACAAGCAGCGTTTTGTACGAGCTTTGCCACTTTGCCACATGCCACATTGCCACTTTGCCATTTTGGCACTTGCCAATTTGCATGGCACATAATTTTGGTACATATTAATTGCAATTTGCCATGCCGAAAATGTACGAGCACTCGGAGTACATTCTCTGACTGGAAACTCAACAATCACCACGTCTCGGACAATGCCGAATAATTGGGCCACACATTGAACTTTTCGCACCCAGTCCCGGACAAAAGTTGCCTTGTTAATTCTAAACATGTTGCATGCTACCACCTAATTAACCAATATCATTTGGAGTTGGCCAATCTGATCACATAAAGGGGGATCCTATTTTGAATGTAGCTGTTTTCCACAAGACTTTTATGGGTTTCCCTGTGTCGGCTAAGAACTTTTGAGCAGAATGTTTTGAATGGAAATCAACTCTACTTCTGGCTTTTGGGCTATTTTGTACATTTTAAAGTATTTATAAAGAAACAGAAAATTAAATGTAATTGTACATTTCACAAAGGCTGTTCAATTGATTTTGCTTGAAATTGTATGAAAATATAACTTTGACTTAAATCGCGATATTTTCCACCCTTGTCATAATTATTACGATATTTGTTTGTCATTTACATTAGACTTTGACATTTAAATCTGATGTTGTCAAAGGAAGATGGTTTTTGTACTATTGCATTTGTACATCCATCCTTACGCATAGACTTTTAAAAAATTCAATTTTAATTTAATTAAGTGAAAACTGTAATTTGGTCTGCCTGTGGATTATCTATAAGTTTTCTATAAAAGTTTTCTGATGAGCCAAATTTATACTTGTCATACTCTTAATTGTTTTACTACAAACTGTTCTTTCCTTGACCTTGCCGTTTTTGATCTGATTGCCTTTTTTGGCTTCACGTGATTCTTTAAAACTTCTTTGATACCAAACGAATTTCAAGAAATTCAGATTGTTATTTTTGGCATTTCTCAAAATAAATATATGTTGAGGTGTCATATTTAACTTGGTATGAAGCTATTATTAATAAGATATTTATTTGAGATGACTATATTTTCATACCCTGTGAGCATGTTAAAAGCAAGTGGGGTCCTTTGGTTCTTAGATTTTCGGAACATTCTTTCAATAGCAGCAATAATAGTAAATCAAGTGCATAGATTTATAAATATGAGTTCAGCTTGTCTCAAACAGTTTCAGAGTTAGAAAGCTCTTAAGGTATCTTTCAGTTGTTCATTGAGTCTCTGTTTGTTAGCAGCTCAGAAATTGCTGATGATGTGTGTTGATTCCCGCCTAATCAGAATTCAACGCCACCTCCACTTATCCTGCTGGGTGTAATTGGATTTGTCTATGAGTATATTGAGGCATATTCAAGTATTACGCAAGTATTTGGGGCAAGGCAGCAACTTCTTCGCAACTCATCAACTATGGCAGTGTGTCAATGCCAATGACTTCTTGGGGCCAGATACTCGTAAGCCAAGCCACATGTTAGCCACGTTTTGAGCCACCGTCTGTCGTCTGTGTCGTCAGTGTCGTCTGTGGCAACGGCGACCTGCTCGAAACTTCATCGACAAGTGTCACGTGGACTCCTTTATTAGGGGTCGACAGGTGAATGAAGCTAAGAATGTGTATGTGGATGTGGATGAACTGAAGGCAAAGTTATCTCACTGCTGCTCGAATCCTGTGCACACTAATTGATCTCAACGGTCGGATTAGAAGCGCTAGTAAATTGATAGCCTTAACGCAAAAGTTTGATGTCAAAGTGAGCAAACTCTTCCAGCAACTGCAACAACACACACACAGACATACACAGACAGACACACACACACTTATACAGTGCACACTGGTCGAGAATCGAAATATTTCGGCAAATATGTTTTTTAACAATTTGCAATGATTTCGATATTATTTTCAATAACAATTAAATGACAAATGCATTACAATAATTGTTAATAAGGCCCCACACTCACAGCTAGAAAAAAGTATTGATTTTGCTGAAATTTTGTTTGTTTAATTCATAGTTTATTAATTTTATAGCTCTTAAAGTCTCTGAATTGAATTTTACATCTTTTGAAGAATTTTTGTCAATTGCTCTCAGTTGGCGTTAAATAAATAAATACATAATAGGTTTGGATAGATTGGTCTCACTTTTTTATAAATATATCAAAGCTCAAATATTTTGGATTTGGAACCAGTGTGCATTGCCAAAAAAGTTGTTGACAAAACAAATAGAGCAGTGTCAGCTTCATTGTGGAACTTGTAATAGTCCTGGCACTGAGATATGAACTCAGAGCTGGAACTGGAAGTTTTGGCGCGTGGAGACATGGATTTCCACTTTTGATTATCTACGGTTTCAGGTCAACAATTACCAAACGAGGCGAGGCGACAGCAACAACAATAACAACCGCAGCTAGCAAACAAACAACAAGTCAAACACTTTTGCTGCAGAAGACACAGAGAAAGAGAAGGAGAAAGGCAAAGAGAGGGAGAGGGAGGCAGTTGCTGAGACAGAGACAGTGGCTGAGTTGAAGGCAAATCCGTCTGGGGATCAGACAAATGACTTAATTACTTTTCAAGTCTGTTAATTAGTGTGCGCAGCAGCAGCAGCAGCAACAATAATAACAACAACAACGACGAAAAGGACAACGGCATAAACAAGAATCTGAGCAACAACAACAACACCAACAATGCTGATGTTGACTGTGTTGCAGTCTTGGTTAACAGATAAAACTAGACAAAAACCAACTGACAACATGGCGTCCAACCGGTAACAACAATAACAAACAGTCCAACTGCCAGACAGACGGTCAGACAAACTACCAGACAAACTGCACAATCCCCCCTTTCCCCTCCCTTCACCCCACGCACCCTTTGGAGTCGCTGAGCAACCGCAAAGTTTAACATAAATTACAAGCAATAGAACAGGCAATGAAACAAGCTCATTCCAGCTACCAAATGACCTGCCATGGGGTCCAAGGGTTGACCCTTTAGCTAATTATGCTCCTCCTCCTCCGCCTCCTTCATTCCACACTCTTTCAAGGCTCTCTGACAAGCAGGTTCTCTACTTCTTGGACGAGTCCACTCGTAGTTTATTCTGTCCCTCATTTTCTGATAGTTGAGATGCAGCTTCATTTACAGTGCCAACTCTTCGGCACATTAAGAAATGAGCTTTGTCTTGCACAGTGGGGCCAATGTCAATTAATATTTTTGTTCAATACAAATGATAACAAAATACTGTTATTTGTATGTATATTATGAGTAAGGCGTTTAGTATGAAATGTTTACATTTTTAAATGGAGAATGCTTAAATAGTAATCAAAAGTCCCTTTGGTACTTTGAAACTTTGCAGTGCGAGAAATAAAGCAGACAACTTTGGTTTCTAAACGAACAAATCTTTCAGGGAGCTTCACATAAGTTGAAACTGTTTTTTGTGCCTTATAAGTCGAATCAAACGTCAACTCATACGCAATCAATTTACAATTACCCTTCAATCAATTTTCTATAAGATTTACGTAGACCTAAATCAATCATTCATCCCTAAATATCTTTAATCAATCTTTCCATAAATTTCCATTGATATTTTTCCGTCAAATCCGGTTTCTTTCCGCTAAATCTGACTTTAAGTTCCCTTAAAATTTGTGTTTTCTAGCTTTTTCTCGCCAAAACTTGAATTTTCCGCCAAAATTGGCCTTTTATCGCACTTATAAATATAATATATACATTTGCAATATGTGTTTTGTAATTGCGTTATGACCCTGCATAGATAGTTTGTGTTCAGTGCCGCGACTCGAAGCACTGGACCTTATAGCTCAAAAACAAAACAGTTTAAGTTTTATAAGCAAATTGAACTAGTTATTGCTTGCTTACCGCTGACTTAAAATACTATAAATAATTTAAGAACTCTCTTTCAACTTGGCAGTGAGCTATTGTTTTATTAATATTTCGATTATAGCATTAGTTTACTTGCTTGTTCTGTAACTTTTTTGTTGACACCTTGACCAATATTTGCTCAAACGCATTGCTAATTATCCAGAATTATTCCTTGTTCCGACTGGGGCGGTGTCGACGCTTCGAGCTGGATCCAACAAACTTAACCCATTCACGCTCACGTCGCAGCAGCGTATCGGATTTGCTCGAGTTGCCAAGGATTCTACCTTTGGTGGGAACTGCGATGGTTTGGGTGCTGCTGGGATGGGGCGTGGACTGAGGTAGTTTTGTTGTGGAAATGGGACTCGTGCGAGAGTTCTTCACTTTGTCGCTGCTCTTTGGCGGTTTCTCCTTCTGGCCTCTCTTCTGAATGGGAGTGGGTGGGAATTGATGCTGCTGTTGTTGATTCGAGGTATGACTTGGTTGGGCAGTGCAGGTCGAAAACTTCCTGTTGAGCCTCATTCGGACATCCGCATTCACCTTGGACATTTCACTGACCCTCGGCTTTGGCCTAAGATGAGCAGAAGACGCAGAAATAGGATGAGTTGTAGTCGCAGCTCGTTTTCGCTGCTTGACTTCATTCAGTTTGCGCTTTGATCTCGTCATTTGGACACTCTCTCGTCTCCCGGACACCCGATCGCAGCCAGCAGCGGCTCTTTTGCCTGCCATCAGTGGAGAGCTCGCATCAGTCGAGATTTGGACAGGAATCTCCTTCTGGTAGTGTTCGGGATCACTGCTCCAATACTCAAGGGTCATCTGATTGCCCTTGTACCAGAATATTGTCGGGTCTATCGATCTCTTTCGCAGCACATCGAAGAGCTGTCCTTTGATCGAGGTGGGCATAAAGGCATCCTCCAGCTCGATGTAACTCGAACAGAATATCACCGCGTATTTCTCCGGATTCTGTTCCCTCTTTATAAGATCCCTTTCGCTGCCAATCAAACTGGTTACTCCAAGATGCCACTGCGTGTCCACGGCATAGCAATGCACGATGTACTTCTCGACTCTCCTCGAGGCGACTGGCGTGGGCGTGATCAACAGCAGAAGATTGCCCAGCTTTTGAATGCCAAACAGTTTGTAGACAATGAGCTCTGCACTTGGTTCGAAGCTCCCATCACTGGTCAAGTGGGGTCGGACAAAGCGCTTCGATACCTCCAGGGGAAACACACTAACCACCTTCGTCACATAGCGACCTGGGAAGATCAATGGATTCTCGTCATTCGTTCCGAATATGTTCAAGCCTTCAGGCACTTCTGGACACCTCTTGACGACACTGCAGCCCGGCTCGGGCGTCTCCTTATAGATCATGTCCAGCATTTCCTCGATGTCTTCGCGCGCCTTTTCCTGATCCTCGTCCTGGGCGATGGCGTCAGGTCGCTCCTCTTGGTCGCACATCATCTTCACTGGGTTCTTAATGGTGGGCGAAAAAGTGCTCAGAAATAAGCAGATGTTCAATTTGAATTTTGAGGACGACACAATACTATGAAATAATAAAATCAACTAAATTATATTTCAATTCCAAGGTGAAATACTGAACATTTTTAATAACTTCAGCTCACAGGCATGGAAATTCTAATCAAATAATTTGACTTATTTATTTATGAAATTTTGATCAAGAAACCTACATCTGTTTCTACTCTTCCCAATTGTAAAAATATCTTTTCAGATAGTACATATATTCGTTATTACGGTAAAAAGTTAGAATATAAATCCGTATGTTATATTATTAGGTAATCTATTGTAATGTATATGTGTTTATTTACAAACAGCTTACGAATAAACAATTTGATGTAATTATTTAATTAGTATTACGAGTATTATAGAACAAATACACGATTCAAGTCGATTTGTTGGTAATTTGTTTTATTTTCCACTGAAATAAGTTATGCAAATCAGATGAAATCACTCTAATGGATTTTGATTCGGCGATTGTTAATGCAACCTGGCAATAATTGACAAAATTGCATTTGCATAAAAATAAAATGAAATCAAATAAGACAATGAGCCAAACTGATTTTCAAATAAATTGTTTATGACATTTTGTCTCTGATTAAATGAAATACATAAATATATACATATGCATATACTATATACTATACGAGAGTATTGTATTTAACTGATAGTAAATCCGTTGCTTAAATGCTGTCAATGACCGTTATTCACATTAAATTGAAATTGAATAGGATTTGGGATTGTTTCAGCTCGAATGCCTTTGAGTCGTGCATTTAATGTGCATCTATTGTACCTCATTTGAGTGCTTATTAAACTGAAGTCTTGAATAAATGAACGCAATTTGGCAACAAGCAGCGACTTGCAACTGCCCTCAGCTGTAAGTCCCAGCCATCATCATGAATACCCTGTAGGTTTTACGTCACTGAAAACCAATTATGTTAAATATTAGGTATACGCCCGATAGTATTTCATATTATCATGACGAGCACCTAAAATCTTAGTTCCAACTGATGTAGAATGCCTCATAGATGGAAATTGATAAAATTATCGATAGTTTTCTAGTATTTTCGATTGCCATTTTTAAATTATTCATGTGCAAGTCAAATATTTACAAATCTATTAAAAACATTTAAATGCAGGATATAAGGTAGTCTAGCAAACTCACCTAACGAGCTTACTTACTTGTTTTCAGCTCTGTTTTGCCTGTTCTGTTTCTCAGTTTGCTTCTTGTTTGTTCTTGCTTGATTGCTTATCCAAATTGACGATGATGCTCTCTCCATCTCCCTCTCCCAATCTCCACCTCCCACTCTCCCTCTGTCTTTCTCTGGCAACCGTCCACTTACCATTGAGCAGTGGGCGTGGCATGCCATTGCGTGTTTTATGATACAATTAAATTGCCGCCATGCGAAACGACTCTAGATTAATTGTGCGCCCAGTCAAATTACTCATACGCCCCGGTGCGTTGCCTCGACGATAGTTTTGGAAAGGGAAAGCGAAAGCGAAAGGAGAAGGAAAATGGGGTAGGTGGTTAAAAAGATAAGGACGAGGGAGACAGAGAGAGAGAGAGAGACAGAGAGAGAGAGAGCAGCTTAAGGATGAACGGAAGAATGCTTTATGCTAACCGTTTGTGTCCATTTACAGTTACCGCCAGGTGGCGCTGCGGAAGCTCACGCTCATAAATTACTTGAATAATGAAAATTACAATACAAGAGTATTTACTCTTTGTTGCCACTTGCCACTTGCTGTGCACTTGTGTCTGTCTCATTTGCATCACACACACACACACACACACACACAAACGCATGCACACTCCCATTTAAATACACTTCGAAAAACGAACTGTTTTCTCTTTTCGACACACTTTGCGGCGCGTGCTGAAAATCATAATTTAACCATGCGAATATATTAAAAATTAAAGCCCAAACAAAAAGAAGAAAAGGATACAGCGCTACTTTGGATATTTTTCCTGCTTGCCAATGAGCTCCAAAAGTATGCTACAAAAATGTTGCCAAGGCGAATTGCCGACGATTGAATCGGCATTTTGGAATGACTCCTGAACTCTGAATTATCAGCTCGGCCAATTGCCCATGGCCATTCTGCGCACACAATAACAAGGCTCTGACACACACACACACACACACACTTACACTGACAGATATCGACACACAGATACACTCTTATATATAAATAATGAGTTTCATTATGTACGACGCGTCTTTTGCGATTTAATTAAAGCACAACTAGGGCGGAGTAAGAATGCTTCCTGATTGCCTTTGCCATGTTGTCCTGCTAGTACACAATTCACTTTTATTTTTTATCTTCTGATTTTCGTTTTTTCACTTTTAAGGAAGGCGATTGAGGCCGAAAACATCATCGATGAATTGTCGCAGTCGACGCAGTTTGTAGACTGTCATCGTGCACGTAATTTCCGTTTCCGTTTGAGCGAACGGCAGCCGGTGACACGCGACAGCTGTTTGCACATACTTTACACACACACAAACACACACACACACACACACACACGCACGCACACACACACACACAGTTGCTAAGATGTATCTAGAGTTATAAAAGCAGCTTACACGTGTGCCATTGACTTGGCATCGGAGCGTGAAGGCCGTAACAAGACTGATTATATTGAATCAAAGATTCAATATTTAAAATTGCTCACGCCTACCTAACAATTTTGTGGCTGGCTTAACCTACCCAACAACAACAAAAGGCAGAAAAATAATATATAATACATATATTAATACATATACACGTGTTATCGTATGTGTGTGTGCGTTCTGTCAATGTTTGCGTGTGGAGTGTACATAAAAATGACTAAATCACGCGTAACTCTGACGATGGGGAAAAGTAAGCTGAGAGAATCAATTGAGTATGGGAATTGGCAGCAGTTGGTGGGGAGGGAGAAGGAAGAAGAATGAATGCTGACAAATGATTGAAAAGCAAACCAAGTGTTGCTTTCTTTCTTTCTCCCCTCATCAGCATTTCCCATCTTAAAGCAAACAAATTGTGAACTCATTTCATCAACTTAACATACGCACTGAGTAATTGAATGAAAATCTTGGGGACACTAAAGAAAAACTGATTAAATGCAGGAAGCCTCTGCAATTGTATTTTCACCCAGCAGGAAAGGCTTCAAGCGAGCGAGCTCGACTGTGGGAGACCCTGTGCTTAGCGTGTAAAACAGGAAATTATGGTAAAACTCAAAAAATATTGATATCGTAATGCTTAAAAACGTTTTGTTACTTTAATAGATCAGACTCCATTTGGTATTCTTAGAAATAATTTACATTAAAGACTATTCTGTTTTATATAATAGTTAAACTTCAATATCTTATGTGTATATTACGGTCGATTGCACATAACTTCCTTTATTTTTACACAATCATTATAGATAATTTTTCATTTTGATGTACATATTTTATAGACATATTTTATAGAAAGGTATAAACTTTGTAGTTAACTTAATAATAAATCTGTCTTATGAAAAAGCTTGATATTTCATTAATTTATATATCAATCTTCAAATTATAATAACAGCTAGATTATAAACAATGGACTCTTCTGTGAGATATTTTCAAGCGTTCTTGTGTGCTTGAGTGTTTTGCATCGTAGCTTTATTTTATAATCATTTAATACTTTAAGTTTCTTTTATAATTACCGCATTTGTAAGAATATTATTAAGTTAATAATAATTCAATTACGTAATGCCTAAAAATTTAATACCCACATTACAGAGACAACAAAATGCATCTGATATTCTGCTATTTTTAAAGACAAGGATAAGAATAATAAATAAAATAAGACAAATTTTGATTCAGACAATCGAGTCATTTTCAACAAACTCCTTCGGCACTCAGCACTCATTGTCCTGGTCAAATTGTAATAAGCATAATCGTAATTTTTGTCGTTATCGTTGTCACTATCGTTTGCTGTCACATTCAGCAGCAAAAATAATTGCCATTTAATCACTTGAAACTGAGTTTTTGGCATGGCGGCAAATTTAATTACACGGCCTCTGAGCCAGCAAAAAAGCAAAAACAAAAAAAAACACAAAAAAGAGGAACCAAAATATATATTTTTTATATGTACGTATTTTCGTAAGCTGCCCAAAAAGTGGATGCACGAGACCCTCACACTGTGATCTGAGATCTGAATTCTGAGCTGGGGCTTAACACGCCACTCAGACGCACCGAACGAAGCCAAAAGGCATGACAATGTCTTCTTCTTCTTCTTCTTGTTCTTGTTGTTTTTGTTGTTGTTGCCGGTATGTGACTACGTAATTACGCATCTTGTATGAGTATGTGTTGCTGTTGTTGTTGCCGTTGTTGTCGTTGCTCAAAATGTTGCTCTTATTTGCACGTCATGCTGCAACCTCCCCTTGGCGCGATTTTCTAAATGCTTTTCCTCTCAACTTCAAATTAAAGAAATGCCAAATGGGCTTAACATCTTAAGGCAGCTCATATTAACTGTCTGTGTGTGTGTGTGTGTGTGTGTGTGTGTGTGTGTGTGTGTGTGTGTGTGTGTGTGTGTGTGTGCGTGTATGTGTTCGTGTGTGTGTGGAAGCTTGGGAAAATTATGACTGCGGTTTTTGGGTGCCTGCCACCTGCGGCTGACTGTTGATTGTCTGAATTTGAATGTTGTTGTTGTTGTTGCTCTTGTTGTTGTTGCTGTTGCTACAGTTGTTACTGTATTTGTAATTGTTGCCGCTGCTTTTGTAATTGTTTATTTGCATATTTGGCTGTGGCTGCTACAGATTAGCGTGAAGATTTAATGAAATTACATTTCAAGAAACAGAAAAAAGCCTCAAACCGAAACTGAAACTGAAACGAATTTTAGTCGCTGCAATTACGAGTAAACGCCAGAGAGAAAACGGAGAACGACTTCAAAAAAATATATGACAGTGTTTGCTAAAGGCAAAAATGCGACCACAGGCTGCGGTATGTGCCCGACTATGCGCACACCCTGTAAATACGAATATTTATTAGAACTATTATTATGTATTTTTGTAGAAAAGATATTAGTTCTAAACTACATATGGTTGTAGGTCTTAGGCAGCTGAGGCTATCTAACTAGCTAATGGATTTTTAATTTTTTTCTGCTTACTGCGTTTCTGACAAAAAATTAAATTTAAAAATTCTCACAAGTTCGAATTATACATAATTGATGTTTGTTTGTACTCACGTTGATTGTGATGCGCAGATAACTAAGAATAATGAGTCTCAAGTAGTAATTGATTTTTTTAAGAATACGATTTTTGTCTTATGAGCACAAATGTATTTTTTATTCTACCTCTTTTTCTCGCATACTGATACATATTAAACTTTAAATCTAAAATTCTACGTATCATTGGAAAAACTTCGCATTTCCTGCGTTTCGTTTTGTGAATTGTACATCATGTATTTCATTGCATAAACGTTTAGTGTGTGGCTCTCAACCACACAACTCCGTTACACAGCTAAACCACGGTGCTCCGTATTGTTGGTAACCATTTCATAAACCTTTCTGGTAATTGAAAACCGCTGAGGACCGCAAGGAGCAAACGACGAAAGCTGGAGGAAGAGGAGGATGAAGGAACGTCTAAAGTAGCATCTGAGTTAACTTAAAATGTCGTCATATCCGTTAGGTAATCGAAAATCGCAGGAAGGTCTAAGGACCAGATACAAGAACACAAATGTACGTACAACTGTGAATAATCACACACATCGAGTACATGAACATTGTGCGTACTTCTATTCGTGCTTCGATGTCGGCATTTGCATTCAAGGAAATGCTTTCGGTTTTGGTTTCGAGTTCAATTCTGGTTTTCGATTTTTTTCCCCTTTTTTCTACCTTTTTTCCCCATCTTTTTTTTTGAATATCGCAACAACACAACAAGCCGAAGGTTATTCCTATCTTTTTACTATATCTTTCTCCATGTCAACATGTATTAAAGAAGTTTTTCAGTTTTTTAGTTTATCAGCATTGCAGTTGTATGATGCTTGCGGCTGTTTATGCATTTTCAAAATATTTGTTCCCTGTTTCGTGGGGAAAAAAAATTTCTCAGTTAAGAATCAAACTGATCTGAATATTGCCAGAGGAATACTCTTGAATTTGTTCACTGTCCCATAGATAGGAGTATCTATGAAAATTCAATGTGATCTGCAAGGTCGTAGATAGATTTTGTTATGGTATATAAAGCTATCTTTTTTTAGTCTTCGAATTTTTTTTAATAAAATTGTACAACATTGCGTATACGTAATAGGCTGTCAACTTTGAAGTTTTCTTTTAAATGAGTAAAATTGTCTGAATAATCTGAGTTGACAACGAAACAAACGATTCCATAGATTATCTTTAAAAAATATATATATATATCTAATAAATCTACAAAAATAAATATGCTGCTATATTTAATTTGTTTCCCATTATTTTCTTTACCAACATATCATAAAGAATATCTTAGATGCTAAGATTAATAAAGTTACGTTAATTTTTATTAAAGTTTTCCTTCTAATTAAATGCTGCAATGTGGCTTCTATTGCCAAGTCAACAGTTTGCTCGAGGCAGCCCCTAAGATGGGTTTCTCATATGGTTACGAGGAAACGCTTTAGCGGTTCTTCCAATTAGCAGGCCAGAGTGTGGCGATGGTTGGGGAATGGGAATGGGGAAGGATGTTGGCCAACATAATTGGCCATTGTCGGTGTCATTGTCATTGTCATAGTCATTATTATGGACGTCATTATCGGCACTGGCAGCCCTTGCTACCTTACGCACCACTTGCTCCTCATCTTCTCCCAGTCTTTCGCTCTCTGCCTGATGTCGAACAATGTCATGCATATTTCATCAACTGTCGTGGTGACAACAACAATGGCAACAGCACCAGAAACAACAACAACAATGACAACAACATGAACAGCAACAATGACAATGGCAACGACAATGACAGCGTTAAACATCAAATAAAACAAATAGGTATTTAAAAATTAAATTAAAGTTAAAAGCTTAACAAATAATGAAATGAGCAAAAATTGTTGTAAGAGTACATAAAAAACAAAGGGTATATGTTTGGCTGTGTGTGTGTGAGTGTGTGCGACACGTGGCTACATCAACAAAATGCACAAAAAAAATTTAAAATATTGTGTATACATTCATATGTATGTATGTATATTGAAATAAAAATAAAAATCGCGGTGACAATTCAATTAAAATATTTTTACGTACAATTTCACGGCCTACCAAAAGCCGCTCGAGCAGCCGCAAATTGAAAGCCCCGGGCAAATTGAAATCACACGGAGTTGACTCGACTCTGGGTTAGGGTTAATGTAATGCCAGCTCGACAGTTGCCAGTTGGCAGTTGGGTGTTATGTGAGTGTGTACTCGTTTGTCCCGTCATGGACGAGAATGTTGCAGTTTTGCCGCAAACCGCAGTCGGCCGTGTGATTAAGAGACGATTCGATAAATCTATGAATATATTTATGACAATGTTTATACATATACATATATGCACTCACATACCCAATAAAGTTCTTTAGGAAAGGAGTACCTAATAGATATGATAGATATGAACGTTATTGCTCTTCTCAATATATATTCAGATCTGTAAAATCTTCTTATATTTTTAGTTTTTTGCTCAATTAATGCTTAAAGTAAAAAAATTTACATACAGTGGCTGAGAGCTTCTTTTAACCAGCACAAAAAGCAACATTAACCAAAAGCTTCAATGACAAACCTAATCAAAAGTATTTACTGAAAACTTAAGTTATATCAACTCATAATTTGAAAATATTGAAAATTACTTGAAAATTTTTTAATTTATGTAAAAATCTACTTTTTCAACTTTTATACTCGATTTTTAAAAAAGTTTCTCTAAACAATTCTAATAGTGACTGAAATTTTTTTTTCAAAAATCTCTTCGCTAGTATTTTTAATGATTTTTTGTATGGGATGATCTCAGAAGAACTTTGTATGAAAAGGAGGAAAATGTGGCTAAAATAGTCATTTTAGCAATTTTAACAAATCATAAGAAATACTAGCAAATAGATTTTTGAAAAAAAAATAATTTTCAGTCACTATTAGAATTGTTTATAAACTTTTTGCATTGAAACATTGTTTTTTAAATCTCAAGGATAAAAGTTGAAAAAGTTGATTTTTACATAAATTCAAAAATGTTCAAGTAATTTTCAATATTTTCAAATTATGAGTCAGTCGCTATTAAAATTGTTTCGAGAAAACTTAAGCATCAAAACATTTTTTTTTTTAAGTCGAGGATAAAAGTTGAAAAGTTGATTTTTACATAAAATCATTATGCGTTGATATAACTTTAGTTTTCTGTAAATACTTTTGATTAGGTTTGTATTTTAGTTAGTTGTAATTGAAGCTTTTGATTAAAGTTGCTTTTTGTGCTAGTTGAAATAAGCTGTGAGTCACTGTACGTATTCCTTATAATCGAAAAATAACAAAATTATTTGGTGCATTTAAATATTTGTATTTGTGTAAACAATAAACATTCCATATTTATTTATTGTTCCCCAAACAATTTCTTTTACAAATGTTTGCATCGGCTTCGGAAAAAAAATCATGTTCCCAAATGATTTTATAAATATGTCAAATAAAATATTTAATTTTTTTTCAAAGAAGTATAAGTTAGCTAGTGTATATTTTCAATATTGAAGTAAAAAGATGATATACATTCTTTTACTCATTTGTTTCAATCATGTCTCAAACAATACATTATATTTTATTAAAATATTTCAAGCTTTTCTTTAAAGTGTTAAAATTGTGTTTGAGAGTAAAGCAATAACAACCTGCTGTTTTTGTAAATGTGTTGTGTTTGCTTAAACAATAAACTTTTCATATTTAAGCCTATGGTGCGGAAAATCCTTTATCATCTGCCATAATCGATCATCACATAAACAGTTTAAACGCAACGACGGTAAATGTTTAAATGGCCAAGTGCTCGAACGTTGCGGGCTTAAACTCAATTTACAAATTTTTCAATAACTTTCTATGCATAACAATGTTGTTGTTGTTGTTGTTGCAGTTGTTGCTGGCGCTGTTGTTACCGCCTTTAACAATGTTAAGCATTGGCCAGAAACGGGCGTCCTTTATCCTTATCCCTTTTTTGTGAAGTTCGCCATGATGTTGTTACTGTAGTTGTTGTCGTGGTTGTTGTTGTCGTTGTCGTTATTGTTGTTGTGATGGTTTGACGCGAGAGCGTGGATACAATTTTGTTGTATAAATAATAACAATAAAATGTACGTGCGTATTTTTGCAAAAATCCCACAAATTGTCCGCACATCATCCGTGCGTTCGTTTCGTTTCGTTTTGGTCGCATTCGCTTCTCAGTTGCCATCCTCTTCTATTGTGTCCCTTTTGTCCTCTGTCCTCTGACCCGCCTCCTGCAGCTCATCGTGACATTGTCAGCTGGCAATGATTGTGCAACAGCAACAGCAACAACATCTGTATCTACGAGTACGAGTACGACGAGTACAACAACAATTTGTGGTTTCTGACAGTTCGTCAGACATTGTTGACAAACTGTTTGCTTTATTTTTGTTGTTGATGCTGTTGTTGTTGTTGTTGTCGGTCGAGCTGACTGCTCCGTTAGTTACACATTTAAATTTTGAGTTATGTAATTCTAACAACGGTCAGAGCAACAACATAAAAACATGCCACGCCGACAGGTGAGATTCCGTTTTATAAACCCGCAAATACAAGCATTCGTGAGTACTCGCATGACACTCAAGTGGATTCATCTTCAGACTCGCGTTCAGCGCAATCAACAAACTAACAAATTGCATTAACTACAACACATTGACTTTACCTTTTTAGTGTATTTTAATAATTAAATATACAATTCATCAGTTTGGCCTGTAATACTTGAAGTAAATCAAGATAGTGAATCGAGTTTTATATCAAAATGTAAAAAGCGACAAGAAAAAATGAATCGAGTTGTGCATATACCTTCAATAACTAGCGATGTTGTCAAGTTTACCCAAAAAAAAAATCAGAGCAACTTTAATATGAAAAAGCTTTTTTTATTTTAATTTATTGTGTAATATTTTTGTGTTTTCAAAAATTCAAAATTGCACATCTCAAGTTATAGCTTTTGACTTTAAAAGTTTCTATGTAGGACAGAGGTGTGACTAACTTTAAACTTTCATAAGTTTGCCACAACTGAAACGCTTTTCAAGCAAAATGTAATTCTTATCATGGATTCACTTGTAATTTAATTTATGTTATGCTTTTAAATGAATTAATGTTGTTTTATAAATGTCTCCCCTTTAGGGTCTCCTTGCTTTTTGTGCTCGTATTCGACCTGTGTCAAGTATATCTTAAATATGTCTTGATCGTAAGGCGAATATAAAATGCAAAATATGCGTATTCGAATCTGTAATTTTTAGCAGCCTGACACTTGCACTAAAGCATTTGTATGTGTGTGTATGTGTATAACTGTGTTTGTCTGTATGCCATTCATTGCCACAATATTTGGAAATACATTTTTTTAAAAACCCCCAGGTGGCAGATGTAAACCGTTTTAAGTCGCATTCGCTATTCATGCTCCATTCGGGCTCGTGTTGCAGCAACAAAGTCCCGTATTTTCCAAACTTTTATATTTTGTCATTTCATTGACTGCTATTTGGGATTTCCATTCAACTAGTTGCTTTGGTTTTTGACAGTGGGATTCTGGCTTAAATTGCGCGACGCGAATTTCATGCCCTCCTGTTATGAATTTTTTAATTGCATATTTTTTTGTCATTTCCCCTCGACGGTGGCACTATTGCAAATTGTTGTTGCCTGTGCGAGTGTGTTGTGGATTGTGTGTTTTGTGGCATGCTTACAGCTTTTAACAGTTTCGAGTTTATTTTCAACATGAATGGTCTCACTTTCAGCTTTCCCTGCCGCCCACAAGAGGTTCTAAATAATAAACAAGCGAGGAGAGGAAATGTAAGAGTTGCCGACTACGATATCCTCCGTATTTCTTATATATATACATTATATATACATATATATACAAACATACCCATCATTTGAATTTAATCAAACTAACAACATTACCAGCTGAAAGGTTAAATCATTTAAATAGCAACAATTGAATCAATTAAATTATGTTTTATTATTCGACAATAGAAAACTTATGAGACCTAAGATCATATAATGTTTTTGATATTTAACAAACATTTTTTGGGAACATGTGTTCTTATCTTCCAAGGAATCCTTTTATTAAAAAACATGTAGTTTTCATGCATTATTATATTATTTCATGGTACATATATTATATTTTACTTTTATTTATATATACAAATATCATATTAATTAATTTAATAATTAATTCTGGAAAAGAATGTATAAAAGCGATACCATTACTTGTTGCCATATACACAAGCAGACAGTAAATATACCCTTTTTGCAATTGCATACAGGGTGCAACAATGGAAATAGTCACCGTGTGTATTTGATTATTTTAGTTTTGTTACCGTTGTCATTGTTGTTTTAATTGCCGCTAGCCATGTTCTGTGGCCACTTTTCCAACCCTTCATCATCACACCCTCTCTCACCCTTCTACTGTGGAGTGTTCCTTTAATTATGCATCATTCTGACCCGATTCGGTTGCATTTCAATTGGTAGCTCTGCGACCGCCTGCTTCTGTATTAGTTGATCATTTTGTGAATGATTTGACAAAACTTTTCATTGCATTTTGGACCAGCAAATGCCTGCACAATGAATGCTGCAATCATATTAAATGAGCCAACCTTATTTTGTTGTGTTGCCACAGTCGAAACATGTTTCATATTTCACCGTACATGTGAAATTATCGAAATTTATTATGAGCATTTGATTGAAGGGCGACAAATGTAAATATGCTTACTCTAGTTTTCCAAATGTTAACAGAGATTCATGAAATGAGAGTTAAACAGTATAGAGAGTTTTGGAATAAGATAATCAGAGAAAGGAAAAGGAATTTATACTCTGTAATTAAACTTGACAAACTGCTGCGGAATCTGTTCAATTCATTTCTCTATCGGACTCAAAGATAAAGATGCTGGCGAACAAAAATTCAAAATAAAAAAGCTTCCATTACTTTCCAAAGAGCTTTAGCTCTTTCTGGACATGCATAAGCAATTTGAACCAAGTTTACAAGCTTTTCCAACAGTCGCAAATACCAACAAACACTTATTGAGTTTTCAGTCCACATCGAGTGCGGGTTTTCATTTCGTTTGGATGCTTGAAATACAGATATTTTCCAATAAGTCGCTATTGAAACTTAGAAACGCACAGGAGGAAAAAAAATAGTTAATTTGGTGAAACTTTAATACAAAGCAGAATCCGAAGTTGAATTGCTTAAACAAGAGTCTAAGCAAAATCGATAATATATGTTATCGATGCAATGATTAAAAAATGGCTAATTTTGATCATTACATTTTTATAATGTAAATTTCTTTTATAATCAAATTGTATTGTGTCTTTTATTTTAAATAAGAAGAAATGTGACTTTTAAAAAATAGAAATACTTTGCAAAAAAAGCTCATAAAAATAAAAAATAATTTATATGCAGCGGTCTATTTTAAAAATTAAGGATTCGAACGACTGTCGTTCTATATATTAAAATACTGATTGACTTACTAACTGATTGCAGACAGGTAGTTACCGTTGTCACACTTTTTTCTACGTTTAACCAGAGAAACATTTACCTGAACTTTTATTAGTCTTTGGATTTTATCCACATAATAGGTAATTGCATAATTTCACAAAACTAAATATTTATTCTTATTCGAGACACATTCATATTCGTATTCATATTCAATTGATTAATTAAGTATTTTGTTTGACCTTATTGAATAGCGATAAGCAGATTATAGTCGCACGTGCCTTCGTGTGTGTGTGTGTTTGTGTGTGGCAAGTGGCAAGCATTAGTTGCATGTTAAGCAGCTGACAGGTGAAAAGTATGAAAATATCCAAGTGTTAATAAACAATTTATAGTACTAAGCACGAGAATTGCATGATTACTTAAGTTGCAGAAATTGTATGTGATAAGTTAATAGTACATTATCTATTAATTATATATATGTATATCTTTAGTACTTATGTATGTATATATTTTTTTAATTCAAATTCATTAATTTCAAATTATTGTAGTATGTATTGTTGATAAAATGGGCTTTATGTAAACATATTTGTATGACATTTAAGTTAAACAAATTTATTTAAGTATGGTTTAAGTCAAATCTCTTCGCAATAATCTAGGGAATTACCGAGTAGTGTTCATAATGAAGCTGTTCGTTAATCTGCTTTGTGAACGTGTTTATCATATTACTTATTGTTTTCAGCTGGCATTATTTGGTCGTCGACTGTCACAAATCACACACATGGTGACATTACACATATTACGTGTAGATTGAGGGCAAAAACAAATATAACATCGTATCCCACAGAGCAAAGAGAATGAGACAGAGAAAGAGAGAGAGACAGATAGAGAGAGGTGACCAAGAGAAGCAGACCAAGAAGACAATCGCCATTGAACCAAGCAGTCAATGTTGCCTGCTGCTTTTACTGGTAAATGTGGCGTCCTTTAACTGTTGCAAGTTGTTGGTTGTTGTTTGTTGGTTGCGAGATGCTGGTATCTGCTTGTTGCTGTTATCAAAAATGCAATAGAGCCATCACAACATCGTCAGCTGCCTTTGGCCAAAGTAAAAAGCATTCGCATTTCTGTTCCTTATTTTTCCTGCTTCATTTTCTTGCGATTGTCATCTTTCTTTTTCCGTTTTTCAGTGGCACAATGTGGTTTTGGTTTTCTTGGTTCCTTGGTTCGGTTGCCTCAATTGTCCTTGGCCCTCGTTTGGTCTTTGGTTATTGGTGCTTGGCAGTAATGCAAGCCGGAAAACGCATCATGCAAAGGCTGCTTGAAAGGTTACAGAACCTGCCTCACAGCGAGATTAATTATTGTTGGAATGGAGTAATCTTTGCAATTTCACATTAAGACAACTGCTACTATAATCACATACATGCATGTACATAAGTCGGGTTTAATAAGACTTGAAATTAAAAGGTGTTAATTGAATGGGAAAACTCAATGAAAAGCCGAAAAATAACATTGACCAATATCGACGAAAGAAGTGGAAGAAGTCTGCGAAATCTCTAGTAAACGATGTTCTCTGAGATTCCAATGGCATAATATATCCCTAGGTTGATTAAGTATTTCAGACTTATAAGATTAACACATGTAACTTCTTCTTTAAATTAATTAATTATTTTTGACTGTGTAATTAAATATTATAACGTGCAAATAAATGAAATAACCACAAAATGACCGCAATCATTCAAATTCCTTTGTGTTTGTTATTATTATGAATTGTTTATTAGCA
Source organism: Drosophila subquinaria (assembly GCA_037043405.1). Classification (NCBI taxonomy): domain Eukaryota; kingdom Metazoa; phylum Arthropoda; class Insecta; order Diptera; family Drosophilidae; genus Drosophila; species Drosophila subquinaria. The sequence goes on from JBAMBL010000255.1 coordinate 179,069, forward strand.
GAACAAAGGCTCTGCCGAAATCTTCGCTTTGTTTTAACAGTAATATTGAATTTTCATGTTAAATGCACAACTTACACTTTGCGCCATTAAACATTCAAAGCTTATTGTATTTTATAAATACTCGTAGAAGTAAATATTGACATAAATATTGAAGGAGTACATTTCGAGAAGGGTGTTGTTGTTACGTATTAAAAATAAATGTCAAAGGCCTTCTAAAAGCAAAGCCGAAGTGAAAATCTCTTCAAATTGAAATTCCAAATTTATTTTATTAATTCGGAAAGGTTATTAAATTATTATTAAATTTGACTAAAAGTGAAACGTTTTTAAAGCCTATTAAAATTTACGGTGAAGAAATTTAAGTCAAATATTTTTCATATTTTCTTTTACTATGTTTTTAACATTCACGAAGGCAATATTAACTGTTTTCTTAGGCAGTGGAAGATTTTCGCAATATTTTGTACTTTTAAATGTGCATAGAAATTTTATAAAATATTTAGTCAGTAATTTGTTTTACAGTGTTTTATTTTTATTATAATAAGTATATTGGAATCTTGTATGTTTATTATTTTATCTATTTAAATCAACTATGTATATTTATTTTAAATTTACATTAACTTATATCATATTGGATGCGATTTTGCTGGAATAATATTTAAAGCAAAGTGTAAATATTAACATTTCAAAGCTTTATCCGCAGGGTGTATGGTTCATATGCGTTGCGAATATTAAATGAGATGATAACAGTTATTATATATTTATGAAAAGGGATTTTCCTAAAGTTTTGCCTTTAATCAGCTCTTAAATGCCGCGAGGCATGCATTTCAGCTGCGATCCATGGACCGTCTTTTGACATTCCTCACAAAAGCAGAAACAGACGTCCTCATTCCTAGTCCTAGTCCTCGGTTGTTGCAACAACTTCCTTGGCTGTAAGACAGCGGAAGTCCTACGCACGCCAAACGGAAATGAGCAAAAAGGCTACTCGGGCATGAGAGGAAAAAGCATTTAAAACGCTCAAAGCATTTACACTCGTTAGCAGCTCACAGCTCCACTCGTTTTCTACACTGATGAAAAAAATTAATATTTTTGCTTTAAAGCTAACAACTTATTATTTATAAATATTTTATAAATTGTTATTGAAACAAGACACATTTAAAAAAAAAATATACAAATATATACTTCCATATGTATTTGCATTTTTAATTTAAAGTTGTCTTATTTAAGTAATTAATAATAAATTAGTTACGAGTAATAATATCTTATAATTTAAATTTATTTTTTTATTTTATTTATTAACATTTATAGTTAAGCTTAAAAACTAAAACTAACAAGGGGTAAGTACAGCGATAGCTGCAGAGGCTTTCGGCTATAAATTTAAATTAATATTATTAAATGTTTCCGAAGACTTTTCCTGATTTTTGTAAGTGGAATCGCTTCGCTCTCAATGTCACTTCCACTCACTTACATCTCACATGCATTCTCTTTCTCGAGAGAGTGAACCTAGAATATAGGGAAATTTTGCTGATTGAGTGTGAGCCAAAAATAGCAGCACACTAACAAACACACACACACACAGATACAAGCAGCATGAAAACTAACTCAAAAGTCAGCAGCGACATTCATTCGTTTTCTGGTCTTCGTCCATTTTGTGTGTTCGTGCGATGCTGCAGTCGGGTCGTGTCGTGTCGTGTCTTGTTGTGACGAGTCGTAGCGACTCGGGCCGACGGCTCTGGGCCATGTTGCCTGTTGTGTGTTGTCTGTTTTGGCTCTGAGTCATTGTGTCAACGGAGGCAACCGATGCGGATGCCAGAAGCGGCACAATTCACTCCGTTGTGGGGCAGTTGCTTCAGTTGCTGGCAGAGCTTCTTCGTTAGCGTCAGTCAGCGTCGAGATTGCCACGTGCACGGACACGATGCAGATGAAGGCGGTTCCATTTTGAGTTCGAGATCGTCGCGTGTGCGAGAAACCAAAACAAAAGTGCGACACTAGCAAACAATTACAAAAATCAGAAATAAATATAGCAAAAGAATAGCACAAAAATAACACAAAGATTTACAAAAATCGATTTCAACATTTTTTTTGAAATTTTTTATTTGTTTTTTTTTCGAAAAATTGTTGATTTGTTGTTTCCAATAATTGTGACAACTGTAAAAGAGTCAAAGAGTGAAAAAGTGCAAGTGTGAGTAAAGCGGCGAATGCATTGGCAATTGCAATTGCCGGCTTTTGAGTGCGCGCCAAAAATGCAAATCATGTTGGCCCACGTCAATAATATCAACAGCAACTACTACAACAGCAATAACAACAACTACAGCAGCAATTACAGCTGCAGCAACCACAGCAATAGCAACAACAACAGCAACAACAACAACTGCAACAACAACAACAGCTGCAAGGCAATTACACTTCGCAATTAGCCAAAGAAAACAATGCAAAGACAAATGTCGAATGCAAACAGTGAACACTCGCTAAAAACTCTGTGCGACAAATGCTGTCAATGTCAAAAATATATGCTCCTTTGTCATAAGCAGACTTCACTGTACAGTATACATACATATGTATACAGAAACACACACACACACACACACACACACACACACAGACATATTTATTCGTATATGTGTCAGTTGAGCCACTTAACGAATTGGCAGACATATTTTTAGCTATAGCCAAAGCCCAAAAGTAAAAACACACGCAGCCAAAATACAACAACAACAACAGCAACAACGACAACAAGCATTAGCAACAACAACATCAGTAAGAAGAAGAGAAACTGAACGTCGCCCACTGAGCATAAAAATTCATTAATAAAAACAACAACAGCAAAAATTAAACAGATGCCATCAACTTCTGATGTCTGTCCCCCCTCCCCCATTCGACCCCCTCTCTCCACGCTACATCTCATCCATCTACTACAGACATACATACTATACATCTCTTCTCTCTCCTTTCTCTTCTCTCGCTTGTCGTCCTTGTTCTTCGGCTCTTTCTTGCTTTCCTGTGGACTTCCCCGTTTTTTGCTACGCAACGCAGCTGAGCTCACCGAAAAAATTATTACATATGTGTATATGTTATTATTATAATTATAATTATTATTATTAATATTTGTATTGTTGTTGCTGTTGTTGTCAGCTCGAAACGGAACAGAATAAAATAAAATAAAATAAAATGAAAACAATAACAACAAATTGATAGCGGCAACTTTGACGAAGGTTTTTCTTTCGTCTTTTCTTTTCCGTTCGTTGCTCACTTTTATCTCCCCTTTTTCTCACTCATTTTCTTTCTCTGTCGCTCTGTCGTTCTTTCTTTCCCTGCCTCATCTTTGTTTTCTGCCGCATTTTCTTTTTGGCCAAAGTTTGCATTATGAACGTGTACAAAATTTTGTGTGTTGCTGTCTGTCTGTCCGTCCGTCCGTCTGTCCGTCAGTCTGCTGAATGTAGCTCAAGGCTGACACGCACTGTGCTCTGTCTCCGTCTTCATCTTCTTCTCATCTTCTTCTTCGCCTTGTTCGTTGTCTTCTATAGTTTATTTTTATTTATTTTACTCACTACCCTGCAAGCCCAAAAGGGTTACTAATGGGTATATGCAACTGGGACAGGTGACAACTCAAACCTCTCTCCTTTATAAATTTTTCCTAAAATGGGGTCGTAACCATTTCTAGTCTGAACCAGCTTGCTAATTGAAAATATTTGGATTTTTTTTATACGGTATTAGATTATTGCAAAGATTTTCTTTTATAGGAAGTAGAAAATCATTTTAAATCAAACATCTTATTAGTTATTAGTGATTTGCAAATTCATATCTCTCTAGAATTTGTAAAAGGAACTTATTGAATAAAAAGTTAAATTACATAGTCAAGTCGATGATAACTTTCTTCTTTAAATAATTCGAGTTTTTTATAGGGTGTTTCATCTGAAAGAAAGCTTCTTTGAAAAGGTTTTTAGGCTCATATAGTACGTTAACTGAAGAGGTAGATAAATACTTTATAATGATGCTTTAGTACAAGTTGGAAGAACATTTAAAGCAAACCGTATGGATGCTTTACAAGCTATCAATGGATTTTGAGCCATTGATAGTTGGGTTAAAATCTGGTCGAGAGATCCAGGGGTTATATTCAGTGTTGAAGCCAATGCGTTAATTTAGATTTTGATGTGAGAACATTGTTAATGTACTGCTTATAATGCATTTTTCGTAATGCAGTATTAGTGATTCACAGCGGCTTAAATCCGACTTAAAAAAACATTAGTTGGCAACAAAATTACAGACAGAACTGTTAAAAGCTTAGCATTATAAGTTAATAGAATGGTTAAAGCTTGACGGAGTTGAATAATCTTGTTTTGGGTCTATCAAACCAATGCTTGTGCGTGTTTGCCGAGCACACACACACATGTATTCGGAAAATGTATGCTTGTAATTCGCAGCTCGGAGTTTTTATTCCATAAATTGTACGTAGACCAATTTTGTGGTATATGTAAGTGTACATATACATATAGTATATTCTTGTACCATATATATTCATACATTAAGAGCTGGACCAGAGTGACCACCGGAATTTTTCACGCTTCAGGGAACTGTTGGCAGATTACGTTGGTAATTTAATTTCGTTAAAGCCCAACGCAAAACAACTTGGCCCGAAAATTGGTCAGCGGTTGAAACATTTGTGGCTATTTACGTATGTAAATTCTTGACCTACATTGGCTAATATAAGAAGACCAAGACCAAATAACAGGCAGATATTTGTTTGGACTGCAACTTCCTAGGGTCCTAGTCCATAAATTTGTCGGTCAAAACAGGTTTTTATCAAAAAAAAAAAATAGACAAAGATGCCTTCGATTATTTAAAAAAAAAAGTTTTTAGCTTGAAAAAATTTCATGATTAATTAAGAAAAAAATTAAGTTTTTGAATGAAAATATTTTAAAAATTATCCCTTTATCGATATCGTTTGAAGCAGCCATCATTTTATTAGTACTATGGATAGTTTGCTCTAGTTTGCTTAACCCTATAAGTAGGCCAGAGTCGTAATAATTGAATAATTACCACGAATAAAATATATTTTATTTATAAATCTGAAATAAATGTACTATGCATACTATCGAATAATATTTTCTTAATTGTTTAGATATATAACACTATCTTCTCGCTGTTTTCCAATAGCAATAGATTTAACACGCTTATTTAAGCAGCTAAGTTATATCTCAAGTAAACACAACAATAATCTTATCGATTTAGTCGACGGCACTCGTAGTTTGGCAGTATTCACTCCACTCCACATTCAGTAAGCTGCTCAAGTTCAAATGCAACAGATATTAAATTAGTAATTAACGTTTCTAATTCCTTTGGCTTACAGGGTCAATGTGTTGATAAGTATGTGTACTTACTACTAAGACTTATGATGGGCTTATGATAAAGGCCTTTGATGGCATGTGTGTGTGTCTGTGTCTGTGTGTGTGTGGAAAATCTTTCGACTCCTGCATTTCTAGAGCGCATCTTTGGTTTGTTGTGGCCCAATTTTGCAGTTTGCCACAGAAATGAAAACCACTGCAAAGTGGCCGAGATAAAAATACTCTCACAAACAAATCGCATCTTCTGGGTATATATATTTATATATATATGTATACATAAATTCATACATATGGATGTTGGCATGTATGATTGTGTGTATAAGGCAGCAATTTAATTTCATTATTATGCAAAAGAAAAATAATTTGAAAAAAAAAACCTAAAGGAAAGACAGAGAGAGAGAGAGAGAAAAAGAAATGCTTGTCGGCTAAAAAGTGAAAGCTTTCAAATTTTCTCAGCCGAATCTCGTGATGCGACGTGCCCGTGTCCCTCTGTCCCCGTGTGCCTCTGTCCTATTCATTGCTCGGTTCACTGTTCTCGTCTTTTGATGCGTTGATTTTTCCTTTTTGCTTATGGAAATTTAATTTTGGTTTTCCATTTTCATGCACAGCAGCAGCAAAAACCTCATATATTTTTGTTGTACTTTTCTTTTTCATTTATTCCTTTTGGTATTTTCTCCTACCGGCGCACTTTTTATTTTCTGGTCAGTTGAAGTGGCGGCTGTTTCTGCTTTAATACCCTGTGCCCATTGAAAATGGTCAAAAAGGGTATATTAGATTTATGTAATGTATGTAACAGGCAGAAGGAGGCATCTCCGATCCCATAAAGTATATATTTTCTTGATCAGCATCAATAGCCGAGTCGATTGAGCCATGTCCGTCTGTCTGTCCGTCCGTCTGTCCGTCCGTCCGTCTGTTTGAGACAACCGTTCTCAGAAACTATATACGCTAGAGACTTCCAATTTGGTATGTAGGTTTCTGGATACCGAACGCAGAACAAGTTTGTTTTTAAATTTGGATCGGCCCACTATATCATATAGCTGCCATAGAAACGATCAGTCGAAAATCAAGTATTATCTTGAAAAACTTTTTTGTTATTTGAGACAACTGAACAAAACTCACAGAATATGCATATGGGATGGTCCTAAGCATTTTGACCAGAATTGGTTAAAATTGGACTACTATATCATACAGCAAATTCGAGCGGCGTTAAGTATTTATGTTTTATATGCTTTCATACATATTACTAATTCTATTATAACCAATATTCTATTTTATGGAGACTGGCACAGAATATCTTACAGTCGACCAATCTCGACTGTAGCCGCACCTCCCCGCGAGCAAAGCGAGCAGGGAGCGGAGCCCCCTTGTTATTTTTGTCTTTTTTCGCTCTCCATCTCTTCTTCTAGTAATGAAACCCGCCAGCAATACGAACGATAATCACCAAACCCCCAAAACAGAAGGAAATAAAGCAGAGAGGGAGGAAAAGAAGTGCCTTTGTAGGACACAACTTCCGTACTCTTACAGCATTTCCATTCGCCATTCTTCATTCCCATTCCCAATCCCATTTTCCACTTCTCTTTCCTTTGCCATTTCGATTTTCATTCTCTGGCTCACTCAGCTTGCAATTTGCTAAGTCGTCTGGCAAATTTATGATATTTATTGAAATCCTACTTCATTGGTTGCAGTCTAAGAAATTTCGTGAAGCCGCAATTAGTTTTGCATTTGAAAACAAGAAAAAACAATAAAACTCCCAGAAGAAAAGAACCTGTTGCATTGCCCAAAATGGCTCTTGCGACTATTTAATTTCAGTTTATTCTATTACCACAATCTGCTTGTGGCTAAAAACAAGAAAGCTGGCACTTCAAATGCCTGCGACATGCAGTCAACAAAATTACGAGAATCTTCAGTTCTTTAGCTTCATTTATTCTGTTTTTTAGCTACAACAACAAGGAATTACTCTGAATACAAATTGTGGTATTTGAGGAATCTCGATGATAATTATCATGTTTTTACGCAAATGCAGCCTTTTAATTGGCTCATCAAAACAATTAATACATTCATCTTGAAATTTGAGTGATTCTTGTTGGAAAACAACTTGAGAGAACACCTACGGTTTCTATTTATAAATACGCCCATTCTCTATTCATTGAGTATTTATAGGAATAATATGAGGAGGCGAGGGATTTAGATTGAGAGCTACCCCGATGTGCTTTTCCTGCTTTGTCAATTAAACCTGTTGTCGATGGAATAATTATCGTGGAGTACTTTTAATTTACTTGAACAAAAAGATAAGAAAAATAAATGCTGAAAGTCAGAGAAATTTAAGAATTCTTATTCTGACAAAGTCCAGTTACCGGTGGCAACGGCTCTAATTTCCAATTATTAAACATCGAAACTATTGAGGAATGCTATTAAATTGCCTTCATTCTCTAGACGGCGCTTAAAATTCTCTTACTCAGACATACCATATAAAGGTAATTAATTTGAAAAATGGAATGGACCACAAATGTTTTTCACTCGAGTTCATCGAAAAATCTTGATTTGTAGCAACCTTTGAAATCAATTCCTGGAAATACGAGTATGTCTGCTTTGAACTATTTTTGTTTTGTTTTGCTTGTAACATTCTCGTTCTCCTTTTTGCGTATCTCCAAACGTGTTGAGCAAGAAAAGGCGTCAACAATTAAGCGAATTTGTTTGTGTATCAAGCTCAATGAAAATTCTTTGTTAGCCTTCCATGAGTATATGTGATCAGTCGTGGTTTAAACTATGAACTTTCGAAGAGAAAATTTGGATTTTAGTCAATTTAATCAAGGATGGAGAGCAATTAAACTTTACAAATTATATCAAGAAATGTTAATTTGTAAATACCTTGAATCAGAATTGTTATACCTTAAACCAAAAATATCTTTACTTTGAAGATTCTCATATCAAAGCTTATAGATAAGTTGGTAAAAATGTCAAAAATACCATTTAATTAGCTTAACCACGTGCCGTATACGTAATAATAAATGTAACGAAAATCAATTTTTTTTGTGTATGGAACGAGGGGCCATATCATTATATTATTATATTATATATTCGTATTAACTTTGCTAAGTTTTTTTGCATATTCATCCAAGTTTAAATTTTTCAAGTTAGTAATAAAATTTTCTTAGCAATTTCCGCTATTTTCTTCTAATAAAAACACAACACAAGTCAGCAGACTAATGTATTTCATATCTTCAGGCCGCTTAGAATATTTGCACACATATATGTGTAATACACATTGTGTATGTCAATTCCTTTGCGTAGTATGGGTTATGTTTGCATTGTTGAATATTACGCATACGCGAAGTTGCCGCGAGTTTCACAAAGAGTTGCCAGCAAACAATTTACGAGCTAAATTAACCAAATATAAGCAGAAATCAATTACTATAGATGTATACTGATAGATAAAAACATATGTATATGTACATATGTGTGTGTATTTAGGTAAGATTAAAGTGGATGTTGCTGTCGCTATCGCTGTCGACATCGGCATCGATTTTGGCATCGGCGTCAGCGTCCTCAGCAACCTTCGTCTGCGTCGGCAGCAAACTAAAAGTATTTGGTTCAAGTGCCAAATGAATTATTGACTAGGCAACGGGCAATGTCGCTATGATATTAGAGAGACGCTGCGACGCGACGCGACGCTTAAACTTTCAGCATATGGCGCGCGTGTCTGCAACGCCCATGTATTTTTCACAGTGTGTGCGTGTGTGTGTATGTGTGTGTGCGTGTGTTGCGCCTTAACAGAGCAGAGCAAACAACACGACAAGCGCCTTCCAGTTTTCTATACACACTCGTACTACACACACATTCCAATAATACTATCATAATGTTGCTCTAAAATAATAATAATAATAATAGCATGGCAAATATTTCATATACATACAGATGTACCCCCCCCCTTGCCCCTTGTTCCTTCTTCTACCTCTGCCCCCTTTTGAACCTTCTTCTCACTGTGTCACATCTTTGCCGTGTGTGTTGTTGTTGCTTTTGACGACAAACTAAACAAAAAACAAAAAATAGCCACCCCGTTGTGGCTCCTTAGCCCTGCAGCGTTTTCTCTCTCTCTCTCTCTCTCTTTCTCTTACTTTGTCTCCGTCTTCCTCTCTCACTGTGGCGGCCTCGGCGTCTGCTTTTTTTCTAATAATAAATTGCCAAAGAATTTATGTACTCGCATGTTTGGCGCTGGTCGCTGCATCAACAACAACAACAACACAAACAGCAAAAACAGCAACAACAGAAACTTGTCTCACACACACACACATACCTACAACTACAACTACTTGTTGTTGTTGTTGTTGCTCTGGCTGTTTTATATGATTTTTATTTATTACGCTTTTCCTGCTTTGCGCTTAGTTTTTCGTTTCATTTTTGTTTCATTTTCATCGCATCTTTTTTGAAGGTGTAACAACAAATTTTCACTTTCACTTTTCACGCTTCCCTTCAGAGCGCACCACAGTGCACGTTCTCTATCTCTTATGTTATTCTCTCTTTGACGCCATTATAATAACCACTTGGGCCCTGAACCCCTTTCAATTTCAATGTTGACACCGTTCGACTATCTTCAGCCTTAATATACATACTATATATGTATGTATATTCTTTCTATCAGTCATCATCATTCTCATTTATTATGGTCAAGGCTAGGCAAAGTGCCTGTTTAATGAACGCACTTATCGTAGGTCACGTAACAGTGGCACAAAACACATTTGTATTGCTTAAATTTTTAAATTGTGCGAAATAACAAAATATCATATCTTTTTAAATGTTCTTATTTTTGTTAAATTTTAAATATTCAGATTGTGAATATGTAAAACATAGTTTAAATAATATGTTACTATTTTATTTTCTTGATAGGCTTACCAATACTTTGTGTTTTGCCCCATTGTACCCTTACAATTTTTGCTGTTGTGAAGTAGGTATAAAAAGTTTTTGGAACTAGTTGCAGGTTCCAGTTAGTTTTAATTGAATTCAGCTGTTTGGTTACCCAAACGAATATTTTGAAAATATGTGAAAAATGCGTACATATGTATGTATGTATATTGTACAAATCGGGTCAAAATTGCACAACTTGTGCCTCCCCCTATTCTCTTCATCTTCTTTTTTTCTCCACCCCTCCTCATCTTGTTTAAGCGTCGGCAGATGTGGCTAAAAATGAACAGCGCGAAAAGTTTGTTGAACGTTTTTCAATTGCTCCACAAAGTATTTTCCTTGAGTTCAACTTTCACTTGCAAATGGCGCAAACTTTTCTCAGCAACTGTGCGAACTGTGTGAAAGGGGGGAGAAATTGCTGAGAAGTGCTTACACTCATACATATGTATGTAGGTTAGAGTGCATCGATTTTTTTCACCAAAAATGGTAACCCATTTTCGTAATCTGTGGTCAATTCTAAGATGTTTTCACGAAGAAACCATAGTTCTAAAATGAATTCCTGGTCCGCGCTTTTTGAGTTGAAAAATTCACTTTTTTGAACAATTATATCTCGGGTGTTTATGGACCGATCCTGACAAATTTGGTGTCAGTACTCTAGGTAGGACCAGGACTTTCAAAATTTCACAGAACCAAAGGACCAAATGTCCTTTAAACGTTATTTTCATCCTTGGGACGACGATTGCGCGATTCGATTATGTCGAGATATATCCTAAAATATTAGTCAGAATTTAATATAATTTTGGCCCAAAGAACAGTTTTATCGTCCTTGACCTTGTATGTTTTTTTTACAAAAAATTAAAAACGTATTTTATTAAAATTGTATTAATATATTATGTAAATATTCTGTTAATAAAACATACAAGGTCAAGGACGATAAAACTGTTCTTTGGGCCAAAATTATATTAAATTCTGACTAATATTTTAGGATATATCTCGACATAATCGAATCGCGCAATCGTCGTCCCAAGGATGAAAATAACGTTTAAAGGACATTTGGTCATTTGGTTCTGTGAAATTTTGAAAGTCCTGGTCCTACCTAGAGTACTGACACCAAATTTGTCAGGATCGGTCCATAAACACCCGAGATATAATTGTTCAAAAAAGTGCATTTTTCAACTCAAAAAGCGCGGACCAGGAATTCATTTTAGAACTATGGTTTCTTCGTGAAAACATCTTAGAATTGACCACAGATTACGAAAATGGGTTACCATTTTTTCATTTTTTCGGGCCCATACAATTCGATGCACTCTAATGTAGGTACATACATATATGTCTTTATGAATATGTATGTGTGTATACATAAGTTGTCTGCCTGAAACAGTGCGTCGCATTAATTAATAATGAAAATAACTGCCAGCTGAGTGTGTGTATGCGTATGTGTGTGTTTCTATGTGTATGTGTGTGTGAGTATCTGTGTCTGCGCTTCATTTAAACTTTAGTTGCAATTTAGAATTTTTCGAGTGTAATTAAAAATTCAGCGCGCAATCTGGAAAATGAGCCAAAAATGTTTGGCCCTTCGGGGAGTTAACATATTTTCTATTTTATTTCGCTTTCCGCTTTAGTTTGTGAGCCTTTTTGCGCTTATTAGTTTCGCTTCCTCCTCATGTTTCATTTATTTATCGCTCCTACTGACAGTTACTCAGGCAATAAATTACTAATCAAATTAGAGCTTCATTTAAATAATTAAACACGACTTGCTTAATTGATGATACCTAAATTTGATTCATTCCAACAGTCTACTTTCTGTTTCATCTGCTTTTAATGTTTGATATAAATCTATTTATTTTAAATTTGTAATAAATAAACCTATATAAATACAGCTGATTGTGATTCCCATTATTATTACTCTAATATTATTATGTAACACTATGAAATTTATAAATGATATGAGTATAAAATGAGGATGGTTATGAAGTGGAACTTGAGGTAGAACTTTAATATTTCTGCTTGTGAATTTAAATCAGTCCATGTTGACAATTTGTCAACAAGTCAGTCAAGCAATGAGTAAATTTGACTATTTGTTCATTACATTATTTGAACTGTCTTTATGATTATCCCATATTAATAGGCTGTATGACATAACGTAATTAATTTTGATTAAGTATATTGGCTTGATTAAGCGAATCGTGCATAATTTAGATATTTGTGGTATCTCCAATAAATCTTGAATTTGGCAAATCTCTTTTGCCAGCAAGTCAGCTGGAAGTTAAGTGCGAGTAATTGGAAATGCCATGCGGTTTCCCCCAAGTTGTTCTTGTTGCCGTTGAAGTGTTTGCTGAATAAATCTAACTAATGTGTGCGTGTGAACAGTCCCATAAATAGCAATGAGAGCGACTGAAATCAAGTTGAAGTAATCACAAACAGCTAAATAATAACTGCAAAAAATAGTTAAAAATAAAAAAAGGCGTAAATAATTACAGCAATAAAAACATATAAATAATTGAAAAGCAACCAAACTTCAGGCTAACATGGCGCATGATTAACGTCAACTTGTTAAACGTTCTGATTTAAGGTAAGTGTCATAATTCAATGACCAATTATTATTTATTATAATTGTGCTCGACTACTTACCATCAACAACAACATTTACACTACACAACAATTAAATAACAAAAACAAACAATGATGGTTTATTTTTTATTCGCCCTTTTTAACCACAAGCGAAATAAACATAAATTAAATTATCAAATGTCGCGCAAAGAAAACGCAATGTCAGCCCATGGGATATATATATATATATATATATATAGAATGTGTAGATGTAGGCGTGGTACTCTTTCTTCCATTGTACTATGTGTTGATGTATTTGAAATATGCCCCACAGTAATTAAATTGCAACATTAAACACAGACAACAGATACACGTGGAACTGAATCGTTTGTTTTAGATGCGATACAAACACACATTTCTAATTATTTTTAGCACAAAATTAAAATTTTAAATTCACTAAATACCAGGGATTAAAACCCTAACCGAAACCGTAACCTTTAACCGGTAAAAACCGATTGAAATTTAAAACCGTAACCGAAACCGTAACCGAAAGAAAAAAATTTTCATCTGACCGAAACCTTTTAACCGAAACTCTGAAAACCGAAATAACCGTTTAGTAACCGTTTCATTTATAAGGGGTAATTTCGGTTTTTCATACATCTTAAAACACATTTTTATTTAAAATTTTTATAATAAAAATAGAAAAAAAGTTTTATTTTTAATTGATATTTTAAAAATTGCAAATAAGAGTTATGATATCACTTTAAAAATTTAAAAATTTAAAAAACAAGTTAAAAATAATTTAAAACGAAAAATTTTGAACTGTTTTTATTTTTACCGACTTTAGTTATTAGTTTTTTATTTTATTTTTTATATGTGAAATAAGTGTGTGAATGAAACATTAAGAAAGTTATGCCTTTTTATATATTATTATATTGTTAATATAATTATATTTTTACAAAGACATTTTTTTTTTTGAACCGAAACCATACCGGTATTTCAAAACCGAAACATATGAAAACCGGTTCACCGTTACGAAACCTTTATTCAAAGATTTTGCGTAACCTATAACCGAAAACCTAAATCCCAACATAACCGAAACCGTAACCGAAACCGATATTCGTTTCGGTTTTAATCCCTGCTAAATACACATGTGTACGTAAGTTTTGCTACCTTTTAGTCTCCCCCATTGGCGTCGGACTTTTAATTGCATTAATATATTGTATATGTCAAAATTGACTAACTATAATGGCTATAGTCAAAATAATAATAGTGCTTGGACTAAATAGTTTAAATGCTTTAAGAACATAGGTATGATTCGCTTTGGATCTAAGTTTAAATGTTAAAAGGTTTAAAATTTCTGTTTAAGGAAGCTTTTAAGGGGAAACCAGTTCTTAAAACAAGACCATATAAGATATGAAATATGAATACATTGCTAATAAAATATTTATGAAAACGCACTCTGTCAAATTATGTGTCAAACATTTTGTAAGCAACTATTGCATTTGGTTAGTGATTTCGAGGTGATTCACAAAGTTCACAAGACGAGTACGATTCTCTCATTTCTTATGCAGTTCATGCGACATGACAAACCCAAATTCAAAATCTCAAATCGGTAAATACGACCAATGTGGAAAGTCGAAGCTATTCACACGCCACTTCACGCCACAAAAAGGGAAGAAATAATCGAGTTATCAAAGGCAAAATACTCTACAAACAATGTATAAGTGATTATTAGTGATTAATATTTTGCAATACATTAAAAAAGGGAGTGAATGACAACAATTATTTGTGATAAATCACGTACAAACTTTGTTGCTTTTGGCATGCTCCTTCAGTTGCTTCTATGTTTACAGGGTATGAGAAAAGTGGCATACAAAATATGACAAACGCTTCGTGTAGCCATTTTGCATTTAAAGCCACTCGGAGTTTTTTGATTTTTATGCATTTTATTACCAGGAGCAGGACGACGCTGAGCGCGTTTCGGGCTCGTATTCCGATTCGGATTCTGGCCATGTTTCGTCTCTTGGCTGAACCTTTCGACGTGGCTCTTGTGGCTGTGGCTGTTTTGGTAATGGCAAAAGTGGAAAACAGGAAAGACAAAGGGGGTCGAGCGGGGAATGGTGGGAAAGTAACGGCGAATACCCAAGTGAAATATGATACAACTGTGTGGCGAGGCGGGGAGTGAGACGAAGGAGACGATGGGGACGAAGTCGAAGCGCATTGCTTTTGATTTGTGTTTGTGACCCACAAAAATGCAAAATGCCGCAAACAAGCGAAGCGCCAACGAAAGCGTAACAAAAGCAGAAATCGACAGGCGGACAGACTGACGCGAAAATAATAAAGCACAAGCGGATATACGATAATACTTGTGTGTCTTTTAAAGATGTTGCATTTTTTGGGAGGGAGGGGGAAAGCACGGCAGAGTTTTCCAGATACTGACACTGATACTGGATGCACAAATCATGCTCTCTGACTGACTGTCTCTCTCTCTCTCTCTCTTTCTCCCTCTTTTTATCTTCCTCTGTTTCTATGTGCAACTTGAACAATAACAAATAGCATGACATTATAATCCCACAAGCACTCACTCACAAATGTCGCACTAAATGGCGCCCAAAAGTTGACGCCTATAAAAATCCTATAACTGTAGCACAATTTTCAGCGCTTGTTTCACCCACACACACGCAAACACAAACGCACACAGTGACATTGTTGAAAGTTACAGTTAGAGTCAAAATTGCGCTCGCGGCTATTGGCCCAAAGTGTTGACAAATTTATAGCCTTGTTTTGCCTTTGCCATTTGTTGGTTGATTGAAAGTCCTTTTCAGCTTCAAAACTTTTGCAGCTCTGTAAATTGATAGCAATTCATATAAGCCCCAATCTACTCCCCACCCTATCTACCACTCTCTCTGCCAAAAGGTTAGGAGGAGGGGGGGGGGGGGCAATTGGGCCAGCCGCTTTTGGCCTGAACTGAACTGTCTGACACTTCTGGCAGCCAGACAGCTTAATCGTGAGCTAAGCTCTGGATTTCTATTAACAAAACGATTTTAATATACCAGTAAACGACACTATTTATCACCATCAACCCTCTCTTTATACCCTGTTTTTTTTTAAGCAGCATTGCATCATTTATTCTCAGCTTACAATTTAATTGAAGAAAAAAAATAGCAGAAAACAATTGAATTTGTAACTGAATTCGTTGCGCTTCTCTTGAAGAGAATATTAGTAAAAACACCCTGTGCTTTGGGCTATCAGTACCATTCTCTTCCTCTTACTCTCCCACTTCCACTTCCTGTTAGCCCATAGCACAGGGTATTTCTCTATATCCGGCGCATCCAGTGTACAGTTAATCGTTTAGTTACGGCCAGCGGGACAGTTGGCCACCAGGCTGCGCTTAAGGCAACTTTGGGCCTCACGGTCGTACCATTGGCCACTGGGGCACAACTTGCGCTTGGGCTGATTGTTGCGGCAGACGAAGTAGCGGCGGCAATGCTTGGGATCAGTCAAGATCGATCCATCGGCGCGGTTCATGCAATCGTTCACTGTCCTCAGTTCCGAGATCACATTCGGGGCCCGTGCATCGACATACAATACTTGATCCGGCCTTGCCGTCGTAGGACGTTCTGGTCTTCCTGTTGTGCTACGTTTCGGTTTTCCTGTTGCGGTACCTTCCGGCCTTGCTGTTGTTCTACGTTTCGGTTTTCCTGTTGCGGTACCTTCCGGGCTTGCGGTTGTGGTACGTTTAGCCCTTACAATTGGTGCTAAATTTTTTGCCTTCTTTGTAGTGGTGCAGGTTGTCGTGGTGCAGGTTGTCGTGGTGCAGGTTGTTGTGGTGCAGGTTGTCGTGGTGCACGTTGTCGTGGTGCAGGTTGTCGTGGTGCAGGGTGTCGTGGTGCAGGTTGTTGTAGTGCAGGGTGTTGTGGTGCAGGTTGTTGTAGTACATGGTGTCGTTGTACAGGGTGTCGTGGTGCAGGGTGTCGTGGTGCAGGGTGTCGTAGTGCAGGTTGTCGTGGTGCAAGTTGTCGTGGTGCAGGTTGTCGTGGTGCAGGTTGTCGTGGTGCAGGTTGTCGTGGTGCAGGTTGTCGTGGTGCAGGGTGTTGTGGTGCAGGGTGTTGTAGTGCAGGGTGTTGTAGTACACGTTGTTGTAGTACAAGGTGTTGTGGTACACGGTGTCGTGGTGCAGGGTGTTGTGGTACACGGTGTCGTGGTACAAGGTGTTGTGGTGCAGGGCGTTGTTGTACAAGGTGTCGTGGTGCAGGTTGTCGTGGTGCAGGGTGTCGTGGTGCAGGGTGTTGTAGTGCAGGGTGTTGTAGTACACGGTGTTGTGGTACACGGTGTTGTGGTACACGGTGTCGTGGTGCAGGGTTTCGGGGTGCAGGGTTTCGGGGTGCAAGGTTTCGGGGTGCAGGGTTTCGGGGTGCAGGTTGTCGTGGTGCAGGTAGTCGTGGTGCACGTTGTCGTGGTGCAGGTTGTTGTGGTGCAGGTTGTTGTGGTGCAGGTTGTCGTGGTGCACGTTGTCGTGGTGCAGGTTGTTGTGGTGCAGGTTGTCGTGGTGCACGTTGTCGTGGTGCAGGTTGTCGTGGTGCATGTTGTCGTGGTGCACGTTGTTGTGGTGCAGGGTGTTGTAGTGCAGGGTGTTGTAGTACACGTTGTTGTAGTACAAGGTGTTGTGGTACACGGTGTCGTGGTGCAGGGTGTTGTGGTACACGGTGTCGTGGTACAAGGTGTTGTGGTGCAGGGCGTTGTTGTACAAGGTGTCGTGGTGCAGGTTGTCGTGGTGCAGGGTGTTGTGGTACACGGTGTCGTGGTACAAGGTGTTGTGGTGCAGGGTGTTGTGGTGCAGGGTGTGGTGGTACACGGTGTCGTGGTACAAGGTGTTGTGGTGCAGGGTGTCGTGGTGCAGGGTGTTGTGGTACACGGTGTCGTGCTACAAGGTGTTGTGGTGCAGGGCGTTGTTGTACAAGGTGTCGTGGTGCAGGTTGTCGTGGTGCAGGTTGTCGTGGTGCAGGTTGTCGTGGTGCAGGTTGTCGTAGTGCAGGTTGTCGTGGTGCAGGTTGTCGTAGTGCAGGTTGTCGTGGTGCAAGTTGTCGTGGTGCAGGTTGTCGTGGTGCAGGTTGTCGTGGTGCAGGTTGTCGTGGTGCAGGTTGTCGTGGTGCAGGGTGTTGTGGTGCAGGGTGTTGTAGTGCAGGGTGTTGTAGTACACGTTGTTGTAGTACAAGGTGTTGTGGTACACGGTGTCGTGGTGCAGGGTGTTGTGGTACACGGTGTCGTGGTACAAGGTGTTGTGGTGCAGGGCGTTGTTGTACAAGGTGTCGTGGTGCAGGTTGTCGTGGTGCAGGGTGTTGTGGTACACGGTGTCGTGGTGCAGGGTGTTGTAGTACACGTTGTTGTAGTACAAGGTGTTGTGGTACACGGTGTCGTGGTGCAGGGTGTTGTAGTACACGTTGTTGTAGTACAAGGTGTCGTGGTGCAGGTTGTCGTGGTGCAGGTTGTCGTAGTGCAGGTTGTCGTGGTGCAGGTTGTCGTAGTGCAGGTTGTCGTGGTGCAAGTTGTCGTGGTGCAGGTTGTCGTGGTGCAGGTTGTCGTGGTGCAGGTTGTCGTGGTGCAGGTTGTCGTGGTGCAGGGTGTTGTGGTGCAGGGTGTTGTAGTGCAGGGTGTTGTAGTACACGTTGTTGTAGTACAAGGTGTTGTGGTACACGGTGTCGTGGTGCAGGGTTTTGTGGTGCAGGGCGTTGTGGTACAAGGTGTTGTGGTGCAGGGTGTCGTGGTGCAGGTTGTCGTGGTGCAGGTTGTCGTGGTGCAGGGTGTTGTGGTGCAGGGTGTTGTGGTGCAGGGTGTTGTGGTACACGGTGTCGTGCTACAAGGTGTTGTGGTGCAGGGCGTTGTGGTACAAGGTGTTGTGGTGCAGGGTGTCGTGGTGCAGGGTGTTGTGGTACACGGTGTCGTGGTACAAGGTGTTGTGGTGCAGGGTGTTGTGGTGCAGGGTGTGGTGGTACACGGTGTCGTGGTACAAGGTGTTGTGGTGCAGGGTGTTGTGGTACACGGTGTCGTGCTACAAGGTGTTGTGGTGCAGGGCGTTGTGGTACAAGGTGTTGTGGTGCAGGGTGTTGTGGTGCAGGGTGTGGTGGTACACGGTGTCGTGGTACAAGGTGTTGTGGTGCAGGGTGTTGTGGTGCAGGGTGTTGTGGTACACGGTGTCGTGCTACAAGGTGTTGTGGTACACGGTGTCGTGGTACAAGGTGTTGTGGTGCAGGGTGTCGTGGTGCAGGGTGTTGTGGTACACGGTGTCGTGGTACAAGGTGTTGTGGTACAAGGTGTTGTGGTGCAGGGTGTCGTGGTACAAGGTGTTGTGGTGCAGGGTGTCGTGGTGCAGGGTGTTGTGGTACACGGTGTCGTGGTACAAGGTGTTGTGGTGCAGGGTGTCGTGGTACAAGGTGTTGTAGTCGTCTCACATGGTGTTGTTGTAGTACAGGGTGGAGTTGTACAAGGCGGTTTCACTGTCGTCTGCTGGCAATGACAAGGCTCTTTTCGGACATGAGCCTCAGTAGATGCTGCAAATGCGGACAGTAGAATCACAGCCGTGAACAGCAGCACGTTGTCTGCAAGGAAAAGAACCAAAAATTACTCGAATAGCCATAAAAAGGAAAGATTTTGCACAAGCTGGGCTACTTACAAGCTTTCATTTTAGCAAATATTCTATTGAATAATGTGGTTTCAAATCGAAAGCTTTGGCTTCTCCACTGAATGGTGAACTGGAGTTGCCCCCCGATTTTTATAGTCACCTGTGGGGCTCTTATCTGAGGCAAGTACTTCATTGTCATGTTTGGCTTAGGTACTAAATATATAAAAAACATCGTGTAGCTCATGTCATGGCCATTAGTAAATTAACAGCAAATGTTTGAATATCGGCTTGAATAGCGGCAAACATTTCCCAAAAAGACGAACAACAATAAAAAACGAAAGTACTCTGAACATTAGGTACGGTCAGCCTGACAATACTTTTTACATAAGTATATTCATAACTTAATAGTGTTTTAAAAAGATACTTTCCATGCGAATAGTATAATATCAATCATTACTAACGATATTGATAATTAAATCAAAGGCTATTTGGAGAAACACAATATTATTTTGATTATTCTTCAAGTCTCACTGCAATTTTGAAAGCATTTCATCAATTGCTGAATCTATATTTAACGAATTTATTTGTTTAGATTAATACGAAACTTGTATACAAATAACTTGTCTGCATTACTGTATAAGTAATTTGAAAAAATACATAAGGTCCTGACTCTACAAATGAAACATGTTTCTCATATTGACACTAAATTAAATGAAAATTGCCAATGCTGAGAAATATGTTATTTCGTTGATACTTATTTTCCTTAAATTGTCCACATGTGTTTGAGAACGTGTTTAAACATATTTTGTTGGCATTTGGAAATTACAGCATCATAGAATATGCCAAGCAGACACTGCGGCCAGCCAGAAAGTGGCTTGTAGAATCTGTTCAAAGGAATCAGTTCCATTGATATGTTAGTTGAGTCCACCCATTTCACATTTTTATTTGTAACTTTCATTTTTTTCATTTTGTTTTCTTCTGTTTTTTGGTTTTGGCCCCTGCTGTTGGTTATTTCACGACTTGAGATTGTCGGAGCAAGCTGATGGTATTGACATTTGGCTCCGACCACTCGACCACTTGGCATTGGCATGCCGAACGCAGCCTGTAAAATAGTTGAAATTGGCTGTTAACTGATTTTCGGGGGCATTGCTTCGAGCGTGTACTGTACTGCTTAGTTCTGGCCGTGGTCAAAAAAAAAGGAAAAGGGAGTCGCTTTATGGGCGCGACAGGATGTGTTAGGCCGCTGGCCAACACAATGGACAATGGGACAACTGGACAGATAGACAACTGGACAACTGGAAATCTGGACAATGGAACATGGAGGCAACTGGAGAAATTGAGAGAACTGAATCAGTGAACAAGTAGCCAAGTGTCGGCCATTTGGCAGCTGATAAAAAATACTGTGCGCATTGTAAAATGCCACTCCTTTTAAGGGGGCGTGTCTTTATGAAAATGTGCATGTGCGTGCTTCATAATTTTGGGTCATAAAATGGCGGCAATTTGAACCAGTTGCCGTTACATTGGCACGTCGCAAAACTAGCTGTTAAATAATGCCATATTTCGGACGAAACTTTTGCAATTAAATGTAGCTGTTGCAATTAAGATTTATGCAACACTTTTTCTGCTTTTCTTCTTCAATCTATGCAGATTGAAATTCAAACCTGTGGAGATCGGCAACAAAGAGTAAGACAATAAGAGCACCACGGTGGATTGTACTTACTAAGGATTTATGGGAGCCCTGATGACAGATCCCTAATAGCAATTGATTGTTTCACCAAGTGTACTATTTACGAATTTACTGAAGGTACAACTAATTACGTAAAAGATAAAACTATTGATACCAGACTTAGTCGCCTGTGACTTGTCAAATTAAAAATTGGCTCATATTTATATGCAGAAAGGTTATCTCTAAGGGATATTCTTGTTTTAAGAACTTTGAGTAATCTTACTATTCAGATGGAATAAAAAAAAAAATTAAAGTCCCTCTTGAAAAATAAATATATTACAAAAAGTTGTTTTTTTCTACTCATTACACAATTGCTTCCCCAGAATATTAGCATTTTTGTACAAAATACTCTGAAAGTCTTTAAAAAAAAAATAAACAATTTATGGTTTTTTATCTAGTTTTCCCGTCGATCATCATTTACTGTTAAAAACTCCAATTAAAAAATTGAACACAACAATAAAAGTCCACGCTTATTATTGCAAATCGACAATTTTCCCATTGAAATTAATCAAGTTTAAAGATTGAGATACTTTCACGATTGTATCGTCGCACTATTGTACGTATTAAATGTGGACAGCAACTTTATTGAATAGGCCATAATTCATAGCTTCAGTTAGACTTAAATGCAGGCCATAAATTGTTATTTATTACTTTAAATAATAAAATGTTTGATTTGTTCAGCGTTCGCATTATCGCAAATGTTCAATGCTGAATATTTATGCATAAATTATTTCGCTTATTCTACGAGTGTTTTGTATATTTTGTACTATATATCGCCTCTCTCCCTTGGACACTCACTGCACAGTGGATTGTGGGTAGATTCGTGGTTCATTCGGCTCAATTGTGCTCGACTAAGCCATTTGCCACGTACGATTTGAGTTATTGTTGAATTACTCATACGCCGCGTAACACCGGCAATCGATGGCAGTTGCCCATCGTTGCATTGAAATGAGATTGCCCGATTGGAATGAGATCTGTGGTTTTGTGTGTTAATTATTTGAATACCTTTGAGTTGAACCAGTTCACAACTGCCTGAAAAGTCGGAAAATGTTGGACAAACTTAATGAAATGATTAAATAGTAGAAAATAAGAAATTATCTCAAAATGTTGTAATATTTTTATTATATGTAACTAAATTGGAAATGCAAATAATTTACTAGTTAAAGTATAATCCAAAATCATAACAAACATTTCTTTTTATTTAATTATCCTCTTCATTTCAATTTGTAAAATATACTTAATTGGTTTCATCAACGTTCTCTAATTAGTTAGTATGGGCGGCAGTCTGTGGTAAATAATTATCATTTACTTATTAACTAATTGAGCAGACAAATTATCATTAAAGTGTTGCCAGCTTGCTATGCACAAAACATCTGGCAACACCGAGAAATGTTTGTATTTAGACACGTTCCGTCGCCGAAGTGCAATTGCTCTCAATTTTTGTTAAGTTTGCTAACAAGCTGAAATGAGATGCAATTTAAATGCTTATCAGCTAATAGATACTTGAATGGCGACATGCAAAAACATGTCTAATTATCTATGAGATACTTGAAATTCTTCTTACTGACAAACTCCATAAGATACCCAAGGTACGAGCACGTAACTGCGTTTTGTTGGCAGTATTGTTCTGGCCATGAGTTCCCTGACAAGCCGAATGTCAGGGGCATCTGGTCAAATGGACTAATGCAAGTGAAGTGCTGCTAACTGAATTTGAGGAAGAAGGTGAATTAAGCTAAGCACATGAATGCCGTTAACTTGGCTAGTGCGTGCCAAAGTTTTGGCCTCATAATATGCACAAATGATGGCTTAGACGAGGACAAACAACTAAACCGAAACATATACATAAACACAAATGGCAAAGGAAGAATGACAAGGACAAGGACGAAGACGAAGACGAGAACGAACACGAAGACAAAGACAAACAAGGACATGGCAATTTGTTGTATGCATATGAAGATGGAAATTAAATTAAGCCCACTAAACATTGTATGTAACTGTGTCTGTGTGTGTGCGTGTGTGACATTGTTGTGTGCTGGCGTTGTGTCAACAAATTTTTCCATGCTTCACATTGTAAAACTCATTAGGGAAGTGACCGGAAATCTAAGAAAATCTGCAAAGACACTAAAAGGATTCACACATCCTCAAGCTTTGTTTAACACCCACACACCATTCAGCACACACACGCACACACACACACACACGCACTGACATGGGCACTAGAGCAGTCATGCATATACTTCAATTTTTCAACAAAATGAGTGCACATTTGACAAAAACACCTTCAGTGTCACGCCAGAAAGAGCAAAATCCCGACAGGACCAGAACATATGTGCTCCTTTTGCGCCTTCTGTGTTCCATCTTTGTTCCTCTCTCGCTCCTCTCCTCTCCTCTTTGGCCCCTCTCGTCACCCCTATGTAATGCCCTCAGTTAGAGCAGAGAAATGCCGGTGCTTGTAGGTTTTACACTTCACATGTTTTTTTATCAGCTCTTGGCTTTATATAGAAAATGCTGGCCAAAATCTTCAGGCAAGAAAATATAAAACTTTGCGCAAATTTGTACGACAGCAAACTGCACAGTGGTACAACATACGATTGTAGCCCGTTCAAATCTGCAATTAGCTTCAACTGTTTTGATTCAGGGTTTCAATCTTAAAAAAAAAATAAGCAACAAACTCTATACTAAGAAATGAATTTAGTTTTTTTTTATATATAATATGGGTACATTTTTATTTATTTATTTTTTTATTATTTAATTTGTAATTTATCTGAAAGCAATTAGAATACTTCATTCAAACACACATACTTATCTAAACTGTAACAATTAAACTAAAAAAAAAAAAGCATATTTTAAAAATAACAAAACACTTCATAATTTATTGGTCAAATTTCATGATTAATGCACTTTAAATTTGTTTATCGACATGCATATTAACTTAAGAGCTTTGTCCACCTGATAACACACATTGAACCATTGTGCTCCATTGTTTTGCCATGTGTGTGTTTTTGCAAGCCTGATTGGCGTGTGAGAGTGTGTTTGGGTTTGTGTAAGTGTGTGTGCCTAATTCAAGCTCATATTTTACAAGAATAACAAAATCACTGCATAGCTGACGTTGCCGGACAAAGTTTGAGTTTGAGTTTTGCCCAGACAAGTAGACGGTAAGGCAAGACAGGGATAAGGGATCAAGGGGAGGACAAGAAGGAAAGAGAGGGTAAGAGTGGGGAAATCTGTAAACAAGAGACTAGACAGGAACATGGACAGGCACAGCCCAAAAGACAGCAAGCAAACAAACGAGTTGGTTTAGCAAAGCCAACAGCTTAAAATTTGTGCGATCACATAATGCATTACAAAAACGAAAAGAAACAATGGAAAGAGACACAAAAGGAATCATATGTGTATACATCAGGGAAGTTGCGAAAAAACTGCCTTCATGTTGTTGCACACTTTATTAACTGCTGCTTTTTCCAAATATTAAAAAATTAAATGTTGGTATTTTATTAACGATCAAAAGATCAAATGGTTATGTATACATATATCTTTATAATAAAGTCATATTTTTATTAAAAAATGGTCACTATATGTGGAACACGCTACGTTTACAATCTAATTATTATAAAACTGATAATTATAATTAAAATAATTGTATTATTTTAAACGAGATTAAGTATTTAGTCAAAAATCGAATTCCAAGTTCTGCATAATATTAAGAATATTAGTCTACGAATATATCCTATTGGAATAAATATATATTGTACTTGGTGCTTTCAGTGCATTCAAAGTAACAAAAGCATCGAAATGTATGTATCTAAACAAGTGGCGAACATGAAATATTGAAGCGATAGAAATGTTATCTTAAGTCAACTTTACTTTGCCACTCGAATATGCAAAGGGAAAACGAAAATACATTGAAGATGCGTATGTGTTCCATTTTTCAACTTTATAAAGACTTTGTCCGAGCTAAAAACATTTGCATTCAGATCAGAAAACTATGAAAAGACTTTCAATAGTAGATTATTCTGCTGAAAATGGGAAAATGTCAATGGAAAATAGCGAAACAAAAACAAAAAAACACAAAATGTTTCAGAAAGGAAAAACAATACAAAAATACAGTGCACATTATTTAAGCAAAAGTTTGAAGCACTTCGGCCGTACAAATTGTTAAATAATTGCAGTTGCTCTTGTGCTTTGTTGTTTACTGTTGTTGTTGTTGTAGTTGTTGTTGTTGTTGTTGTTACTTCAGTTGCTGCAGCTTTTCCAGCTTTTCCATTTTTCACATGCAGCCGTCGCGTTGCTTTTCCCCATGCAAATTTGCAAGTTGTTAGTTTTGACTATAATATAACCCGGTCTCGGTACGAGTACGAGTACGAGTACGAGTACTACGAGTACTTGTCCTCTTCGCAGTGCTCGCAGTGCAGCCTAGGCTCTGCTACATATTTTATATAGTTGTATTATTTCAATTTGTTGCATTTCATGCTGCAGATACACATATTTTACGTATTTCGCATTTTACTATTTCACTATTTTATTATTTTGTTATTTGCTGCTCGCATTTGCCGCTGCTTTGTCACGTTTTGTGCTTCGCATTTTGTTTTCTTTAAATTTTCGCCAGCTGCACAATTGCACTAGCAAAGTTCGCCCAAAAAACGCTCGAATGAAGTGTGTGTAAAGTGCCTAGGCCAGGCGGAGAGAGACGGAGGGCGAATGTGAGAGATAGAGAGAAAGAGAGAGTGAGCAACTTCTGACCACGAGCAGAATCGAGCTGGAGCCAGTTGAAGTCGCTGCCAAAGCCAACAATCTGGACAGCTTCAGCTTCAGCACAAAAGGACCAACGAAGTCAAGCAATTAAACTTTTGCAATAGCACTCAAGGAGGGAAGCAAGGGGACACGAATGGGGCACGAGGTTCGAGGAACGTGGCATGGGGCAGCCATATTTGAAAATTTGTTGCACAATGCACAGCAATACGAGTAACAAGCGATTTGCCGCACTTAAGCACACAAACAAACACAAAAACTCCTTGATTTCATTCAATGATCAAATACGAACAATAAAAGCGAATAAACAAAAACCACTGAAAATAATTTAGTGTAGGATGATAGACAAAAAAATACCCTGTTTGTCAAATATAACTAATAGTTTCTTCATGATATGTCAGTCTGAACTCTCAGAGAAATTTTTGTTTTATTTTATTGTACGTGTATTGGATATTTCCAGTTCAAAGTTTATAAATATTTATAACTATTTAAACACATTAAATTATTCGATTCCAAACCAATGTGCATTTTATTTATAATGAGCTACAATGAAAATATTTCTATAGCATACTTCATGGAGCATTATGCATGTTATCTGAACTCAACCGTAGCTTTTCAAAGCGCTGTACAAAATTCTAATTTTTCACTAGTCGTTTGAGTAAACCTGTCAATGCTAGGAAATCCTTATAATCTGTTTATATTTTTCTATCAAGATGATCTTTAATGAATGTTATCTGATCGCTTATTGATTAATAGAAATGAGAAAATTTGAATAAGAGCAATTCCTATTCGTAGCTTTGTCATAGTAACAATCTTTCCGCTTAAAGTTCAATAAGAAAAAACATCATTATGAATCTGAGAATGTTTATCCAACTAATGTGTATACTCCTGGCAGTCGTTGAGTGTAAAACTTGAAGCGCAGTTAAAAAACTTATTATAATGTCTAAACTTTAAAGTTATTTTATTGTTTAGAATTTTCTCTTGATTGTACGTTATTTTTGTTGCTGTGCAAATTGAATTGTTAGGCATAGAGGGAACGTTCGTAATGAATCAATTTTCTATTTGTGTAATTTTTATAGCGTGACTAAGCAACGAAACTAGGAAACTAGGCAAATGAAAAAGTTCCTTAATGATTCTGTTTTCTATTGTATCCATAGGCCTTTTGTATTCGAATCGAAGCGCAGCTGCTGTGTTTACGTGTCGTATTAGTGATATTTGAATCAGAATCAGGGCTTAATAAGTGGCGTGCAATTAAAACGAAAGCCAACACAAACTGTTAAGTGTTACCTGGTTAACCAGCTGATAGCAAACTGATTTCATTGCATTACTCCAATTCAGCTGTCTCCTGTCAACAATTGGCCACAATATTCATGCGCATTTAATTAAAGTCGCTGCAAACTCACCTAGGTTGACCCAGCACACACTTATTTTGTCTCTCGCTCTCTCTGTCTCGCTCTCTTATTGCCAAGTTAATGAAAAATATTCAGACACACACATATAGAGAGCAAGCTGTGAAACTGTGCCAGGCAACATATTGATGAGTGTGCAAACAAATTGATAAATGCAACAAGAACAACACCGAGAGCTGAGCTAAGAAGCAATAACAATGGCTGCAAGATAGCGTCTATAAGTCTGACCAAAGAGAGAGAGAGAGAATGAGAGAGAGAGAGAGAGAGCGAAACAGAGACAGAGAAAGAAGGGATATTGAGTTTGTTCAGCTTGCCAAGCTCATCCAAATAGATTGTCCTTCCATGCTGCTTGTTTCCTCGCCAGCCAATTGCAAAAGTGCTGAATGTGCTTTCCAGTCGCCAGGTGGTTTCACAAATAGCTCCCGGCTCCTAATGTCTAGTAGACACCCTCCCACGTCCTTGGCTGTCGCTCATTTAACTCACAGTTACACACACACACACACACTCACACGCAGACAGACACACACATACAAATACACAACTCCCACTTACAACCATTGATTATACTGCTATGGGCACGCGTTGATTGATATCCTCACTTGGGCTAATTGAATGAACGCTCTGCTGATAGCCCATTTAGTCCTTCATCCTTTACCCAGGCGAACTAACTCCAAAGTCTGTTTAGCCTTTACACGCGATTGCAACAGTCCCCTCCTCCTTCTCTCTCTTTCTCCGTATCCCTTGCCCGTAAATTAAATAAATTATATTTCCCATATATTTTCAGTATTTAATATATTTTTACGAATACTCCGTTTATACATACATACTTATATTCACTTATTCATTAATTCACACTCTATTTTTGGCCCAGACAATGCTCCACTTCTAGCCCCTCACTCCGCTCCCTCCAATCCCACCACTCTGAGTAACCGACGCATCTCGAAATATTTCAAAATTCATTACATTTTTCAGCGTGGAAGCTCGTTCTGCCAATATATGTACATACTACATGTATGCATGGTGCATTCTTTATGTTGTTGTCTTGTTTTTGGCATTGTTGTCGGCATTCTTGATAATTTTGAATGCGGCGAGAACATATTTCATATGTTTAACCACAGACTAAAGATCTTGAAGGCAATGAGCTTATGGAACATTTAGTTTATACGTCTGCAGTCTGGTCCATTTCGTGTACGATTTGGATATGAAATAATATTGAATAATAATAGGAACTATCGAAAATATTATCGCTTGTATGCAGTTCAGCTCACTTAGTCAAGCGATGGTATTTACAGCTATTAACAGATCTTAAAGCTGAACTACTATAAATCTACATAAATATCAATTAATCAAATAAAACTGTGATATATCGACATTCTTCTTACAACATTAATATCGATGAATTTATCTATATTTTTCAAACTTTGACTAAAAATTTTAAACTAAATGTATTTATATCACTTAGGTAACTTTGCAGTAATCAGCTTATTTCACATCGATTCATTAAAATGTTCCGGTTAAATATTATGACAACAAACACACAGAAAAAATTTTATCACACCAAACATGCCCTGGGGTATGTATACAAAATTTGTCGTATTGAGACAAAATTATAAATAGAGAAAGGTTGCCAGACTGTTAAAAGTATCTAACGAAATATGGTCACACTGAGATTGTAAAAGTAACTAATTTATCTCTCTCCGGTGGCTGTTTAGTTAGTCACCGATCCGCCAGAAGAAGAGCTTTCAGTTAAATAACTAGGGTTTGAATTACACAAATGACAATTTTAGTGATTGTCCCTTAGGACAGATTTTTAATTTAAATAAAGAGATACAATCGCATGAGCGTAAACGAAATATAGCAGGGACTGCAAATAATGATTAATTTTGTTTTTTTAAATACAAAAATCACACACTTATAAAATACCTAGAAAATAATGATGTGCACCAATATGTTTATTTTTACAACCTCTGTATTTCCACCATGATTTTTACTTCTATGATTTTTACTTTCTTCTTCAATGATAATCATTTTTTTTGAGTAATTTTATAAAACTTAGACCAGAATCATTATTTTTGTGTTTTATTTTTTTGATCAAAAATAATGATTTTGTCTTAGTATCATAAAAATTTAATTTTTATAATATAACTTATAATGATAACGGTCCCTGAAATAAAGAATATGCTTTCTTTATACAAAACAGCTGTTCATTGAAATTTAGCTCAATGATATCACAAATACTTCAACAGAAACTTAAAAAGTTCACTCACTAGCTACAGTGTAATAAATTTGTCACTTTATAAATTTATCATAGTTTCTGAATACCCTAAATATGTTTTTGTATTCAGTTCCCGTTGCAATTAAAAGGACATATCAGTATGCTATCTTAGTAAAAGCTTTTAAAAATGTGAAAATTATATAATTGTGTAAAATTAAATAAAGATACAAATGTATCTCAATATCATTAAGGCGTATCTGTGCTATTTTTTCAGGAAAAACTTTGTTAAAACTTTTTCACAGAGACTGCAAATAAGAGTTATGAATACTAATTTCAGCTAAAAAAATCAATGTGAAGGAAACATGCTACAGTTAAATGGTAAACACCAAAATTCCTATTTCAGCCGGAACTATTGATATCAGCCAAAAACTTCTATTTTCAATTTATAAAATATAAATCAAATTTAATTCTTATTTTTAATTTTTATTTAAAAAGTCAAAAATAATCGTTAAAATTTAATTTTTTAATAAAAGTTGTGAAATAACTCTTATTTCTGATTTTTTCAATAAAAATAAAAGTTAAGAGTTATTTTTGATTTTTATTTTAAAAGTTACAAATAAGAGTTATTCCGTAGCTTTTATTATAAAAATCAAAAAACAAAAGTTAAGTTGAATATCTTTTGAACCAATTAGTGTATAACAAAAATTTAAATTTATTCTTTATCTATGATTCGAGATCTTTCATATGATATATCAAATGTCCTTCAAGGACGAATTTGAAGGATCCAATTATTTTCTATTATTGGTAAGAAAAATACCAATTGATACTTAAAATACTTAATACTACAACTTTCAAAATAATAATAGAAAAATATATTTTTCAAATCCAAGGGTAATGAATTGATCACTTCAGCCATCTATTTGGATCTCAGGATGCGAAGGGTGTTACTTCAAGTTCCAAATAAACTGATCTGTGCAAGAAACTTAACTTTTAATTTTTGATTTTTATAATAAAAGTTACGGAGTAACTCTTATTTGTAACTTCTAAAATAAAAATCAAAAATAACTCTTAACTTTTATTTTTATTGAAAAAATCAAAAATAAGAGTTATTTCTCAACTTTTATTAAAAAAATGAATTTTTACGATTATTTTTGACTTTTTAAATAAAAATTAAAAATAAGAGTTATTCCGTAACTTTAAAATAAAAATCTAAAAATAATTGTTATTTTGCAATTTTTATTTTAAAAGTTATAAAAGTTGCGGTCCCTGCTTTTTCAAAACACTCGATAATTTACAACAGCTTTTCTGCTATTTTTGTGATTAGTTCTTCTACAAAGTGGCTACCCTATTAATAAGGTGCATTAAAAACCAAATTACAGTACATTTTATTTAAGTGCATTACTTGAAATGTAATTAAAGCTTATTTTACGTACTTATGTATTTAAAGTTAAGTGCGAGCTTTTAACGAGGTGGCAGCCCCGTTTGTTATTCTTCGACTGCAGTCAAAGGCTTCACTTGAATAAACTCTCAAAACTTAGCTACTGCACAGTATGAGGAAAAAGGTAAAAAAAAGTAAAGTAAATGGACAACGGAATTTTCGTTACGTTGGACTTCGGACAACTTGTGAGTTAAAGGTACTTACTTAATTGCAAGCTTGGTTCGCTGAACGTGTAATGGAGTAAAGCAAAGGTTTTAAAATCCTTTACAGACATTGACGAAGCAGCTGTTGAGTTGCTCTCTCACTCACTACTTCGAGTCTATCTCTATCTAAACATTTCGTTGGAAAATAACGATAAATGAATAAAAAATATATGTAACTTCTTAGTCAAAGGACCAAATGTGACTATTGTCATTGTGTTTTTTATACTACACATGGGTGTGTTTGTGTGTAAGCTGCCTGCAAATCCGATTATGTGAACAAAACGCGTTCCGTGCGCGAATTACTGTCGAGAGAAATAAAATGCAACATTATTCTTTTAGCCATGCCGTTGGCTATTGGCGCCGTCCTCTTACCCCTTGGCCACGATTTCAGCCCCGCCACAACCGCTTGCATCTAAATACCACATATTACCTAACAGACCCAACACACCGCAATGTCAACGGCGTCAGAACGAGCTCTACACACATTCCCCACATACTCGTAGAAAGATGAACGACAAACGACCAACGACGAAAGAGAAAGAAAACGCGAACGAGTTGAATGGGAATGAGGAGTGCAGAAGATGCCACGACGCATTGTCCAGTGAAAAAAAATACAACGAGTAGAAAAGGCTTCAATGAAAAGAACCAAGCTGTGAGGGACCCTGTACCTAATCCGTAAAATGCTCAACAATACATACAATAAAGTTTGTTCGTTGTTTTGATATTCAAATAACTCCCAAGTTAATTATCCGATCGTTATGAATTTTCCAGTACCAATTACTGTAAATGAAGATTATATTGATTGTTTAATTAAATTGATAAAATCATTCACTTTAAATGAATATAAATTTTAGGATATATGTACATTTCAAAGCAACCAATAATTATTATTATTGATTATTTCTTTAGTTTCAGTTTATCTTTATTTGTTGTCAAAAATAATGATAATCGTTAGCCAAAAATAAAATGAGTTGTAAAACATTAATTTAAAAAAAAAAATCATCAATTTTTAATATTTTATAATAAAACATAACAATTACAAACAGTGTTAAAGACACATAATTATTAAATTTTCTGAATAAAATCGAAAACAAACTTGATATGCTTAGGAGATTTCTACATAACACACACATAATAAATGATATCTGCACGCCTCCCTCTACCATTTACTCTTAACATACTTAAAAGACCCTTTGTTCCTTCCAAGTACAGGGTCTACATATAAAAAATACGAGATAGTAGGGTTGGGGGGAATACTCGTACCAAATGAAAACCTCTGGCAATTGTATGCGTGGCCGCCATTTAGACAAGTTGAAGCGAGTTATAAAATGCTCGAGCTTTTATTTATAACGACATCACAAATTAATCTTGCATAATGTGCCGTGTGCTGCATCCGCGATGCGACCGACGCTGATGTGGTGCGAACAAAAACAAAAACAAAACAGCTTATCCTTTCATGAAGTGCTTACTTGGATTTCACATACCCAGGCATACACACACACAGGTACACCCACACACCTGATAAATAACACATGTGAGTGCAAACAACAGGCGGCAAATTTAATCCAAATGATCTCAATAAAGTAACAGTACGAAGTTGGAGCTCATAACTTGAAAATACCCTTTATTTTGATTGCACAGCTAAACATCAATTAATAGAGTAATGAGTAAATTTCCAATTAAATTTCTCGAGAAACTCCGATTAACTGAAAATAAAATAAAATATTATAATTTTTGTTTTTTTTTCTTTAACATAAGTGAATTTTTAATTGCAAATCCAAATACAAGTACAAGTATTTCAACTGATTGAATTGAGCTTTCTGAGAATTGCAACATTTTTACAAAAAAACAAATTAAGTTCAGCAATTGCAAATTTGGAAATTTAGCATTCCAGCACAACCGTTATAGAATTGAAATACTCGTATTTAATCAAGTAATTTCACTGTGAAACGAACAGTAATTAAATCAGAATTAATGATAACGGCAATACCATTTTCTACCGTAAGTAATTGTCTGGGTAATTGAAAGTGACGACATTGTTATAAATTTAAATTTGCCGCCATCGTTTCGCTTTCGTTCGCTTGGCTACTTTTGTCGGGTGGACGTGCTCAGAACTCTCGTTCTTGGCCGTGACTCAAAGTCAGCCACATTGTTGGCATTGTCGCTCCATATCCATTGCGTTCCTCCAACCAGTTCCTACATCTCTACTCCTTTGCCACCAAATCCCTCTTCCTTCAATCGTCGTCATCGCTTTTGCGTGTATGCTTCTCTGTGTGCGTTCATGAAAAATTACAACTCTCAGTATCAGGCGAATCGTGCGATAAATTCTACTGTGTACACACACACACAAACGCACACGCACACGCACGCACACACACGCGCACACATTGTCAGGCAGGTTAATTTTGATGCTCGTTGCGTGTAGGATAATTCATTGCTTATTATCTTTTTTGAGCTGCAATTTTTTCTGGTGTGCTCAAGAGGTGCCCAAAACTCAGGATGTGTAGAGGTGTATGTGTTCATGGGGGAGGTGGGGGAGTGGCTACGGCGCAGATAGCAAATGCTTTATTAATTTAGTGTGTGCCAGGGCAGCAATATATGTATGTATACATATATATGTATAGAGAAGCCCCAGCCTCAGCCAGCAGCACATTGTTCCCAACCACCCACTGATGGTGCCACACGAACTACGAGTGCAAGTGCGAGTACGGCTAAGTGACCACCCGAACAAGCCACCCAACAAACATTCACACACACATGGCTAGAACAAGAACGTGTTGGACACACAATCGAGCCTAATGATTTATGAACCGAACGCGCGCCTCGCCGCAAGGACCTCAGCCTAGTCCTAGACCTGCTCCTGGCCACGTCCTCGTCCTCGTCCTCGTCCTTACGTGTGTGCCAAATCCTTTTCTTATACCCTTGCAGAGTGTATTATTATATTGATCAGGGATGTGTCATTAGTGAAGGGAGGCATCGCAGATCGCATAGACAATTTAAAAGATATAGACATAGACAATTTAAAGATATAATTTTTTTTATTCATATAAATTATAATTTTTAGTTTTATTTTGAGAATATTTAAGTTTCTTAAAAACAGGAAAACACCTATTTTTGCACTAACCTTAGGTTGAGAAAAAAAGTTTTGTTCCGTTTGATCGTTAATTTACTTCCTTCCTCATGCCACGCCTACTTCTATTATACAATCAGTCCAAAATTGAGGAGTGGGCATTGCAGAGCATCAAATCTTCGGCGTGTCGAGGAAAGCCCTTCACTCATATAAATTTTTCCCCTTCTTGGGCACAGTCCTGTCTCAGCCACAGGCTCTGCCTCCAGTTCGCTAGCTCCCTAGCTCTGACCTGGCCTATGATATATGAGTGCGCAGTTTACTGACTGCTTAAATGAATTTTTCACGCTGCCGGCGTCCATTTTTCGGGTTAGGAGAGTGGCGGGTTGTGTAATTTTCCTTTTACTTTGCTGTGTGCCATTCCACGCTGTTGACTCGGAACAAAAGTCAACGTGTGCCACCGAGTACACAGAGCATAGAGAAAGACTACAGAAATAGAGAGACTGGTAGAAGGTAGAAAGAGGCTCAGTTTATGTGACAATTATGGGTCATTTGTAGCATAAGAGAGAGGAAGGGAAGTGGGGGGAGGCACAATCTATTTGTAGTAGAAGATATGATAAACTTGAGGCTGTCGCTTTGGCCGTTGTAAATTTAATGGCTGTGTCTGTGGCTTTTGCACCTGACTGACACAGGACATGCACTTTATGACCCCCGTCAATTGGTCCTTATGCATTGCTGCCAACAGGAAATGATAATTGCATTATCTGCGTAGTGAGGTTATAAAATAAATTGATTGTGATGCTCAAATATTGTATATTACTCGTAAGCTTGGACAAAGGACTGTTTGACAAGAGCAGACAGCAAGTTTCCTGATTGATATGTGCGGTGTGTCCGAATTATGTAAGAGAAAACTTGGCCAAGTAGATGGCTTAAACTAAGTGGATTAACCAGCATATTTTGCTCAAGCTTTGGTTTCATTGATTATATAAATAGTGTACATAAGTGCAAGACACTCAACGTAACAATCATTAAATTAACTTTGGCCTGCAAATTCTCAGCCGTCGACTTATCAGGGAATGTGTATTGGAGAGCTCCCTTTGTTGTCTCCTTCACGAGATTCTTGTGGAACTCCTCGTTCTGTATGTCGCAGGCGTCCATCACGAGATCGGCCACATATATGTGATATGGAAAGCAATAGATCTGTGAATGTTCCAGCTTTACTACTGTTTCCTCTTCTTCTTCTTCTTTGGTACAATTGAATTCATCTTTCTGCATCAATACCAACTGCTCGCATGTGTGCAATATCGATTCCTTCATTGTGACCAATATAATGGTGAAGCTATCATCTATATACAGACTCACGGGCTCCCCAATATCACTAATTAACGAGCGTGTCTTCACAAATGTCTCCAAATTGATCGAAGTGTGGCAAATGTTTTGTAGAACTACATTTTCAGCTATCAGATACTGGCAACGATCCGGCAACGCTTGTCCAACTGGATATTCGATCTGAATCACCACAATAATCTGAATAACCAGCAGCTGATCCCACAGGTTCCATTTTATTCCTTTCATCATTCTATTGTCATATATTAATATCTATTCAAGCTATTTTTTAGACAACAAAATCGAGAGAAAGCTTTTTTTTTGATTTGGAATAGTATTTTAAACTTACTTTCATTCCATTCGATTGACAACAAATTTAAAAAAAATTAAAAATAAATATGGTGGCCAAAGGCAGTCTCTTAATTCCAAATAAATATTGATCAAAGTTTCAGAGTAAATCATATTCTACTTTTTAAAACTTTTTCGTCAAATTTCTTGATCGATTCCAAGTTAAATTTCCGTAACTAATCTACACCAAAAGAATGTGAATTTATTTATTATGTTTAAAGACTGATAAATATGTGATATATATTTCCTAAATATGTCCTTTGCACATTTAGTTTTCGCAGTGGCATTTGCACTGCATTATGAGAAGCTGCAGCTGCAACCTGCAACTTGGAGCAAGACTAAAAGTGCAGCATGGAGCGAGTTGCCGTGTCATCGAGTGCTTACTAGTAGAAATTGCAGATACACTGTTAAAAAATTACTGGTTTCTAAAATTTAAAAATTTTTTATTTTAATACCGTAAGTAAAATATTGAAAATCTTAAGATTTTTTAATCCTCAACACATTTTTTAGACGAAATATCTGAAATTGTAAGTAAGAATTTTCTTCAAGCAATGGTGTCAAAAGTCAGAATTTGTTTTATTAGTGTATGGGATTATTGGTCCAACTTCATATTTCAAAAGTTTTGTAAATGTCATGGACTTGGCTTAAGCCATGATGAAGTGAAGTGAAGTGAGTTAAAAGAAAGCACCAAAGGTGCATGTATCAACTCAGCCAACCCTTTTTTCGGATACTGAGATCATTAATTAAACTGCAATGTCGCATTTGATATTTTTTTTTTTGTAGAGGGAATCGATGACATTTGACATGTTTCAACTAGCACTTATTCGACTATTAAAAGCATCTTCAGCTGGCAGCTAGAAAAATTATCTCTCGTTCGTAAAAGTTGCTCCAATGTCCAGCTGGAGTCCGTGTCTTGTGTCTGGTGTCAATTGAAGTGGCTACTTAGTTGTGGCACCATCATTAGCTTTCAACTTTGCAAATTGAATTTAAAAACGTTTAACGTGCTCCACGACGACGAATTGAGATGTTGAGATGTTGATGTGACTTGTCCCAAGTATCAACGTGTTCTTTTCGAATTCCTCTTCATGCCTCGTTGTGCTATTTACTTAAGCCTCAACTTTACTTTTATCCCAATAAAAAAATGAGTACGAGTAGCAACAACAATAACAGCCATAGCCAGTTTCGAGTTTCGAGTTGCCGTTTCAGTTTGAGTTTGAGTTTCTCTCGAGTTCCGCTCGTTGGGGATTTGTTTCATGTTTAAAGTTCGCTTTAAGTAGCTTAAGCGGCAGCGGCAAAAACTTGACTTGACGGCATGTAGTTAGTTTTTATGCACAGCACACACAAACTTGGCCATTAGTTGATAAATGGGCAAAGGCTTTAAAGAGACGTCACACCACCCAGCACCACCCAGCAGCACCCTGCACCACCCAGAGCCACCCAGCACCACAAAACAGCTCCCCGAACAGTCAGTCGTGAGTCGCTTTTAATGAAGCGTTTTGGGTTTGGCTAGGCGCATATATTAAGCAGTCTTATATATTTGTACCCTATATACATCTTTATATATGTACATTTAGTATATACACATAAACTTTTGACACTAAACAAGCCAAAAAGTTGGCCAACCAACAAAACCAAGAAAACCGGAAGTCGCCAAAATGACGAAAGGACTTTTATTTGGTGTTCGTTGCTGTTGCTGTTGTTGTTACGAAGGCGCTTTGAATTGACACATTTAATTTAAATCAGCCACAGGCCAAGCAAGACAAGCAACAGTAGCAAATCAAAATCCTTGATGAAATCAAACTCAACCTCAACCTCAGCCTAAAACTCAAACTCAAATCCTAAACAGTCAAATGCTTCAACTGTTAGTCAAAGTCGAAGTTCAGTTCAAATCGTGAACTCAGCACAAAGGATCAAAATTGACATGACGTTGCCAAGAGCTAAGTAGCAACAACAACAACAACAACAGCAACAGTAACAGTAACAGTAGCAACAAAAACAAGCAGCAGAATTAACAATGCTCAAGTTGTAAATGCCAAGAAGCTGACAGATTTATTACACTGTGCGACACAAACTTAATGACCCAAATCCCCATGCCAAATGTCCATTGTACTTAATATTAACACTTCAACTTTTATACAGTTTGCAGTTCATAGTTTTTACACCGAAACCGACGAGCAAACAAAATTAGCTTATGATTAGAGATTTTAAACTTTAGAGTTACCAAACTTTGTATGTATGCACAATTGAGTCAAATTTCAAACAAAAACCTTGGGCTTATGCTTTTGTTCTGTAATTATAATAATCATCACAAGGTGTAAATTCTTATTGTCAAGATATGTATTCACTTCTATTTAATTGATTTAATTTTTTTTAATCGGAAACTTTTTTTTTCACTATCAAAGTTGAGTACACGAAAAAAATTATTTCATAACAACAACCATATAAAAAAATGTATTTAAAAATTTATTTACTTAATTTACTTTTATTTATTATATTTATTAATTAATATTCGTGTGAACTGAAAAAAAATTTAAAGTTCGAAGAGTATTCAAATTTGTCTATTATAATTGTTTTATTAAAGTATTGCCACTAGATTTTCGTTGAGTGTATGAAAATGTCATGAGTTTGTCATGAGTTTGTCGTGAAATTTGTCATTTGCCTGAAATACAAATTGAAGGAAATTGCAATGCGTGCAGTACAAAGAACCTAACTACAAGGCAGTGCAATAGAATGGAATAGAATTGAATGGAATGGAAGGGAATGGAATGGGAGTTGAGCTGAGTCGACGCGAACCGCAAGACGAGTCTCTTTCTGCCTTGAGTCTTCTTCTTCAGTGGAAAAGATAAGAGAGAGAAAGGGCCAACAGTTGGCTGGTTGATGGGTTGGTTTGGATTGCTGGCTTCTTGGATTGGTTTGGTTTGGTGTGTTTTTGGAGCTGTTGCCTGGTCACGATGTCAAAGTACAACAAATAATTAAACTGCGTGCATGTGTCGTCAATTCCATTCAGTACGTATGTACATATGAATGGATCCACATCCATACCAAGGATGTGTCCCGTTACCATACCGAAGTCATTCCCAGGGCCATGATGTCGATGTCGATGTCGATGGCTGTAGATGAAGCTACTTGATGGCGCCCCATTGGCAACCTTTAAATTTACAAATTAATTTCATGTTACAAGCAAATTCGTAAACAAGTCTTAATGTGCACTAAAGCGTGTTACCATCGTGGCAACGAGGCGGAGACAATAGCCACCCATAACCCACTACGACCCCACCGACCACCCACCACCCACCAAATAATGTTGGTCGCCCGCCAGACACGAACTCAGCATTTATCTAGCGCCACTTGAACTGTTGGCGACGACGACGACGAAGGACGAGCTAATTTCAACGCCTCTTAAGCGCACAGTGGTGCCAATACAGTCAATCCATCAGTCAATAGTAGATACATACATACATATATCTTGTCTTTCTTCAAACATTTTCTATTAATACCTTAAAGTAGACTTCAAAGATTTCATCTATGACATCTAATTTTTTAATACTTTACAATAATAAAAATTTGTTTAAATACATTTTTTTTAAATTTAAAATATAATTTTTGGACTTTAATAAAAAATGATACCTTATTATGCAGTACTTAACTTTCCTTTTACTATTTATTTCTCTTTAGAGCATAATCATTTAAAATGCAGAAAAATGTTTCGAATAAACTTTAAATATTTTTGGACTCTGCTTTAAATGAATACAACATTATTTATGGTTTTTTTTTTGTGCAGTGTAAGTTGTTAATTTGAAAACGTTTGTGTCAACAAATAAACGAGTATGTTTAAAAAATATTAATGACCATTGTAAACCACAACAATAAACACATATTGTCTAGGCCATATTTTAAAATACATATTATTCTTATGGCACATTATTCGATAAACTCGCACACATACATATGATATTTTGTTTTTGTGCCTACAAAAAGAGTGTATAGTATCATTCATTATTCACAAAGCTCACACAATTAAATAGGATATGTAGATTTAAAGAGATTGAAGTAGTTTTTAACAATTTGCAATTAAAAAGAAGTCACTTGGCAGGCGATAACAGATTGACACTTTGCTGTCTGATTTGTTAAATTAAATGCAATTAAATAATTTAATAAACTCTAGAAGTGACTCACTGTGCAGTCGGACGTTGTGACTGACTGTCAACAGTCTTTGGTATGGTTTCAGTGTTCAGTTCCATTCTCTTTCCCATTCCCATTCTCAATCCCATTCCCATTCCCACATCTACAGCAACTGATGTTCTGATTTTGCTACTTCTTGTTGTTCTCGTTGTCGATGTTGTTGTTGCCTTATGTAGATGTGTGAAGATGGTGAGGGACATGTTGCGAGTTGTTCTTGTGGCAATCCCATTGCCAGGGCTATGTTCAAATTTGTTTCAATTCGGCTCAGCCCACATGAGGCGACACGTAAGCGGCATGAAGTCATGCCTCCACGAGTGGAGACTCCGCCAGGACTGTTGCTAATAGAAGGAAGGTAATTGAGATAGAGCTGAGGCTAAGAAGCTTCAGATGGAGGTGACAGTGGAAGTGGAGATAAAGCTGGAGACACAGAGCAGAGAGTGTGTGTGTGTGTGTGTGTTTTTTTTTTTTGGGGCCCTTGTCTGGAACTTGATCAAATTAATCAAGTACATTGAAGGGCACTTGTGATTTTCTGCTGATTCAACATTGGGCTATAAAAGCGTGCGTGGTCCAGGACCTTTACAGAGGGCAAAAGGCGAGACAATGAATGCACATAAAAATAATAATTGGAAACGAAAACAATTTTCATGGCCTGTGCGCAATGAAATAGCACAAAACGAGGCGCCTGATCTGCGACTCGTAAGTAATTTCAATTGGAACGCCAGGTGCTGCAATACATACATATATGTATATTGTACATAAATAAATAAATATATAGTATGTATATGCACATAAATATACGTTACAATAGCATGTATGTCCTTTGTCCTTTTGACCTTATGTGTCGATATCTTTTTTGTGCAATTATCGCGCCTTTCAAGCAAAATTGACTGCAAACGCGATACAAAATACAAAATAAGCAAAGATGCCAAAGGACAATGCCAATGCCAAAGCCAATCGAAGCCATTCAAGCTCATAATGTGCTTATCAGTGCCACGCACACAACCAACTTGCCACTTTGCCACATGCCGCTTGCCACTTGCCACTTGCCACTTACCAGTTGCCAGTTGGCTTTGCGACATTTGTGGCGTTTGCATATGCATGAGGCCCATGCGGCGTATGCGCAACGTTTTGTTTAAGAACAACAAAACGGGAAGAAGCAACAGCAACAACAAGAACAACAAAAGCTACAGTCACTGCAAATGTTACAGGATCGCTTGTAACAATTACCGAGTCGCAGGCAGGAGCTGAAACAATGCCTGGCGGCAATAAAAACGCAAGCCATAAAATGAATTTTTATGCCACATTTTCGCAATGCCTGCAGCATTGCGCCCATAAGTGTGCTACCTTTTTCTCCCTTTCTCCTTTTCTTTTTTTCTTTATTATTATTTTTTTTTTATTGTTGCAGCACCCAAAATCTCGGTTGCAAGACATTTGATTGAGCATATGGGCTAGGAGGAATGATATGTGACAGAGACAGAGAACTATCATTTTAATTAAATCAAATTATATGAGTATGTGTGGAATGCTCTAACTTTGATTCTATCAAGTGCTTAACCAGAACGCAACTCGTTTAAAATAAGCAGAACAAGTTAACCAAATATTCATTTTATTCTCGGAGCCAAAGAAAATAAATGATTATACATTTTTGGTGTGTTCCAAATTTATTTCTCTATTACGTGAATTAAAAAACTCTCTGCTTATAAACTTCAATATAGAGAAATAAATACGGAAATAACAGAAATCAATAAAAATACAAATAATTTTTTTTTAATGATCTTAGGAGCCGAGCCTAAAAGTTGTAAAAAGTTCCATAATCTCGGAATTTCTTAAGTCAAGTGCAAAATACGTATTTCAAGATTGATTTTTAAATTTCTTTTTCGCAAACATTTTGTCCATAAGGGCGGTAAGAGCTAAATTTTTGGACTTTGTTGATTATTTTAAAATGCTTCAAAATTGGATATTTTCACAAATATATATTTTATTTTAAATTGCGATATCAAAAACCAGCTTTACAAGAACAAATAATTTCCATTATTAAATACTTTATTAATATTTTGCAAACATTCTATTAAAGGGTATACCACAGTCGTATACAGCCGTCATGCGGGTTTTATTATTTTTTGTTTTTTGAGTTTTGCATTGACTAACGGCTAAAAATGTGCCTTGTTTTGTTTTGTTGCTGCCCCAAAAGAATTGTTCATGCATGCAGCTGCAGTTTGCAGGCAGTGGACAAAGATGTACTGGACGAGAGAGAAGGGGAGAGAAAGGGTGAGGGAGAGGAGACAAAGATACATTTACACATGTAGTGCATAAAATGTTTATGAATTTCAGTTTATGGCGCGTAAAACACGCCAATAAATGTTCCCAGGCATTTAAATGCCTCTGCCTTGGCAGCTGGAACCTCTTGCTGCTCCTCCTCCTCTTACTCCTGCCCTCCTTCCCTCCTTCCCTCCCTCAACCTGTATTTTGCCCCTTTGCTATGTGTGTGTGTGTGTGTCGCAATAATAAACAATCAGAAATGGCATAAAGTATGCGGAATCAGCGACGCCTTTGGCCCATGGCTCGTTGCCGTAGGTGTTAGTCTCCCCGCGGGCTCCGAATCCGACTCCGGTTCCGTCACTTTCGACTCTAGTGGTCTCTCTCTCTCTCTCACTCTCTCTTTAGCTCTTTCTCTCTCTCTCTCTCTCTCTCGTGGGCACATGAATATTTATGCAAGGCATTTCTTTGCCACTTTTGTGGGTGGCATCTGCATTGCTTTTGCTTTTTGTTGTTTTCTTGTTTCTCTTGCTGATTTCCGGTTAGTTATTTCTTTTTATGCTTTCCTTTTGTGTGTATGTGTGTCTGTGTGTTGCGCCAAGTGCGCTCTAATGCACTTTACGACACTTTATGGCTGTTGCGGTGTCGTCTGCGTTATATAAAGAACACGACAGCTGTGCGTGGCCGTGGGCGAGGTGTGAGACATGAGACATGAGCATATGTTAGACATAAGCATGCGTTATAGCAAATTGATGGAACATACACTCTCACACACACACACAAAAACACACACACACACAAACACACATCTACTTGTGTGGAAGGAGTTTGATAGTTGAAAGGTTTATGGACATTAATCAACAAGAGCTCTGCTCCTTTGACTCATAAACTTTATATTCATTTATTTGCATTAGCTGCTGATTGGACTCGTTGTTAGTCACACCAGAGATAAATCAGACTAATTATTTAAATATTATAATCTTTGTCATGTCTGAGACAAACTGTGTTCCACAAAGCTACTTTGTATACATATACATATATATTTCATTAGCCGCTTATT
Source organism: Drosophila subquinaria (assembly GCA_037043405.1). NCBI lineage: Eukaryota > Metazoa > Arthropoda > Insecta > Diptera > Drosophilidae > Drosophila > Drosophila subquinaria. Next base: position 222,455 of record JBAMBL010000255.1, read on the forward strand.
AGACTCGTTTTTGGTAACGCCACACAGCCTTATGATTCCCAAGTAGTAACAGCTCACACCTAATAGTTATTCTTAAATGGAATTAATCGTAGAAATACTCTGCAAAATGTTTCATATCTGCCACAACACTTTTGGTAGCTGGGTATAATCTGTAGAATACTCTGTAATAAAATTTTCAGCTCTAATTTGAGTATCGAATGGGAATGAATTAAATACCCTATAAATCTACTTAATTTGCTTTATTCTTTATTTTAATACTGATAAGATTAATTGCAGACAAATGACCCGAGATTTTACAGAACTCTGCAATTGTAATTGTTAAATAAAAATTTTAAAAGCAATTTTAAATAATTTAGAAAGAATTATAAATTCCTGAGTTTTTTATTCAGATTGGAAGAACATTTATAATGACGTCGACTGCGAATAAATATTTCCCAAAATAACTAAAAGTAATAATTAAAGGATCATTAGACCCGCAACAGTAAACACTTTTCAGATGAACGCAGATGGCCCAATTTGGTGGTACAGGGTATCATTAGTTTACGCCTTGCCTATTCAAGAATACACGACTACTCGAAACGGTCATCTCTTGGACATTGTGCCTTTTTTCAAGGGGGCAATGGGAGGGGGAGTGGGGTAGGGGGAAGTTGTGTTAGCCAAATGGATTGTGCGCCTGCTTGTCTGGCACTATGCAAATTTCGTGGGTGGCCGGGTCAGAGTCAGAGTCAGAGTACTTAACGCCACGAGTCGCATAAGACAAGCGAAGCGCAAAAAATTTCAGAAAACATGGGCCCAAACACACACTCAAGACACACACAGACACATAGAGCACACTGTTGAGGCGTGTAATCAAAGTGTCTGATACCAAAGCAACAAAAAAAAAAAAAACAAGACATCGACGAGGATGAGGACAAAGTTATGCATAAATTTTGGACGCCAACTCGACTCGGGCGCAAAATCAATACAGGAAATAAATTAGTCTCGGCTCAAGCCCAAAAAAAAAGAAGTGAACAGAAGAAGAAGATAGATAGATAGATAGAAAAAAAAGTTAAATAAAAGGAATACAAGTAAAAACAGAAACCGCGTTGCGAATTCGGGAACGGATACGGATTCGGATTCGCAAATAGCCACAAAAACAAGCTGTAAAAGAGCACTAGGATCTAGGTGGCAGTCAGTGCTTGCCCTTTCCCCTTCCCCACAGTCAGTTAGTGACAATGTATAGTTGTTGTTGTTACAGCTTGTCCCCGGGCATTGTCTTCCCCCCTCCCCGTGTTGTTACCACGGCCCAGAGGGCAACGGCAACGGCAACGGCAACGAGCGAGAGACACGAGAGCCTAATAATAGTCGCACATAAAATTTTATTAGCCGGAGCGTAACAATTCAATTGGGTCATGCTTTATGGCGCCACTGGCCGCATTTTAAAACCAAAGTCATCAATGTGGGTCAAACGGCAGGTGTCGGCTGCCCAGTGGTGCTAACGGCTAACAACAACCACCTTCACCTTCACATACACCTTCACCTGCACCACCTTCAGGCATCTGGCGCACAGAACTAAATTACATAGTGTCCAAATAGCCTGAGGTCAATATAACATAACATATAAACGAAACCAGCCAAAAATCGAGCTGCTAAATGAAATCAAATTTCAATTCAATTTATAGCTCAACTTGATTATACAGTTTTCAAGCCAATCCAAGTTCGAGTACTCGTATGTATCGAAATGATTCATAGTTTTCATACCGTTTCAAACACTCTATAAATAGAGCTGTTTGTGCTAGAGATGAGCTCGTGTCCTTTCGGTCTGCGTGACCCATTCGATAGTTCACCCAAAAGTCGTAGAAAGTCCATAAAACAAAAAAAATGTCTAACATTGCTAAAAATATGTTAGTTTTATATTAACAAACAAAAATGCTATGATTAAAAAAAATATTTTTTAAAGATAATAATATTTAAATTATAAATCAAAATTTATTTTAATAACAATAAATACACCTTAGCAATATTCCATTTAATGCTTGGTTGAATAGAAACTAACCGATATACATGAACCGGTTGCTAAACGGTTTTCCCGTTTGGATACAGCTCTGTGTTTCGGTTTCGGAATTATAAAAGTGTTTTGTTTCGATTATGGTTTAACGCTTGCAGTCTCGGTTGAGGATTTAATCTCTGTTCTTAATAATATTTCTGATGTATCTAATAATATATTATTCACTTTTTTCATACATTTTTTCTTTCTCAAATCATATACAGCTTACAATTTAGTTTTAAACTATTCACAAAATAGCTACGCTATGCACATCAAATTGTTTAAATAGTTCAGAATAGCATAAGTAAGAGAAGCATTAATTGCTTGCAAAGAAAAGTATTTGCTTGGCATTCATTGGTAAAACTTTCAAGCCAAACACTACGAAAACTTGGTTTATTTTTGCGCTTTTCTTTAACTTGAACCAAATGAAACAAGTTTAATTTATTTGTTTAACAATTTCCCCATTGCAGATACGGCTAAAAAGGTGAAGCGAGGAGAAGCGAGATACAAAGCACAGGTGTCTGGGCAACAGCAACAACAACAACAGCAACAACAACAACAACAACAACAACTGGATTCAAGTTGTGTGGCGGTGGAGCAGTGGTGCATGTGGTGGTAGTTGGTAGTGGTGCAGGAGGGGACACGGAGAAGAGAAGAAGAAGAAGAAACAGCAGGGCACAAAATGTGGAGACTCAGCAGATGGTCGAGTGGTTCAGTTGTGCTCCGGCCTAGATGCTGGCTGCTAATCCTGCTAATTATTGGCCAGACTGTTTATGGTAAGTGCAAAGAATGAAAGAATGAATGAAAACAACGAGAGAATGAGAAAGAGAGAGAATGAGAGAGAGAGAGAGAGAGAGAAAAAGATGCTTATCAGCAGTCAACGCGCCCAGCAACAATTGAGATAAGTGGCTCGACTTATGTATGGCAAAAGTGAAAGTGTCGAATATAAAACATTCCAATGTCGTCGTTGCCCGCTTGACCTCATTAGCCCTTCATTTATACCCTTATTTATGCAACTACACACACACATACATGAAATGATGGCATCTGTGGCACATGTCTATGTATTGTATTGTATGTATGATGTCTCCAACTGCCTCGAAATAAAATGCAAACATTTTCATATGAGTTTTGTGTGGCATCCATAAAATATCGGCCAATGGCGTCGTTCTATTTACAGCTGCCCCAAATTGAATGTTACACAAAAGAGCCTGACAAACACTTACACACACATCGAGACACACTCGCACACACACACACACACATATATAAATACACCCATGTGTTTGTTTGCTCGCTTGCCTGTAATTAATTGACTCGCATTTTCGCATCAAACATAAAAACAACTCAAAAACTTTGCCAAGCCATTTTTTTCTACGATGTGCGAGAGTGTCAATGTTGGTGAACGTACATATATGTGTGTGTCTGTGTGTGTGTGTATGTTTGCCGGACTAAAATGGCCGACAATTGCATTCACTGCAGTCAAGGTCACTTTGTGGAAGAAAACTTTTTCCCCATTGCAAAAATGTCGCATGTGGCAAGCAGCCAAACTGGTCAACGGTGTATTTAACTAGACTCTGCATACACACACACACAAACACATGCAGCAAAAAGCAAATACATAAATCAGTATACATATAGTATATATTACTGAGTAAATATTTGTTTCATGTTTAGATATTGCACCGTTTAAGCCAAAAGAAAATTTAATTGAAACTCGGCTTAGTGACATTCAATGCACAGCTGACTGAACTGGTGAACATTTTGGAAGACTTAACTAATTGTTAACGCAAACTTATTTTTATATACAATATTTAAATAGTATAAAAATGAACACATTAACCTTCAAGTTTGCAAATATGTTTATTTTAAAATATATTAAAACTAAATTTATTTTATCCAAAATATATGAAATGTATTTTAATTAGTTAATTTATTTAATGTTAACTAAGGACAGTTGAAAAATTAACTTATAAAAATTATAATAAAGCCAATTAAATAAATGCGGTAATAAATTAATATGAGTTATATTTAAATTAAAACTGAAAGGATAAAAAGGTTAAGCAATGCTGCCAAAGATTAATTAACAATTACAAGCAAAATTACATAAATTTACATTGGGAAACAAGTTTAAATTAAATAAAAGACTAACGACACCAAGCGAAGAAGCCTTAAACATTTGATGATTCTGAACTAATCTGGTGTAAATATTATTATCAAAATATTGTCTTCAACTCAAGTCATAGCGAAACAAGAGTTTTATTACGATAATTGAAAAACAAAGAGAGTGACTACCAAGCAGTTTTATCAAAAATGAAAATATATATATTGTGGCCAAGCCATACAGTAATTTTAAGAATTTTCTGATATGCTGCTATTCACGAGTACGACAAACTGAAATTTAAATATACATTAAAAATGAAATAAATCTCTTGCAACAATATTACTCATGCACTCTCCATTTAAATTATTCTTCACATATTCATCCTTCTTGAAATAATTTTGGACTTCTCTCACAATGAAGTCAATCAAATTTTAATCATGGCTGTTTATATTGGAGTAACATTCGCTTTATGTGAGATGGAATCGTTATGCATTCGTTAATCCATGAAAAATATAAAAGGGAAATTGGGCAATTGGGCAATTCCTGTCAGTTGGAAAGAATTTTTTTCAAAGTGGTCCACAAATATGTCAGCGATGTATTGAAAAGTGGTATAGTATATTGTTTGTGTTTATGTTTTTGTTTCTGTTTCGTTGTTCATTAATTGCAAGCATGAAATACGTTTTATTATTTTCCATTGAAGTGCATAAAGGAAAACGGCACAAATTGGCATTTTATGCCATCCAAAATGAAAAATTCTCTTTGATATTTGAATTCCAATGAATCAGAAAAGATCAAATCGATGTGAAAGGACAAAATAATTTGCTATTTCGAGTATGAAATTAACCTGTAGCCTTACAGCTAGGCCCACACTCAACGCACTCTTGACCAAATCCCACGCCCTGTTGGCGCTGTTGGCAACAGCTGCTTTCCGGGATTGACGTTTCATCATAATTGAAAATTAATACATGCCAAAGAAAGCAACCTGAACGCAATCCGAACAACCTGCAGGCGACAGCCAAGCCAGCTACGAATTAGGGAACAAAAGCAAATTTACGTTTCATACAACCAACATCCGATGAGTGTTATAAGCACAGAAATATTGTACATACAGACAATATCTGCACACCCTGTAACCTATTTTCAGAAGGGTAGATGGTCGCAGAATAAGGACTCATTCTCACACTCTTAACAATTTATGTTAATGTTTACTTAATGCTAAGATTGTTACTTGTTAGGATATGAAGTTATGAATTTTAACCAGAAAACTTACTGTTAATGAATATTAATATTATATGTTCATATTATCCAGATTTATTTAATGACTCACACTAACATTCCTTTAATGCACTTATTATTTACAATTAATTCTTTATAAAATTTTACTCAAACAATTATTTGTATTTAAGAGAATAAATGGATATATTCTGAATAGAGTCTTGAAGTGTCACCTAGAATTTATTAGTGTGGTCCGGGGGACCGTCAATTAAAAAAAAAAAAAAAAAAAAGAGTTTATTATACAATATTAGTGCGGTCCGGTGGCCCGTCAATTAAAAACAAAAAAAAAAATAATTTATTATACAATATTATACAATAAATAATAAAAATAATAATAAATGGATACAAAATAAACACGTAGAATGTCCAAGTCAATAATGATGCAAATCTTAATCATTCTGTCTGTCCTCTTCGCATTTTTCTTATGCACTCGTACATATATTCATACGAGATTTTTCCACGTATATGTATATATACATATGTACATATACATTTTGTTAGCTTTTCTTTGCTTCACTAAGAATTGAAAAATTTTTACAAGAAAAATTGTACTAAAACAGGAATAATTTTCAAGCCTTAGAAGTTGAAAAGATTGGGGCTTCCCTGGCGCATCTCTGCCAAAGAATTTGAAAGGAACAATTTTTTCCTTAAATTTGTCATGCCACACGTATGGCATTCCAAGCCAAGCGGAAATAAGGCGTGGCATGGTCCTCACTCCCTCTCTGTTTCACTGTCTCTCTGTCGAAAAATTTAAAATGCAAAACTAATAAAAAAAACCTAAAAAAATAAATAAAATCGGCCTTGGCATTGAATTTAAATCCATACAAATAAAATGTCATTAAATTTGCATTAAAATGCGAAATGAAATTCTCGCTAGCTTAATCAAATTGCAATGCGTTTGGATTTTCCATAGAATCCTACAAAACTCAACTCGATAGACAAACAAACATTTTTGGTTCGTTGCCTCTGGAAATTTACTCCGACCGACCGACCAACATATTTGTGTTGCCTGTACAAGGATTGGGATTAGCCAGCAGGAAGGTCCTTACAATTGCTCATTGCGTTACTGATTCAGATTCGGTTACTGTTTCTGTTTCTGTTTCTGTCTCTGTTTCGTTTATTTATTTACTTGAAATTAGAAACTGCCAACTGTTCCCAAAAGTGGTCATTAATTAGTGGCTAAGCACTTTTGTATAGTCCCAGACTTGGACACATGCTGAGCCCTGGGATTGTTGTTTTTCAAATAAAATACGACTCTCGACTCTGCAAATAGCAAATAGCTGAGTCAATGATTTCAGAGGAAATCAATACCGAAATATATTTGCGCACTTTGCGTGCTTTAACTTAATTTAACTACTGATTAAAGCGTTTACAATGTACATTGACTACAAATTGTTGTAATGTAATTGAGAAAAGATGTAAGATTAATATTTTATTGCCACTCCTTGAGCTTTATTTGTCGTGATAATAGAGAGAGTCACTTGGTAAATCAATGGTCAATCAGTAAATTGTCAAAGTTTTCCTTTAGTCGTACTCGATTCTGGCTTAGCAATCATGTGCTCATTACCTCATTACTTTATTTCAGTATCAGCTTTGAGTACTCATTTCTCGACTCATTTCAGTACCTCCATTAATCTTAATTGCTGTCTAGCGCCTTCTTCGTTTCTTAGTTGCCGATTCTTTAGCTAGGCTAATTGATTGATGGAGGAGGAGAGAGCTAGATTCTGACTATGTGTTATTAACCTCTGAAAGCTGCTTCACCCATACATCTTTACATACCCATACTTATATTTATATATGTATGTATTTTGTATACAGAGAATATTGAAACGGTTTTGTCTAATTAATAGCAACATTTTCTGGTCACAGCTGTTTTCCACTTGATAGATATTACAAATGAAATTGTGTTGTCAAGGAACCGCAGACTTTGAAGTGGGTTCAAGTGCTTGACAGCCCACTTGGCTCATCCTCCACATTATATACTATACATACCTTGAATCCCTATTTTGCTTTTCCATCAGCTTAACAAAACCTTTGGACTCCATTAAAATCGAGTTGAATTGATGGCATGAAATTGTCGCTCATTAGATAATTATTTCCGTTTATATATTTAATATATAGACTGTGGGAAAAATCTTATAATCTGAAGATTTTGTTCAAATCAGTTTAGTTTTTAAAATATATCCAAATGGATAAATATAAATAAGTTTAAAACTCAAGTAAAAAGTCTTATAATTATAAACAAACTCATTTAAAAAAAAAATTAATTTTTCATGCTAATGATAAGCCATTTAGTTTGATAAAAAAATAATCACATTAAACTTCTTACAGCATTTGAAAAGTATGAAAGTAATAGGAAATTTGTAGAAAGAAGTACATCTTATTTGGACAATAATAAAAATTTTTGGAACAAGTTTTCGGAAGTGGAAGTGGTTATATAACTTAATATTTATTCACAGTGGCTGCTTTATACAAACCATTCGCCGATTCCCATTTCCTTTCATCGTTTATGTAATTGTTTGCTAATTTAATAGAACTTAAAGTCTTCCGCACAAGTGGAAGAAGAGTTGGCGCTAAGAATATCTCGAATTTGAGGCAGTTTTAATGCCTCCGTTACGGCTCGTCGCATTCGCTTCCATTTTGCTCCAAATGTGAGCTGACCCAATTTTGAAGGGACGCATTTCTCCATTGCCCCTCTGGGGACTCATATCTGTGCCTGGGTCTCAGAATGCACAACTTCAACGAATTGGCTTTATTTAACATTAGCTAATTTGTGTTTCTATATTTTCTGGTCTCTTTTCTATTTTTTAGTTTCTCCTGCCTCTAAGCTTTTTGCACGGTTTGCTTGTTTTTCTTCCTCATCTGTTGGACAGTCGACTTACGTGCCGGATGGCAACATTAAGTTGTTATTGTTGTTTTTGTATTTCACATTTCTCTCTCTCTCTCTCTCCTTCTCACTCCCTGTTGCTGCACTTGCCGTACAGTTGTTGTTGTTGTTGTTGCTGTCTTGACACTGATTTCAATTATAAATTGTTTTCCTTTTGCGCTGGTTTTTGTCGCTCATTCCTATCCCATTTACGTTTGCCATTCTCTATGTCCCTATTCCTGTTTATCCCTTTACCCATGCTAATACCCTGTGTACCCAGTTATTTATTAGTACCAAATTGGGTATATTATTGAGTTATTTTAAGTTCTTTATTCGATAAGATTGAAATTGAATCTAAAAAATATATGCGGATGAAATTTGTAAATAAATCTAAATTATTAGATTCTTATAAGAAGCGCGATGATCCAAATATTTGCTGAAATTCACTTCAAATATTTCAAAGTCGATTTAAGAAAAACTAAGATTACCGAATTTGGGACACCGTTTTTAATTGATTTAATGCTGGAGTGCGAAAATTAAAAAGCATTTGTGTGCAAAATAGGAAAGTATTTCTTATTTTTCTAATTTTCCAATTCAGTTTAACTTTGATCGGATAGATTAGCATATAGGGTATGAGTTAGTTGCATAGCATTGAATCAAATTCGAATCCTTCCTGCTTGTTATTTACCATCTCTGCTCGTGGCCTCAGTGCGTTTTTGTGATTGCTTTCTCAATTGGCGCGCCGCGAGCGCTGCTGGCTATCACTTTTAATCTAAGTTGGCAACAATGCGTCCATCCTGCGATCTGACGTGCTCTCCCCCCACCTTTCCCCCTCCCCACTTATCCTCCCTGCACACTCACAGACCATCCCTACTTTAGATGGAGGTTGTCCTGCGTGCAGAATGTGCGCTGTTCTCTTTATTTATTCATTTGTAACTTTTTTTCCTTTTCCCCTACACTCCTTTTCACTGCCCCTTCTTCAGCATCATCTTCGTCTATTTCTTCGTATTAATATTTTCTTTTTTTTATATACATTTTCATATATATTTTTTGCAATCGTGCTGCTGTTTAACTTTCCCGCCGTTGTTTTTGCTGGGAATCCTTGCGGCTATTATTCTTAGCCATGCATTTATTTATCAATTTTTACGTCGCAAACAAGCCATGTGCTTATTTATGGATAGACGCCTTCACAAACTGACGAATAAACATGGCCAAATGGCCTGTGCTTCATCTTCTGACGTTTTATCGGTAATTACAAAAATACAAGTAAAATAAACACACAATCTGTTTATTTATAGTACTCGTATTTATGCACATACGACATACGCATTTTAATGTTTCTATGTCTGTAATGAACAAAGGTAAATTGTGTTACTTGATATCAAATGTCGCATATGAAACAGATATTGAGCTAATATAATTCATTACAAAAATGACAAACAAGTCGACAGACAATGTTGACGAAAAGGTTATTTCTTGAGTTTAATTTTCCTATACTTAGTATTTCAACCAGGAAAATATATAATCGAATTTTTGTGAAGTTTTACTAACGTATACATTTTTTAACGTACATATACATTAAAAATGTCATTATTCATCATAAAATGACAAAAAATTGACTTTTAACTTTCAATCAGTTGATTTTGATAGTAATTTAAGAAAAAAATATTTTATTGAAATTATAATTTATAATTTATTTGAAATTATAATGTCTTATAAATATATGTATGTATATTTTCTTTTTGAAAAGCAAGCGTCTGCTTTGAGATATGTTAAAGGATTTAATTGTCAAAAATATTTAATTCGTCTGTAAGCAAATTGGTGTTTTAATTACAAACTCAACATGTTTGCAAAGACTTGGCTAACTATTTATTGGTTCGATGCCAAATGCCAATATCATGTGAAGTTGTACTCGAAATATACCTGCTGCACCTGCTGCAATTTGTACTCGTACTCTGCTAACTACTTATGAGCTGCCATATGGGAAAAGAGAACTTAAAATTACCATCATACATTCTTGTATGATTCGATGCATAAAAGCCTGCAGACGTTCTAAATGCAACCATCCTAATCAAATGTTCCAACGTACATTGCGAGTGTGCCAGCAGATTTTCATTTTGCAATTTCATCTAGAGAGGGCTTCGAAAATGCAGTGAAAGGTGGAGGTGAAAGTGGAGGTGAAAGTGGAGGTGTAGAAGAGACAGCCTTTTGGCTGAGTGAATGGGTAAGAGTAAGGGCTGCATTGAGCTCTGTCAGGATGCAGTTTCATGTCTGGTTAAAGAGCTCCATTCCATTCCATTCCGGAGAACGTTTCATTGCATTTTGTGCTGGTCTCAATTGCAGTGCCCTCGAGGTGGAGGAAGGACATCCCTGTCCCTGTCCCTATCCCCGTGCCCGTCCCCGTCCCAGTCCCAGTCGCACACTGATTTAATTTTGAAATCTTTTTGCGCTTTCACGCAAATTAAAATGACGGCTGCAGTGGCAGTGCCTGTGGCAGCTGTAGTCCTCGCAATGACAGAAAAAGAGACAGGGACATGGACAGGGGCAAACACAGAGGCAGAGGTGAAAGCAAATGCAAAGGCAAAGGCATCAACCACGGCAGTGAAAACACGTTCGACGCACTGTCTCCACTTCGTCAGTGGCACTTGGCCGCAGTTGGGGTTAATAGATCATCATCGTCATCAAGCTACATCCTCATCCTGACTCTCGTACACTCAGGATAAAATCAACAGGGGATGTTCACGTGCAAACGATCTTAAACATTTGACTGGGTTCGGAATTTCCAAAACTGAGATCAAAATCGTATATTCGTTATTCTTAGTCCCGGAAATCTTTAAAAAATAAGATATTACTGTGATACGTTAAGTAAACTTTGGGATTATTTTAAGTATGTTAAAGATCAAATCATATATCAATCATAAACATAAATCTCTCATATTTAAGTTAACTTCAATCATGAAACATACAAGATAAATTTCAAATGATTAGTGTAATAAATCTCTGTTGTTTCTGTCAGTCTGCATTTAAGTAAAGATGGTTTCAAAATTTAGTCAAAAATAATAATAGTACACACGAATCTTTAAGTTTTTAGAACAAATCGGTATAATTTTAGGTCGTGAAATTTTTCTGAGTGTACTCCAGCTCTTGGCCAGGCCAACACCACGTACCCAGCTCCCATGCACCGTATGCTGTTCATCTGTTTCTGTTTCTGTTTCAGTTTCTGCTTTTGACTTTGGGTTTGGGCTTGGGTTTTGGGCTTGGGTTGGTTCGCCATAACCCTGCTCTCAATTTGCTTGGCGCAATTCAATTGTCAGGCATTTCATTTCAATTTAACAATTTGGAAATTGTTGCCGCGTCGGGAAACTAGCTGAGAGTTGTTTCTGGTTGCTATTTCTCTTGTTGCTGCTGTTTTCTGGGATAGCGGCAAATTATTGTGTTGTAAAATGTCGGTCAGTCATTAAGTCAGACTGTCAGTCAGTCAGTCATCAGTCAATCAGTTTGTCAGTCAGTCATCAGTCAGACAGGATTGTTAGTTACGTGTAGTTCGATACACTTGACTGATTTGTCGATTTTCCCTTCCCGCTTCCCTTTCGCATCAATCTAAACCGCACTTGCAAATTATGCCCGAGCAAATATTTTGTTTGCCTTGGCAGTTTGACAATTGGCCGAGCTGTGGCCACTGCATGAAGGGAGGGGAATGGGCAGTGGAAAATTCATCGATTCCCAATTGCACAAATTGCATTTGCCATGCACAACAAATTGATGGCAAACTAAAAAGCGTCGCGTAATATAAAAAACAATTGAGCCGACTAATATTAATAAAACACGAACTGGCAATACCCTGCAATTTACATACAAATGTCCATTTTAGATAAACTATATTCAAAATTAGTTGCAACTAAGCAACCAAGGAAAGTCACAGCATTTATTTGAATAATTGATTTCGAAATTGGAATTAATATATTTAAAATCATAGGAAATATAAGATATGCTGTAATTTATGATTTACTATTGATGGTTGACGATCATATAACGACGAACTTATCAATTCCAATCAATTAAAATAACAATCGATTTTGTAATAAATCTAACCTAACAAATTAACCCGATCCGATTTGTTGCTAATCCCTCTTGCAACATGTGTCCGCTCCATTTCTCTGATGCATATGTTTAAATGTCAACACTCGTAATGTGGAGAAGAGAGAAAAAAATAAATATAATATTTTGCATGCTATGCGAGTTATGTAAATAGAGCAGAAATCGTAAAATCATTGAACAACGGAATATACAAATGACACATGAATCGGCTTATGGCCGAATCAATCCTCGATGCTGTTGAGAGACATGTTATTTGATTGTCAATACGGCTAAGAGGATTCAACTTGCAAATAAAAATATATTTTTATATGATTTTTTCTCTGTTTTGTCAACTTGTAATTAAGGCTTGAAAAACAAATTTTATTTGCGCAATTATTAAGTAAAAACTCACATTTGAAAACGCATATTGTTCCGGTTTCAAATTAGATACATTTAATGCCAAACTTGTAAGAACAGCTTATTGGGTTCACTGGGGAAAAGTTTGCAAATAAAGTTAATTTTTCTAATTAGGATATTCCCTTAAGCGACATAACTTGATAGCTTGTTGACTTCATAACTTGATTAGAATTTTTCTTCAAACTTGTAAATACTTTTCAAATGCCTAAGTCTTGCTAAGGAACAACTTTGAGCTGTCAACTGTTGAATACTGAGATTTATTATCTCTGTATCGAAACGGTGTCATCACTAGCAATGAACCGAAATAAAAATGATAGCAGACAGAGTTAACGTTATCGAATTATTTGACAACTGTGAATACCCTAATTGTAATTGTAAATATAGTACAAAATATTTATTTTAAAGAGCTTTAAACTGACAGTTTGGGTAATCAACTTGGGAATAAAAATAATAATTGTTACGAGCACTCGTACACACTGTATGTGTGTGTGTGTCAGTGTGTGTGTGTGCTTTGCAGGACATGTTGCATGGCCATTTTTATGGGCGATTGTGACATCAGGTTGCATTGTGGCCAAACTGGCGTGTAAATGTCAAAGAGAACTCAGACTCAATTGGGTTGGGAAATAAGGGAAAAGTGGAAAAGAGGGGAGGCACATACATATAGTACATACATATCTCTGGGACATTGGGATGCTGTTTTTGCAGTCGCAACAATCGCAATGTGCGGCAAAAGTTGGCAGCTTCTTATGCCGAAAAATACAATAATAAAACAGATTTTATTTATGTGCTGCGCAAGAGCAAATTGAAATTCTGCAACACGAGCGGAATCTCCAGATCGCGGCGCCTTGCCAGAAACTGTTTGCCATGGCATGCCACATCCACATCCACATTCCCATCCACATTCTCATCCACATCCACATCCACATCCATTTTCATGTCCATGTTCATGTTCATGTCCACATCATCGCGTGCCGGGGAAAGGCAAACTTTGGAAATGCATTTGTCTGCTGCATATGTGTGTGCGTTTGTGTGTGTGTGTGTGTGTGTGTAAGTGTCTTCTATTCTTCCGTTATTGTTGTGCTTGCCCCATCATATTGAAGTCAGCGTCGACATCGTCATCCTCAGCAACTACTTACTAAGAACAGAGCACTGAGGACTGCGAACTGACGACGATGATGTTGTTGAAGTTCCCTCTGAAGTGTGCGTATGTGTGCGTGTGTGTGTTCGCCACTTACAAATAATGGCACGTCAGCCGTGAAAACTTGCAACAAATTCATACCGCTATGCTGCTGCAGATTCCAGTACCTGCGTGTTTATTCTCCTACCTGTCGGATGCACCTTTAGCAAATACTCGTACACACGGGGTAGCTCAACAAGTTACTCAAATGCTCACACTTGAAAATATAATTATTTAGATGAGATGCTTATCAATATGACTGATAGTTTTACAAAGTACACTTTATTTAAATTAAAAATTATATTGTCATTTTTCAATCTATCCCTGACATGAATCTTTCGAGCTGCCCTCGTGCAAAAACAAACATCAATAACTCATTTGTAATTGCATTCAGCATTTGCAATTTACATGTATTTAATTTTTACTTGTTAAATTGCACAATGTGTACACTATATATTTTCGCAACGTTAAGAACAACCATAAATTTGCCAAATGCTTCTCCTCCTTTCTTTCTTCCCACTCTCTTACCCCGTCTCTGGTAATTACATGGTCTTTTAGTTCTGAGCCATTATATGCAGCTTTTTCAATGTTAATTGCGAATTGCAAATTGCACATTTTGCACCATGGAATGCAATGAGAATTGTGAATCCCAACTGGTGAAATGTTGTTTAGCTGTAACCAGAGGCTCAATTCAACAGCAATTAAGTCCGAAAAAGCCTTAGAGTCACAGTCATTGATCGAACAAGCAGAACAAAATTATATCCAAAGAATTATGAATGCAGTCGGAACCATAGGCGTCTTAAATCCTTAAAGTTTGAAGCTAACATCAAATGGAATATGCAGTAAAATGGCAAAGACATACTCGATTTAGAGCCAGGAATTGCAACCCGAACTAATTTCAATGAATATACATTTATGTTATCAATCATCAAAAGAATATTGTGAAATTTCGATGATTTATGTTTCAAAAGTTTGTTCTTCAATCAAATCCACTAAGAATATTGAAAAGTCAATTGGGAATTATCACAAAGCATCGACAAATCCATCAATTTGCTGGACACCATGGCGTATACGAAATGTTTTGTATGGTTATATTGCTGAATAACTTCACTTCTGTTCACAATGGGCAATTTTTTTATTCTAACTCTCAAATATTATAAAATCAACATAAACTCTTTTAAAGGTAAATTGATAAATTCAAAGTCACAATTTATCCATCGCATTTGAGATCCAACTCTAATAGGAATCCATCTTGTCGATCCATTTCATATGCAGATCATTTCAAATTAAGTTTATTTTACAATATCCCAAATGTCAGCTCTGAATACAATAGTAGAGAAGCTGTCGCCACAACTTTATGAACTGATTAACGAGTACATGTCGGTCGAGTGCTCTCAATGAAATCAATGGCTCGAATCTTACACTGAGCTACGAGTATTTCAATCTCGGAAACTTTCGGATGTCTCCCCTTCATATATGTATGTACAAGTGTTATATACATACGAAAGCATTAACATCTAATTTATTCAAAGGAGAATTCGAACTCTGAAAGCATCGCAGTGACAGAGCGGGGAAACCAATTAGTAAATCATGAGAAAATACTATATTCAGAGCCGAAGGAGACAGCGGAAACTGAATTGGGGCCAACTAACTAACACTTTCAATTCTCCTTCACTTGCAAAACTGTAAAATATAATAACAATTGTTATTCAGTTACTTTGACTCCGCTTCATATGCACAGCCAGTTGCATTTGAGGGGAATTCCCCACTTTGCTGTCATCGCAGATGTTCGGGCTTCCCCTGCTAGGGGACAATACACTTTAATTATAATCTCATCTAATTAGTTTTGTCTTGCATACTACTTATATGTAATGCGTATTAGTATACTTAAATTTGTTCTGTTGAGTGTTTGCTTTATCATTTAATACAAATTTTTGTTTTACTTGGCATTTTTGGAGTTCATTGAATAACACTCAATACCCATTGAAGTCAGCAAACACTGGAACACACTATTTCGCTTATACTTAGTAATATTTGTACAATGGAAATAATTATGAATAAAAAAATTCATATTTCATATATTATATATATATATTAGATAAATATTGGTCTTCTTGTACCAACTTCAAAAGCTGAGAATCAACGAAAAGGATGCGACTGTTAAAAACCCTATTGTGATACAAGTATTGTGTGAAATCTTAATTGTTTCATGTAATCTAGCTTTTATGATAGTTTCAATATTATAATTTACCGATTGATTAAAGACGTATACTTAATATATCAAAATATTCATAAGTATATTATGTAATTTGTTATTATCGAGCTGAAGGCCTCTGATGCCATAAATAAATTAATAAACTTGTTATAAAGAAATTAAGTTTAATGATGATTTCCCTGGTGGTCAAAATAAATGTGATATCGAAGGATATAAAATATTCGGCTTGCCGCAAATAAGTTTTTCGATTTGGTTTTTGGATAATGGCGACGACGACAGTCAGACAATACAAACTATAAATATGCAGAGTCAGAGACAAGTCACAGTAACCGAATGGGGCCATAGCTGAGACAACGACACACACACACACACCCACACGCAGACATAGGCCAGAAGGGGTGAAGAGGAGAAGGGGATGAAGATGGGAGAGGAAGAGACATACATATCTACTGGTATATAAATAAGTAGGAGTTGTAGCTGTCTGACACAAAAATGGAATGTACCAGAGGCAAAGCTATGCCAATGCTGCTCTCCGTCTCCGTCTCCTCCGTCTCCGTCTCCTCTCCGTCTCCGTCTCCCCTCCTCCCTTGTCATTCTTCCCTCCCGCTGTCTGTCGGTGTCTCTGACGCTGCAAGCAAAATGCAAAATTTATTGCAGAAAACTACAGAAACAGTGGGTGGCGGTGATGATGCCGGCGGTGCTGGTGGTGCTGGTGGTGCTGGTGGTGCGTGTGCTGCCCCCGCTGCCGCTGCTGCTGCCGTCGCTGCCGCCGGATGAAGTGAGGCGTGCAAAATGTGTTAAGTCTATTGAGTGTATTAAAGCAAATAACTGCTGCGAATGAAATACATGCAACAACGACAACGACAACGATGGCGATGGCGATACAAGCCGAGATGCCAAAGGGATGTGGATGGGGGTAGGAGTGTGGGTGTTGCTGGGGGCAAAGATACTTAAATGCCAAACACAGTGGCGCACACATATGCAAATATGAATATAAATGAACAGCGAGCTGAGCGAGTAAAGTGTGTGTGTGTGTGTGTGTGTGTGTGTGTGCTTATAGATGCCTAAAGTTGAAAGTTAAACTTATGGGCGCAAAAGAAATCGACAAGGGTATTACAACTAAAACAAAAGTGTGAACAAGCGCAGCTGCTCTGTTAAAAGGGATAAGGCAAATGGAGAAGAAGAAGGAAGAGTGGAGAGTTAAGAGTGGAGGAGTTGAGGAGTGTAGTGTGGGGCAACTGAGTGATAAGGGACACCCTGTCTGCGTGTCTGTAAAATTTACAATTATGCGACCCAGTCACAAAGCTTCGATTCCGGCCACAGGCACAAGACACATTTGCTAAGCTCTCCATCATTCCATCTTTTTTGCTCCCTTGTGACATAGTGGCAAATGGGCTTTTCAGGTCGCGATTGCCTTTTGCCACTCCCCCTTTTGCAGGTAATTCAATAAAGTGCCAGAGTTGCGGGGCTCCCGCCTAAAAGCGCAATTAAAGGCACAAAACTGAGCGAAAGTGCGAGCTCTAAACGCAACAGGAGGAAAGCCATAAGGAAATAGAGAGAAGTGGAGGGAAAACAAGAGTAGAAGACTGCTAAAATGCTGCGAACAGAGAATACAGTGGCGAGAGAGACTCTCGAAACTCATTTAATGGGTTAATGAAACTTGTATTTAGAGTTTAGAATACAAATGTTCACACCAGCAAGAATCTACTGTCAATTTGCTGGGCAAAAGAAATTGAGAAGGGGAGTGTTGAATTTGCTGCTGTGTTTTTGATGTGTCCCACTGTGTTAAATTTCACATTTACAAATGGTGATAAAGACAAGTATTTCCGGGTCAAACAAAGAATGCGGTTAGGTCATGTACTTATCCATTTTAATTGGAATCTACGGGACGACAAAGTCTATGATTAAAGACTTTTATAAAATGCGCATTTAATTTCCAATAAACATATGTAGATGTTTCTCCGATTTCTCATTTAGAAATTTTAAGCCTGTTGAAAATAATGTCAATTTGTAAGATATATTTATATAAAACTGATAAACTATACATAAGATCTCGAAAAAAAAGCGGGAAACTGATTTGTGCACCTTCTTCGATCCACCTACGTAAGATTAGTAAGAGTATTGAAGATCTGTGTGTTTATAAATAGGCAAATGTTTCAGTGATTTCGCAAATTCAGTACCCCTGAGTGGAAAGTGAGACTCGTAAAGCTTCATTCCACGAACTCTCTGTCATGCGGCAATTATGTATGTCAAATATTCCATCAATTTTAAACACTCAAACATTTGCCTGTCATTCAAGTTTTATCAATATTTGGCAGCTGAAACTTGTCCGCCCGTTTATTTGATAGCACCAAATTCACATGCCTTTAATCGACTTAAGATTTGGAGCTAAGTGGCAACTTTAATGCTTGCTTTATTTCTTATAATAAAATATAAATAAACTTATATATTATTTATGTAAATAACTCAGTCCTAGACAAGCATTTCAATGAAACATGTGTTAAGTTATGCATTTACTTCAAGTTTTCAGCAATATTTTACTATTAATCTTGCAACAAGAAACTGTATTAAATGGTCTTATTGTAATAAATTTGTGTTTAATTTAATTGTTAACTCAAATTGTCGGTAAACGTCCACAAACGAACGGAAGTAAAAGGGCACAAATATGTTTAGTTGTTACATAAGCACACATACATAAACACATGTGTTTCCACACTCATATACAGAAAGTTGATGCATAGAAATGCGAGTACTTTTCCCGTAGCTGCCACATGCGGCATAACAGCTGTTAAACGTAGCATACTTACGGGCATTGGCAGCAAACAGCAACAACAACAATAACGAGGAGAGAAACAGCAGCAACAATAACAAAAACAACAACTACAAGTAGAACAGCAAAAAGAAGAGTGAATGAACTTCGTTCACATTGAATGGAGGCAGGAGTCACTGCGATCACAAAAACATCAACACTTAATATGTTTATTAAATTTGTTGCTACATCATTAGGCACTAGCAGCCATATAATGCGACGCAAACACTTTCACAATCGTCCACACACACACAGACATACACACACAAACACACACACAAAATGAGGTGGGAGGGTTAGCTGTTAGTACTCTCTCTGTGCTTTTATACCCTACGCTCCATAAAACGTCTACTAAGGTAATTCAAACTTTGTGCAAATGCATGTTACACTTGCCAACATCATGAAGAAGCCGTTACACAGGCCATAAAGGACATAGCCCTAAGGAGGGAGGATGCAGATACGCCCACACAACTAAATACAAACACATATATGTACATAAATGTAAATGTATTTTTTAGCTGCTATGCATTATCCAATTTTTAGCCAAAAAGCACACATTTAAGCAATTAAAATATAAATTTAAGGCATTCTTCATTATTCATTGGTGATGTTTGAAAAATTAATGTTTAAATTAAATAAAGAATGAATTAGTGAATTATATAAAACTCAAAAAATATAATAAATTTCTTAAAATTTAAATTAAATTTGTCGCAGTCGTTTCATGTAATAAATAATATTTCTCAGACATTTTAAGGAATACCAAAATTTTGAACGGTTGTTTTAAAATGCAATTCTTTTCAGAATCTCAAGTGATTGGTGGAACTTGAGTAAAAATTTATCTTGAATGTGGCATGTATTTCGAGATTCAATTCATTGTGAAATACCATATATTTTAAATATTCTCAAATAATCTATAAAAAATTTTATATATTTTACTTCCAATTAAACATGAGAAAGTATCGAATGTTACAGAATTTTTTTGTTTAAATTTTCTTTGCTGACCACATTTGAACTGAATGTTTGGCGGAACCACAGCTTCATTTACGTTTTTATATCATAGCAAGTGATTAAAAAACACACATACGATATTTTCGTAATAATGTGTCGATTTGTACTTATTACAAAATCTATATATTTTTACTGCAACTAGTTTTTTACCCATACATTTAGTTATTTATTTTATTTATTGATCTTTTGTAATTTAACATTGCAATATAACTTTTCGTTAGTATTATCATTAAATCGTTTAAAAATGTTATGATTATAGTATATTTGTTTTAATTTAGTATTTTCGAATTTGGAATTAAACCAACTCCATAACCCATATTTACTAGTTCTTTGTACTGAATCATTATGCAAATTTCGAAATGTTAAAATTGAATTTATACATTTAGAGGGGGACTAGAAGCCGCTTAAACTTAGGCCAGCAAGCATTTGCAGGCTTCAAGTCAAGGCAATGCCCTGCAAAAAGTGCTCGAGGCACAAACACAATAAGTGTACGAGTATATGTGTGTGTGTGTACATTGGGCCACTTAACTTGGGCTTAACGATTGTTATTTAGATGCAGTTACAGTTGCGTTGCTGCTGCACTCATTGTTACTAGCCCGGCAGTTCAAATATACTCATACTCATACTCATACTCACACTCTTACTTCTGCGAGTGCATGAGTGCGGGTGCGGGTGCGTATTCAAAGAGTTTATGCTTTAAAAATTTGCATTGCCTACTTTTCGGCGCGGCATGAATGCTGCTGGTGGGAGGGAGGAGAAAGGGGAACAGATGGAAAAGGAAATAGAGAAGGAGCAGGAGATGTAGCTGCATTTGACGCTGGAGATTTCTGTTTACGTTAGCGTAACAAGTGCGTAAAGTTTCCAGTTGCCGCAAAGGCGCAGTTTCCGGTTCTTTTTTCACATTTTTTTTCTTTTATTTTGCTGTTGCAGCAAAAGTTATGCGCATTACTAAAAAGCAACGCGAATCTCGCATAAATTTTAGTGCTCATGATTATTATTATGATAATAAATTTCATGGAAATATGCGTGTTGTTAGCGAGGTTGTGTGTGTGTGTGTGTGTGTGCATTGGTAAATCATGCTGACGTTTACAGCGAACCACAATAACAACAACAACAGCGGCAACATTAAAAGTCTAACTCTTCCTTTACTGCTTTGTTCTCAGCTGCTGCCACAACCAACGAATCCAACCGACTGGAATGGACACAACAACAACCACAACAACAACTACAGACAATACCAACAACAAGTCAAGAAGCTAACCACCAACTGGAGGCTGCTGACACTGCCAGCACCACTTTCAGCTATAGAACAGCATTTGCCACGCCCACAATCCCTAGTAGTAATTATGAGGATCAGGAGCATGCCTTGACCCTGTCAAGACCTCCGAGAGCAGGTCGCTTTGCGCGGGAGACGGAGGCGGATGAAGTGGATCGATGTCGACTCTTTGAACAGGGAGATCCCACCAAGAACGAATTGTACAGTCCCGAGTATCCCAATCTGTATCCCAAGAACATTAACTGCACCAGGGTAATAACTGGTGAGTCAAGATCCACTCATGAATACACTCTACATGTATTCACATTTAAAAAAAAATGCATAATTGAACATTAAAACTGCATAAGAATATATCAGAAATTAAGCTCATGCTCGTATAGAGATTATTAAAATAATCGATCTTAGTCATTTCTCAACATAGGTATTCATTCAACTTTTATTAATTTTAATTCAAACAAAATTTTTTTTTATCGCCAGAATTGCGTTTAATGCGTTTTTTCAAAAATGTAATATTTTAAAAATTTTTATAGAACTGGCATTGTGAATTTCAATATATCGATTATCGAAACTATATTTTAGAACTGGATTTTTATTTAATACGGAAATTAATGACTAATACGTTGTTATTTATATCTTGTATTGGAATTGTGATTCCAGTCGCGGCTTTCAGAAAATTGAAACTGATCAGAAATTAATAAATTGATTGTGAATACACAGTGAATAATTTAAATGTCTACACCCACTCAGAGATTAATATCTAACTGACCAAATACTCATTTTATTTAATATTAATAACAGCTAATATAAATCCAATGAATTTAGCCAGCGGGCAGAATCAGCATGAAATTTGAAAGCGCCACAGAAACCAATTTAATGTGAGTGAGTGTGTTTGAGTGAGTGAATGCAATCAGGTCTCGTAAAAGACTTTAGTATGGCAAGCACTTTGCTGCCGGCGCAACTTACTGCAAATAATTGCAAGTCCTAACCAAGATGCGCGTTGTGTTGACATTTCAGCAGCCACTGACACTGAGTCATTTAGTGAGTCAAGTCAGTCAGTCATTCAGCCAGTCATTCAGTCAGTCAGTAAGACACTCAGTCAATTGTTCAGTTTAGAACGAGGGTTGCTTCGCTGCCGCTGGCTGACAAAATCGTGCCCTATTAAAAGCGTTAGCGTGTTTCTCTGATGGCCTCCAAATGGAATTAGGATTGCCTCTGGGACTGACTGGGACTGCATATATGTTTGTATGGATTTGAGTTTGAGTTTGAGTTTTGGATTGAGATTGGAATGGAGTTGGAGTTGGAGTCAGATAATACATGCCGTCATATTTGCGCTGATTTTCGCTTCAGTGGTTTTTGGCCTCGTTGCTTATCTGTTAACGGGGGCAAAATCATTTGTCAGTTAAGACAAAATGCGAAGCAACGCAACGTTTGATGCCAGGATAAAACCTAAGCGAATGAAATGATTGACTTTCCATTGGCACGCATCAGCGGCTACACTCTGTATCTGTATCTGTATCTGCAACTCTAAATGTATCTGTATCTGCATCTCAGCAGGAAGCATCTCTCTCTCTATCTCTCTCTGTCTCTGTTTCTATCTCACTCTTTGTGTTAAGCTTACATGCCTGCGTTTGCTTAGGCAGACAGACAGTTAGATAGATAGACAGAGCAGAGCTGAGCTGAGCAGACTCTGACTGCCATTGGGAGAGTGACAGACAGGCTTATTTGCATATCAATATGTGCCGTTAGGCGATAGACCGGGTCATATTGCCGGCAGCAGCAGCAGCAGCAGCCTGTTGGTTGTTGCCACTCTCATCCTCCGTCCGCAGTCCACTGTCTTCCGACTCCCGATTGTTGCCACATGCCTCCTGATTGCTGCCTCAGCTGCCTTTGGCCTCATGTCGGAGCTCAAAACGTTAAGCGGCTGCATTAGTATTATTTAAGCTTATGTTTGTGTGTATTTATCATTTTCTCTCTCTCTCTCTCCCTTATTTTTCTCTTTCTTCCTCTTAAAGTCCGCCCTAAACTTTTCAACTTTGTTTGCACACGGATCCCACGCTGTTCAGCCATTAATTTCGATTTCTAATTACAAATACTTCTTACAATTAAGCTTGGCTTTTCCCTCCAATATAAATAATGACAAGAAAGTCATTTGAAATGCATTCCAATTAGTTCCAATAAATTAATTAATTAGCTGTTATTATTGATTAATCAATTAAGAATATAAATCAAAGGCATTCTACAGGCAAATCGGCTAGTTTTTATCAAATTAATGTTAATTGGTCATCAACGAAAAATTTCTTTTTATCTATTTATGTATCTTGTCTCACACATTTGATTAGTTTTAAAGAATCTTCTCATTTAAGTACCTTTTCAATTTTTCTTATCAATGCCCAAGCAAAAACATTTTTTTTAAATCTATTTTCTTAACCTGTTTTCCATGAGCATTCATTGAAAGAACAACTTTTAATGTGTGTTTTGTGATATTGTTAGGAAATGGGCGTGTTATAAGTTTTAAAATACAAATTCCAATCTACAATTTTTGTATTGCAATATTTTATCAAAAGTGGCTTAACACAAATTCTTTTTTGTTTATTGATAAATTAAATGAATAGTATCAGTTATTTATTGTGATTTTAAAATTACAATACAAATGTAAAAATTACATAGAGCATTAATTACGAATTCAACACTTTCGTTTTTCACTTTTCGATTTGTGTTAGAAATTACCATATTTTTCTAAGTGTCTTTAGAAGTTGTTTCAATTCAGACACTTCTGTGTTGTTGCTCAAGAGAAAGCACATGATTCTTAACGCAAACATTCCGAAAATATGTGTTCGATTAAAAGCAAAACCGAGACAAATTAAATATTAAAAATAAGTGTCGACTATTTGACTGTTTTGACTTAGATATCTTGTTTTAAATCTGGAAGTGACTAGAAATTAATGAAATTAATTTCTTGCAACTATTTAAAACCCATTTGTGAGTACTTCATGCATAAACGCATTCATGAGTCATCAGGTGGCTCCTATTTCCAGATCCAACTGACATGAGTCTCAGGGTGTAATCACAGCGATTTTATATCGCAATCCATCTGGGATATCAATTGCCATGGCAAAGGTTCAGCTCTGTGGTTAGTTACTCGTATCTGCACTCAGTCTGCAATTTGTGTAATGTTTGAGCTGGAAATTCTATTCAAAAATTGTGCTCAATTGCTGTTCCCAGTTCAGGGTACTCTCTGCTCCCACTCTCTTTCTGGCTTTCCTTTGGTTTTCGTCTTCTTTTGTCAAGGCCAATCAAACTGAAAATCCCCATTCACATTCGCATTCACATTCACATTCAGAGCTCAGCTCAAACATAGCATTTTGTTTGCTTACGAATAAACATATATGTCTCTGATTTACTCTTTCATTACATCTCCATTATGTAATGTATACTCGCACTCGTACTCGTCTTGGTTGGACGGTCCCAAGGCCTGTCCTGTCCTGTAGTGTCCTGGTACCTGAGGGTCCCTGTTATGCCAAGTCTGGCCACAAAGGCTCCACAGTGCGTACGAATATGTGAATGCGTATGTAATGTGTGAATGTGTGAATGTGGGCGAGTTTTCTTTTTCTTCGACTTTTTTTCAAGTGCCACGCGTCAGCCCATTGATTCATGCCAAGGATTCAGCCGCTATCATGCGTTTATCTGCCCGCCTACACCTTCATCTTCTCCTGCTTTCTCCTCCTTTTCCTTTGTCCTGCTTTCAGAATCTTGGTGTTTTCTTTTATGCGTCCACTGAATGAGTCCCCAGTTGCATTCATTTGGACAGCAGCCTGAGCTGTTGTTAATCAGACGACTCTGTCTATCTCTATCTCTACCTCTATCTCTATCTCTATCCCTTTCTCTATCTGTTTCTTTCTTTTTTTTCTCTCAGCGTGCTTGGTATTTCGCTTTCCATGCCACGCAACATGACTGAGAATCCCAAAGAAATATTTGTCAATAGTTCCCTTTGCGCATCGAAACAATAACGCAGCTTGGTTTCTGGGATCCTTTTGTAATCACAATTAGTTTTTCAATTTCTGAGTTGGCTCCTTTGTTGAGTTGGCTCTTTGGTTCGTTCAAAACATTGTTCAAGTCCTGAAAATAACTTACACGAGACCTTCAAGGTGTCTTTGACACTAAATACAACCAGGACACAAATAAAAATATCAGTTTTTTTCGCATCCCATTAAAAGTTATTTTCAATGTCTTGTTAAGGTCTTAATTAACTAACTAACAGATATTTTGACGTAAAATACAGATATCTCCGAGCTTAACTTTAACTGTTGCACTTGAAATGAAAGCACATTAAGTCCAATTAACACTATAAACATTTCTTGAATCTAATAATAAACAGTAATAGTTGTACTGGTACTCAACCCAATTGAATTAGATCAAAGAGTAAGTATGTAAAAACACTTTAAGCCCTAAAAACACTATGATTATTTCTTGTATTTAATTATAAGCAATTATAGTCTAATTCAATCAAATTTAATTAAGTGAGTAAGTAAGTAAAATAAGTCGTTGCCCTCAGGATGTAAATCTTAAGCCGATTGGTGTTCAAATAGAATAAGCAAATTGTACTCGTTATTCATAATATTGCTTTGGTGCATCTTCTTGTGATACCTGTTTGTTGTTAATTACAGCGCCAAAGGGTCAAATCATACGGCTGGACTTTCGCAACTCGTTTAACATTGAGGCCAAGGAGGAGTGCAAATTTGATTTTCTTGAAGTAAGTAAGTGCTGCAATGTGGCAGCAACAGAACAGAACAGAACAGAAACAACAACAATAACATTATAACTTCGAGTAGTGGCAACAACAAAATACTTTTACATTCAAAAAAGGCACACCCAACTTTGTTGTTGGTCTAAAGCAAAAGCAAGAGCAAAGAAACAGCAACAGCAACAAGATCTAAACAAAAACTTGCCCCGTTTGCGTTGGGAAAACTTTTCAAATTGTTTCCTTTATACTAACATAGTAGATAGAAGCCTTTGGCATTTTTCTATGTACTATTTGCATGGCAATTTTTGCACGACGCCCCAACTTTTAATTGAAAATTGGCAATGGTCAGTTTGGCCGCGTTGTCTGCCATCGTCGTTTCCATCGTCGTTGCCATCGCTGCCACCGCCCACATGTCGTATGCGCAACGTGCAACAACCGGAAGGCGATTCCATTGCCAAACCAAGAACATCACGAGGTCCAACACAAAACTTACCCAAAACCTCAACACCAAACTGCAGCTAACTATTTTATCTTAGACATTACGAAATATGCACAAGTTCTATCTTCCTTTAAAATAACTGCTAATTAACAGCATTATTTATTCTTAATTAACTAACTTATTTCGCAAGCTCAAAAAAATCCATTGAAGTCATACAAATTAACAATAATAATCTTAAATAACTTACCTATTTTGCAAACTTAAAAAATCCAATAAAAACTTAATCTTAATCTTTTTCTTTAAAATAAGTTCAAAATAGTTCAAGGAAATAAGTGAATATTTAAAAGTTAGCTAAGGATGCCATGGAATGGATACTTAAAATAATATTTGTACATACAATATTATGATTATTATTTTAATTATTTTTAAAGTATTATTTAAATTATTTTCACATTTGCTTTACTTTTGTGACATTCCTCGCGGGTAGATAAAACGAGAATATTCCCCACATGCTCGTAAATCGATGCTGTTGCTGGTTTTTGCCCAGTTAATCATTTGATAACTTCCTTTTCTAAATGGCATGTGGTTTTGATTCGGCTCTTGGCTCGCTTGGTTTCGCTTTTCTAGATACGCGACGGACAATATGGCTTCTCAACGCAAATTGGTAAATTCTGCGGCACGGATTTCCCACCGGAAATCACCTCGAAGGAACGGTATCTGTGGCTGCATTTCCATTCGGACGACACAATCGAGTACACGGGCTTCAGTGCCGTTTACGAGTTTCTGGACCGAAATCGGGAGGCGCCCAGCACGGATCTCAACTGTACAATTGAAAAGGATGGCTACGAGGGCTTCATCAACTCGACGGATGTCCCGACTGAAATTAGGGAGCAGGTGATACGCGATAAGATTGCCCTCGACTGCATTTGGCGCATACAAGTCAAAGATAATTGGAAGGTGAGCAAAATGATTGAGGGAGAACAAATAAATCTCGAATAATATTATAAATATTCTACGTCTTTCTTTCACACTTTTGTAGATTTTTTTGAAATTCCTGGACTTTCATCTGAGCAAACCGAATGACTGTGACACGAATTTTCTGGATATATTCCCTGAGCAAACAGTTATGCCGAAAAGGTAAGAATTTAACTGAGAATGAGACTGAGACGGAGACAGGGACTGAGATAAAGGCTGTTGGTGTCGGTGGCGTATACGCAATGTCGTACCGCAATCCAATTTCCGCTTCACGAATGCACCACAATGTGAAGTCAGCCAAAAAGCAATGTAACGCTATAAAGATCAAAGCATGTAAAGCAAATTTTCAATTTATTACCGGCCAAAGTAAATTGTGTGCCAACGGAAGTTGCGGCGGCGCCTTTGACTCGCCCAACTTGAATTGTTTTGTGCCAGCAAACGGAACCCAAACCCAAATCCAAGCCGAGAGACATAACCCTCACAGCCCACAGGACACACACACACACACACACACACAAGCCACGGGATCCACAGGACGCTCATGTCCCGTTTCATTCACGATTCATGCATATCGCAACACTCCCTGCTATTTGAATCGCCTCCCTTCTGCCCAATAACGATGCCATTCAACAAATTTCCACTTGTTGCTCGATTCACTCCCTTCACCTACTTGAACATTACGGCCTCGATTCAAGGCCTGCTCTCGGGCTACGGCTTTTGGCTTTTGTGTGCTCCCCACTGATGGGAATAACGACGACGACGTCGGCGACGGCGACGGCGACGTCAATGACAGCACCACTCAAAGTGATTGACTGTTCTTTCTATGTAACACAGCCGTGGCGTCTCTGTCTATCCAGCCAGCCAGCCAGTCTCATTGATTTGCTGCTGCTGCTGGCTGCCATTGCTATTTCCATTGCCATGGCCATTTCCATTGCCATGGCCATTACCGTTGCCATTGCCATTGCCGTGGCCATTTACATATCCATTCTCACAGTTAGAGCCAGAGGTGTCGCCCTCAAGTGTCCGTTCAATTCCCATTCAAATTTCTGCCACAGTTTAGTACACGTGTTTGCTGGCCAACATATCCATTCAATCCAGCACTTTAAGCTGCGCTCAAGCCACCTAGATGAACGACTTAAAACATATCCTCCAAATAGTTTAAGCCTAAGAATTATCATTTATGATTCTTGACAAAAAATACTAAATTATCGATTTGGTTTTGTTTAGTATTTTGGGATTTATTTTAATTAAAACAAGATTAAACATATGTTTGTAACTACTACTACAAAATAGTTAATTAATACGCTCCTTATTCTTTATCTTCTTCAATCTTAAAATATTTTAGATATTGTCCATCGTTTTTTCTTATTTTTGCACGCTATTATGTCATATTAAATCAATATATCAAATTAATTAATACTTATACAACCCTAATAATAAGCTTCCAAGTAAGAAGTTAATTCATTCGATGCTTGTGTAGTATATTTTTCCAGCAAGCAAACTTTGAATCAATTATTTATATTTAATAATCATAAATTCGTTTATTTTGATTATTACAAGTACCACGAAAATAAAAGAAAAGTTTCCTTGATAATAATAAAATACACCACACAAACAATATCAGTCATAATAATAGTAATAAATTTAAGTTTAATCCGCATCAAAATATTAAATTGAAGCACAAATATTTGCTTTAAGTCAGTCCCAAAGCTGCCAGCCCGAATTAAATAGCATTTCTATACTCAGTCACAGTCTCAGACTCTTTCATTGCATCTTTTTCATTTACCCATTTTTCCCATTTTCTTTTGCAGAGTGAAAAACTTTTGCGGCTCGGCGGGCGAGAGCATTACGGCGGAATCGAATATTCTCCACATGCGATTTTACGCCGAACAAAGTGCGATTAACTCAACATTCGCCATTCTATTCACAGCGTTCCGGGACCGTGGATCGGGATGTAAGTTCCACAATTCAAACTGCTAACAACTTCCAACTTCAAACTTCCAGCTTCAAAATCAGCACACACAATATTTATGATGACATCGTCTGTGGTTTGCCAAAAAAAAAAAAAAAATCATAAAAAAGTAAACAAAAACAAAAGAGATAAACTGAAATAACTGACTATCGCGCCAACGAATAAATACCCTTGCAGATAACTTGAACTTGATTTAATTAAAAACAATGACAGCTATGAGTTTAAGTTGTCCGATTTTAGCAAAACTTTCGTCTTCTGAGCTTAATCTTAATCAGGGATTAAAACCCTAACCGAAACCGTAACCTTTAACCGGTAAAAACCGATTGAAATTTGAAACCGTAACCGAAACCGTAACCGAAAAAAAAAATTTTCAATTGACCGAAACCTTTAAACCGAAACTCTGTAAACCGAAATAACCGTTTAGTAACCGTATCATTTATAAGGGTTAATTTCGGTTTTTCATATATCTTAAAATAAATATTTTTTTTAAATTTTTTTAATAAAAATTGAAAGAAAGTTTTATTTTTAATTGATATTTTAAAAATTGCAAATAAGATTTAGTATAACTTTAATATGAAATTTTAAAAGCATGTTTTATTATTAATTTTTGTTATAAAAATTTAAAAAACAAACTAAAAATAATTTAAAACAAAAAATTATGAACTGTTTTTTTTTCCGACTCATAGGTCTTGTTTGCAATCTCTGATAATTTGTTATTAGTTTTGTATCCTATTTTTGATTTTATTTTTTATTTTTAATTTTGATTTATACATATGTGAAATAAATATGTAAATGAAACATTAAGAAAGTTATGCCTTTTTAATTATTATTATTTTGTTAATATAATTATATTTTTACAAAGAAATTTTTTTTTTGTGAACCGAAACCGTACCGGTATTTCAAAACCGAAACATACGAAAACCGGTTCACCGTTACGAAACCTTTATTCAAAGATTTTGCGTAACCTAT
Source organism: Drosophila subquinaria (assembly GCA_037043405.1). Lineage (NCBI taxonomy): Eukaryota > Metazoa > Arthropoda > Insecta > Diptera > Drosophilidae > Drosophila > Drosophila subquinaria. Next base: position 252,801 of record JBAMBL010000255.1, read on the forward strand.
AACCGAAAACCTAAATCCGAACATAACCGAAACCGTAACTGAAACCGATATTCGTTTCGGTTTTAATCCCTGATCTTAATATTATTTCTTAAAACTCTTTTTTTTTTAAGTGTTATCTCATGAAACAATTTTTTTTTAACGATCCTAATTTAATTCCTGATGCGATCTTGGCTAGTATGAGTCTTAAAAAGATATTGAAGAAATATTCATTGCTTAAACATTTTATCAGAATATGACTAATAAAGTGCAGTATCAAGATGGTTCATTTTCAACAGATTATTCCAATTAATGCATACAATTAACAGCTGGAATTGTAAAAAAAAAAATCGAGCTCCTGATTATAAATTAGTATATTTATATTATTAACGTATCCATTATTGCCTTAAAAAATCATTGGTAAATTTATAGTACCCGCTAAAAGAGTATTTGAAACGTTGGCAGTTGTGGCAAATCCTTCAAATTTGCCGCACGTGCGTTACGCGAACTTCTCAAAGGCAGCAGTAGCAACGGCAGCACAAGGACAAGGCAAAGGACAATGGGCATGGGCATGGGCCAAAACCAGAGACAATCCTGTGCTAAGCTGGCGCAATCCCAACTCGCCACACAAAACACAAAGCACAGTCCACAGTGCACAGTGCACAGTGAGGCAGAAACGGAACCAACGGAGACGTGTCGGCTTTTATATACTCTTGCAGAGGATCCTTTAAATTTGTCCAGGAATATGTAACGCAATAATCAAGGCGTATACATAGTATATATATTCTTGGTCAGGACATCGAGCAAAGTCGATAAACCCAGGTCCATCCATCTGTCCGTCTGTTTGTATGCAAACTAATCTCTTAGTTTTAAAGCTACTTAATTTGGTAAAACTTAATGATGTCGTAACCATGTTGTATACATACATATTTGACAATATCTTATACATTCTCAAATATTTTAATTAAATTTGATCACTTTGTCAATCTAAAATTCAGTTTTTAGTAAGAAAATCTGTGTTGATATACAATACTATTTGAATATCTCACCCAAACTCACAATTTTGTATTTTATTTGGCAAGTTACACGGAAAGGGTATCAAATCTTCGACGTGCCAAATGTGAACTTTCTGTTTTGTTTGGTGATGGCTTTTTCAGCTGCCTTTTTGGCTTATTCACTGTTGACCATTTGGACGTGGCCTACAGCGGCGGCAAACATCTTCGTCGTGGCCGTTGTTGTTTTTGTTGTTGTTGCCGTTGTCTCAACAACTGTCTATGGCCGTTGTCTAACCAACTATGTATCAGGTTTGGTTTTGGCTATCCGAAAGCATCTAACCGTCTAACTGTTTGTCTGTTTGTCCGTTAGTCCGTTTGTCTTCAGACCAGTTTTGCGTGATTGCCGCCTGTTGCCAAAGGCTAAGCACTCTTTTGTCATTCTACGATTGTCCTTTGTTCCTTGCTCATTGTTAGCTTCTGCACAACGTTGTGGCACTTTACAGTTGGCCAAAATTGCCAACCAGCCCAAGAAGAAGTAAGGCCAGACGCCAGACAAAGGCCCAGACTAAGACACACATCCCCTCTGTGGTTGTACTTTTAGCTGTCACTGTCGAGGCATTGCAATTATTGTTGCTGGAGGACGATTTATGTTTGAGATTATATATATTTGTTTTCTGTCTCCCACTGCTGATTGCCATTTTTATGTTCTTTTATTTTATTTAATTTTATTGTATTTTATTTGGTGTGTGTGTAGATCTCTCTATTTATTTATAATTTTCGAGCTATAGTTTTGATGTTGGCTGGAAGTTTTAACCCTGAGTCTTTTTGTGCCCACAGCCTGCACTGCCGACGAATACGACTGCGAGGATGCAACCTGCATAGACAAGGATCTGAAGTGCAATTTTCGAGACAACTGTAAATTTCGCTGGGACGAGGAAAAGTGTAAGGTGAGTGCAAAAGGACATTTCCACAATCCCCCCTCTCACAGCATCCTCGGCATCCACACTGAGCCTTATGTATGTAGGCCAAACATTGTGCATGCATCTAATTATAGGCCAACGAATGTGTCACAAACTCTCTCCCTCTTTCTCCGACTATCATGATAAGCCTATGCCCAACACGTTCACACTCGCACACTCGCACACACACACGTACACACACGAGAACACACACGTACACTCACACACATGTGCTAACAGAAAGTTGGCCAAACTAAGTTTTGTTGCCAAAGTTTGAGGTTTGTATTTCGGGCGTGCCCAGTCACAGTTATTTTCCTCTCCCTCATCCTTCTTACTCCCTCTCTCTCTCTCTCATCTTTTTCGTCTTTGCTGTATTTGTTTGTTTATTTGTGTTGTTGGCCCAGCAATTGTGTTAGATCATTAGATTTGATAAAGACTTCTAAGCAGAAGCACTCGACGACCAGACTTACAACTTATCAAGTTGTGTGTTTACAGCGAAGTTCGCTGCTCTGTTTTTTCTATTTTATTTTGTTGGGTTCCCCGCCATAAAAGTAACAGTCTAGAAAACCACAAATAGTTTTGGATTGCGCTCAGTTGAAATCTGCAAAAAGTTAAAATCGTAAAATTCAGCTAATTGTGCCAGCAACTCTACTAAAAAAAAATAGTCGAAACAATCTCAAAATTTTATGAAAACATTCCACTCGAGAGTTTTACGACCACCTTACAAAATAGTTAGGGAACCCTAGACATTTTGGTTTTAACAGCCGAATCCTTTCAGAAGCGACACTTAACTTGGTTGACGCACTCTGAAATAAGTACTAGGATGAGACTAGAAATTCCGTCAAAAAAAGCAAATGAAAATGGAAAACTGTTGAATGCTAATTTTTTTATTATTCAAGAGAGCAATAATAACCGAATTAATATAAAAAATATAAATGTCAAAATTATATTTTATTAGTAAAAAAAATATATACAGTCAAATTTCCCTAACTCGAACTTCCCTAAGTCGAATTTCTCCGTAACTCGAACAAAAATATTGGCCCGTGCTTCTGTAAGTCGAATTTTTCGGGAAAATCTTTAATAAAGTGTGAATTTTTTTTTCGTTTCTGTTATATGCTTTTGTTACCGGCTCGTTTGGATATGTAATATTGATGTACATTAAGATATGAAGATGCAATATAATAGAATATTGCATCAACAATTATTATCAGTGCAAGATTATTTACCGTGGCACCAGCACGTGTATTAAAATGTTTATCGTCCAGTTGGTACGAAACTGGACCAAAAAAATTTAAGTGACTGAAAAATATAGTATCTTATCGAAAACAGTTTTCATTATATTCAAAAATGGAAAATGGATGTCATTTGAATAAGGAACTTTTTCTGGATAAAGCAAAAGGACGAAAAAATAAATTTTTAAGAATATCGACATGTCTTGAACAAACTGAAATCCTTTTTTGTTGAAAATAACAAGAAAAATTTACAATTTGAAATGTATTTATGATTAAATGCATTTGTAGTTTCTTTTTAATAACTAAAAAAAAACAAATTCCCTAACTCGAAGTCTCCCTAACTCGAACTTTTTTCCTGGATAATGGTGATTCGAGTTAGGGAAGTTCGACTGTATAAGATTGTGACTAGTTAAGAATATGCTCAAAAGGGAAAACTTATATTTTACAATAAATAAATAAATAAATATCAGTTCAGAAAATAAGAGATACCTGATCTATATACGGGCTAAATATTAATTAGCTGTGAGAACCTATTATAAACATAACAAAGTCCTTCAACAATTTGCAATCAACTGCTAAATATTTTTCCAATGCAACTATTATTATTTATGAGCCAATTAATTCCGTTTATAATTGGAAATTATTTTTATTATATTCTGTAATATGCAATGGGAATGGAATGAAGTGGAGCGATTAAATGCTTTTGATTAGGGCACCAATAATATTTTGATCAAATTACCAAACACGAGTAATTCAAATATTTTATGCCACTTATTTCATAATTACCCCAATGGGTCAATCATTAGCTCAACCATGTGCGTACACAAATTATGTTTATTCAATTAGCTCGCATTAAAATTTTGCGCTGAACCATTTGTTAATTGCATCCATCGAATTTTGTTCAAAATGTCCAACAGTTTTACATTACAAGCCACAATTAGAAAGCTAAGCCATGAATCCCATTAAATGTTAAGCAACTTTTGCCCAATTTGATAATTAACGTATTTAGTAACTTACTATATTTATAATTTCAAAAAATTAGCGATAAGTACTTGCATCATCCAATAAACTTTAATGAGCTTTAAAAGAGCTTAAGACTCGAGTCATTAGCCTAGCTAACTTATATTTTTAAATGTTTTAAATCCTTAAATATGCTTAAGTTCAATTTATACTATTTATTTATTTTGTAGCATAGCTTTTATTACATTATGTTGTTTTCAGACTTCAAGAATATTTTCAGGAATACAAATACAATTTATTATTTAATTCATAAAAAGCTTTAAGAAAACTTTGTCTAATTTAAGAACACTTCATTCGTATGAAATTAATATCAAGAATTGTTTTCAAACATACAAGTATAAGGATCATTCTATTTATTTGGTTAACTTTTACTTATTTTTTTTTGGAACAAGGTTTTTGTTTTTAAAAAATGATTTGTGTTGATTTTTTCATTCTGAGAGCACTTTTCAAAAATAGTTAATGCCATTATTTGCAGGAGTTCATTAATGAAACTCTGTTGTTGTTGCATACAAAACAATTAGTTTATTTTGGGAAAATGTAATCCCCAATTTATAAGTTCACTTTGTTCATTTCATGAAGGATTTCCATTTTAAGGTAAATAATTAATGGCAGTTTATATGCAAGTACACAACCATAGCTATTGAATTCCCGTAAAATTTGTAATTTAATTAAGTACTGTATTTCCATTATATTTTTGCAGAGTGAAGCAAATGGACAATCGGAGCACGTGGTCATTATCATCATTGTGTTTGGTTTAATACTCGGCGGCATGGTAATCACATTTATTGTGAACTGCATCCGGAAAATAATACGTGATCAGAAGATAATACGCGTAAGTATCGTAATATTGCTTGATTGTAATTAGGCAACCTGTGCGCGTTCTCCCCCTCACCTAAAACCCCCACCTGCCAAACCGTAACCCCTACACCCCCTCAATATTCACGCTCCAGCTCTGACTCTGCCTCTGTCTATGTCCTTGCCTTAGCCTTAGTCTTAGTCTTAGCCTTAGTAATAGCCTTAGCCTATATGCCTTGCTCTCACACTCTGACACGGACACTGTGTGCTCTTGCTCTCTTTCTCTCTCCCTCGCTCTCTCCCTTTCTCGTTGCTGTGCTTGTCCCGCTCGTTCCAAAAGCCCCGAGACTCCGTCTCCATACTGTAGCAAGCTGACCACACCGTGCAGCCAAAACTATTGTAGTAAATGATTAAATTGCATTCAACGACTATCTGGCAATGCCATTGTAATGCATATATACACACACACACACCCACATGCAAACACATAGTCGCCAGTACACAAAAGCCAACAGCAAAATTTAATGTATGTAATTATAAAAATGTTTAGTTATTTCAGCTGAATAGATATGCAAAATGTAACCAAACAAAATCCAGCTGCTTTTACAAAATTCTCTATGTCTAGTGCTGCTCTCTATTGCTTTCCCGCTTTCTCTCCCATTTTGCTTTCTCTGTCTCTCTATCTCTGGCTGTGTGTGTGTGTGCAACATAATGAGCGCTCGAAAGTATGCTATGATTTTTATGGGATGCCTTTTGTTTTTGCGGGCAGCTGACTTAAATAGCCGGAATTCAAAATTAGCTATATAAAAACCACTAAAAGTTAGCTTATGAAAAGTCCTCGAACAAGTAGATACCCTGTAGGTATTTTTTATTCTTTTCTCTACCATCTGGATAAACAAACAATAAATATAAAGTGTGCAAAAAATATCCACAAATTTTGTTATTTATTTTGGTATCAGTTTTTCATTCATTTATTATGCCCCACTTTGCCCACTTTATGCACACAGGGTGTCAAGAGCTTTAATTACAAACATTAAACAGATATTAAGAGCACTTTGAAGCGTCCAAATCATTAACATAGCCATCAACTTGAATTCATTTGGCTTAAACGAATCCATAGCAATGCCAACTGAATTCTCAGACATTTTTTTACCCTTTGATAAGTCTCTTTGTATATGTGGATACCTGTGTGTGCTTGTGTGAGTGTGTATTTGAAATGAATTTCTTTTAATTGAACTAAACTGACTTTGGCAGCATTTTCAAAGCACCTGAGTTTTTTTTTTTGCTGAATTAAAAAAAAAACATTTAAAAACATATGTACATATGTATGTGTTCATTTCAGGACCTGTAACAGCTTTAACTTTTATTTAAAAAATATATTACAAGTACTCAATAATTATACATAATATAAATAATATTCAACAAATTCCATTTTATATATTTACAATGATTATTGTTGCTGTTTTTCTCCAAATATTTTTCTGTTGCGAAATTTATTTCCAATAAATAGCACAAACAAAGCAAAAGCTTTAACGAGATCTTTAACTTGAATAACTTTAACTAGCCCATAAATAAACACAATAATGATATTTTATTATATTTCAATATTGACAAGTTTGTGTATAAAATCGTTGTCAAGCTTTAAGACTAATTGAAATTTCGATTTTTATATTAGCAATAATTAAAGTCCAATTTTAAGCGCGATGTTCAGTTTTGAAGTAGCTTCAAATAAATGAAATTCTATAATAGATATATATGTGCTAACATTGAAATGTCTATATCTGACGATGATATAAAAGGGGAAAAGAGCAACTGGAATGCAGGACACGACTTATTTTCATGGCTCATCGCACATCAATTGTACTTATTGAGGGAGATGAGATAGGGGCTCTCATTTGAGAGGGAGGAGGGATAATGGCAAAGACATTGACAGTTCTTCGTACACGCAATATTTTGTGAAAGACATGTACTGTCCACATTACTTGGTATATGAGTATTTGAGCCAGCAGCTTAAAAGCTAACCGAATGCTCCTACAATTTGTCTGCACTGTCAATATTACTTATACGCCACGTGACCGGCGGAATAGTTGAATGAATGATAGCAACTACTTGACCTTGACTCTGCAGAGAGAGAGAGAGAGAGAGAAAGAGAGCGGGAGATTGTAATTACAATTTATGATGGCACTGAGCATAAGGAAGCAAGAGCAAAGTCTTGTCCCTCTTTTATTTCCCATTTTTGGTTGGGTCTGCGAACTCTTTGGGGAATATTTGCTACGATATATCAGGGGCAACATTTCATTAGCTGTCGTTTTCAATACAACTCGCCCAATGTCCTCTTGGCTCTGGCTCTTAACGTTGACTCCGGCTCTTGACACTCAACAAGCTGCCCGCATTTCATGGCAAACCATTTTATTGTCATGCCAATGCCATCGTCGTCAGTCGCCCAGTTGCCAGTTGCCAGTTGCCAGTTCCCCTGGGGCATTACTTGCTGAGCCAGCTCAGAAAGAGACACAGACACAGAGGTGAGAGACAGAGAGAGAGAGAGCGAGTGAAAGAGCGAGTGAAAGATTGCTTTTGACTTTGACTTTTGCAATATTGACGAGCTACGTCGAAGCTGAAGCTGAAACAGAGCTCGGTCTTAAATTGAATATCATTGTGACTCTGCCAGCTCAGACATGGCCAAAAATATACTACCACATCTGCTGCACAGCACACTTAATTAAGTATGTGTATGTGTGTGTGTGTGTGTGTGTGTGTTGGGTGGGTTGGGTCTAATGGAAGGCGTTGTCGTGGCTGGCCATATTTATAGAACGCGGCAGATGGCGGCAGACCGCTTGATTAAACACACGCCTTCCAGCTTGGATTTGTGTATCTTGCTGTTTTCTATTTGCGTTTACCAAACAGCAAACAAACAGAGTCAGCGACAGGCAGACAAACAGAACGAGAGTGAGAAAGAGAGAGAGAGAAAGAGAGGGAAAGCAGCAGCAGCAGTTTGCGGAACACCTTTTAGCCAATTCCAGCTAACAAATTTCATTTGAGTTGACTAAGTTTGGCACACGCTTCAACAATTGTGTGTGTGTGAGTGTACGAGTGTATATGTATATGTGCGAGTGTGTGAGTGTGGCATAGTGTTGCAACCAACACCAGTCAAAGTCTATTTTACATTTCGAAATGTCACACGCCATTAGAATTACCAGTCTGCCAACACCAGACGACACCTATTCCAAAAGGAGATGCCATCATCCTCCATTCCCTCTCTGCCACTCCCCCCACCCACCGTCTATGCGTCGTCTCCTTTAAGCAAATGACGCGACAGCGTGTCTATTAAATTCCTGCCTGTTGAGTACATAAAAAGGCGTCCGCATCGCAGCCACAAAGACAAGGCGACAAGACGACAAGATTCCTCGCACGCAACGTAATATTGTTTTACTAATGTGATGCTCCTCTTCTGCCTTTTCCTTTCCCTTCCTTCCTTCTCTCTCTCACTTCTCCATGTGGCAGTTCCAGTTCAGTGAGAGCAGCAAATGCTGCTGCCACTTCAAATAGCTCCACTTGTGCCTTATGGCAATGCGTAAAAGTTTCATCAACTTAAGAGATTCATCAATGGTTAATTAGCAAGCATTCTAAAGGCATTTGGTTAATACCCTGTAACCTGGTCGGATTTAATAGGGCACATTCTTTCGGTACCTGTTTTTGATACTCTATTTTCTTCATTCACACAGAATCTTTAAATTAATTTAAAAAAAAATTATTTATTCATATTTTACCATCTACAATTTTAAATTAACTTAATTTTAAGTGAGTGGAAAAATAGTAAAACAAAAATCATTGCCTTATTTAAAAAGTTAAGAATTGTTTTCTTAAATATTTTAATAGACTAATAAGCATACAAGACAAAGCCTTGGATCCGCTGGTTTCTGAGACGGATCGAACTATTATTAAATATTAAATTTTTTACGTGTTACAATTTAATTTTAAATTTAATTTGTGTGAGTGGAAAAATAACATAAAATATAAGTAAATAACTAAATTTTTGTTTGCTTTGTAAAAGCTTCATCAATTGAAACTCTTTTAATGATAAGCACATTCTAATATGATAAAATAGGTTTTTTTTTAACTTTCCAAAGTATACTTTTGAATCTTATCAATAGAAAGCTTATCGTTTAATATTTGATTAGAGTCTACTATGTTTTTACAGACCACCTATTAATTGAAAACTCCTCAAAATTGTTCGATTATCAAATTGACATCTGAAGTGACCAAATTCACATCTGTATGAAATTTCAATTCCGCTTAAGAGGCCTTTTGAGCCAGGTTAACAATGGCGATGAATACAAACATATTGTATTGTGACCATAAATCTATTTTGATTAGTTAATGTTAGCCCAATTTTGCATGTGGGCAGTTGAATTGAACCATTGAATTAATAAGGGACAACATTCTGATTCCATTTACCACAAGTTAGTTGATTAAACTGATTGATACAGCTAATCAGATATATTGATAATCTGTGGCAGTTTATTATTCACATTTGATGAAAATCAAATCAAGATTTAACCAATATTTCTCACTTTAATTCTCCTAAGTATCTCATATCTCATATGCTCATAATTCTTAATCCGAATTTGAACTTACGACTATAGTAAAAAATCATTATTCAAGTCTTTAGTTTAAGTATGGCAATAAAATATAAAGTTTGTGAATAGCTTTTGTGACTGCAAATCATAAAAATTCATGTGAAAAATCATTTAAAAGCAAATGGCATAAAAAAATAAGCACCAAAAGTTATGATAATCCTAGAGATTCACAACTAAAGCAACTATTTAAAAGTTAGCCCAAGGCGAAGAGCAAAAACAGGCTTCTGATTTTATACTTATTTTATTTGTAAATGAACTGATGATTGGTGGGATTTATTATTGAATTGAAACTTTTCAGCTGTGTAAATCACACAGTGTGTGATGCAAGTAAGCGTACACTCGCTATGTGCCATTAATGATATTTATTTAGCTATATATGCTAACAGCTTTAAACTTTTACCTTTTACCTGAATGCGGCGATGTCTTTCATTTGCATTCGCATTGACAGCAATGCCACGCCCACAACCCAGTTCACAATTAAATGGCAATCAACGATAAAGTTTATGCATCAAATGACAGTTGGCAATCGGTAGTCGGTAATCGGTAATCGGTGGCTCAGTGAATTATAAACTTATGATTAAATCAGCTCAATTATTTGAAAGCGCGCACACACAGAAAAGTTGAACTTAATGCTTGAGCTGGGACACAACTTTAAACGGTTTTTTGGGTGGACTGTTAAGAGGGGCGGGGGGAAGGATTGTCAGTGATGCCTAACATATCCAGCCAAATTGTAAAACAGCCGCTGACTTTGCACGTCGAACGGTTCAATAGACACACACACACATACACACAATCACAGTGACATCTCCACCACACGTGGCTCCTTTAAGTGGGTCAGGGCGAAAGGTGGCAATCTGATTATCGCCTCGAGTGTTTGGCTGAGGTTCAAGAGCTGTCTGCTCGGCATGGAACGACTGTGCGTGCCTCACCTTTTTTTATTTTATTTTATACATATATTTTGGGGATGCTTGCAAACAATTTTCTGGGACGTGAAAATTATGCCATCACAAAAAATGGTGAAAAGTCGGCAGAGGCGTTTGAAAAATAAAAAGTCTGTCAAGTCATTCTTTTATTGCCGGTCGCATTTATGAAACTGCATCAAATAAATTTGCACAAAGCGCACATCGAATCGAATCGAATCAAATCAATTCAACGTCAGCGGATTTGATAAAATCATTCAGCATTTCGATCGATGTTCGATGTTCGTTGGATAAGCCGATGGCTTAGGGGTTCACCAAGGGGCCCAATGAGGCTGTCAGTGTGGCTGCTGATTTCTTGCAGCCACTGTATCTTTCTCCAGCCACCCACAAGGAAATTGCTTTGCGGCAACGCCATCGTTGGCCACTTTAATATGCCGTTATGCCAACTAAATGACGGCAAAAACCATGCAAATAAAAATGAACCAAAACGTAGTAAGAAATCAAAAAAAAAAATATAAAAGAGATGAATAAAAAAAATAAAACAATAGAAAAATCCGAGACAAAAAAGTAAAGATAAAGGATAAAATATTCACACATATGTATGTATGTATAATAAAAAAAATGTTAGCACACTGATAAAAAATAAGGCTGGTTTATTCATCATAAATATTTAATGCTCAAACAAGATAACTTTAAAAGAAAACTGCAAAAAAATACAAATGTTTTGTGCATTTCTAAGCGCTCTTTGTCTATTTTATTTTGAGACCAAATTGTTAATTTTTTTTTGTCAGTGTACAAGTATTCGAGCATGTGTTTCCATATGCTTCTGAGTGCCACCGTTGCATGCAACGGCCGTTGTCCGATCGCCTGTCCCTTTCTTTTCGAGTGCCACTTTTCTTTTCCCTTCTTTTCATTCATATTTTATGTCTTCAGTGTCTAGATTTTAGCATGTACTTGCAGATAAAAATATCTTGTCTGCATACTCTTGCCACTTGCCACATGCCACGCAATTTTGGCAGCGAGAGTCGCTTCCAGCCAAGTGTGCCAACTGCCAAAACGAGCTCTTGCCTCTTGGCAGCCAACAGCATTTTTTGCGGGGCAAAAATCGGAATGGCTCACAAGACATGCGAAGTGTCTTCCTTCTACGAGCACATTTCATAGTTGACATTGCAAACGTGTTAACTCTTAACTGTTAACTGTTAACTGTTAACTGTTGGCTCTTCTCAGCAATTCTTATGATAAGTATTCCGCATGATAGTCTTCCATTTCATGCAGCTTTTGAACAACTTTCAACTAGCTAAGTGGCATCACAACTTCAAGTATTGTAGGTCAAAGACTTCCTCAGTATCTTTTAAGCCACTTCACATCTAACTAACAATGTAGCATATGAAAGCGCCTTAAACACAAGTCAAACTTGTTGCGCTGGAACTTGAGTTAAAAAAAATTTAAAACTAAAATTAGTTTGAGTAAAAACAAACATCAAACACCTAACAACTTTTGAGATGTCATTGAAAACCCCATGAAACCTATTAATGTACATTAGAGTGCATCGATTCTTTTCACAAAAAATGGTAATTGTATTAAAATTGTATTAACATGTTTTACATTTTCTTTTAATAAAAATTACAGGTTCAAGAAAAAAAATTTGTTTTCTGACAAAAAAATTGCTTTAATTCTGACTAATTTTTTAAGATAGAGACGAATCGCGAAATCGTTCTTCCAAGGATGAAAATTATGTTTAAAGGACATTTCGTTCTTTGGTTTTGTGGAATTTTAAAAGTCGTGGTCCTAACAAGAGTATTCACACCAAGTTTGTAAGGATCGGTCCATAAACACCCAAGATATAAATGTTCGAAAAAATGAATTTTTCAACTCAAAAAGCGCGGACCAGGAATTCATTTTAGAACTATGGTTTCTTGGTGATAACATCTTAGAATTGACCATAGATTATGAAAATTGGTTACCATTTTTTCATTTTTTCGAGCCCATACAAATCGATGCGCTCTAATGTACATGCATTTATAAAAAAAACTAAAATAAAATAAATCATAAATCAAAAATCTTTTGAGGTTCCATTGAAACACTCTTACATAAGTATAAAGGAAGGACTATACCAAGTAGTTAAATTTTACTCCGGTATCTAAGATATCAGTAGATGCTTTTTTAAGATAATTTAAAAATCAATTTAAATGGTTTTCTTCTTATGCTATATTGTTGTTAACCAAATTTCAGCTTCAAACTTCAGTTATCTTAATAATATGGCAGAGAATCAGTCAAAATTCCTTTCTTATCCAACGATTGCCCTACTTTAAACTGAATTTATAAATGTCTTTATACGAGCGTGCAATAAACCAAGTTTTACCATAATAATTTAGAGATCTCCTTAGATATGATTGTGAAGCTCTTAAAAACCACTTTCGAACCGCCAAACCGACTGTAAATTTATCCCAAAATTCGCAATGTTCGTGCATCTCGAGATGTATGTGTTGGTGTGTGTGTGTGTGTGTGTGTGTGTTTGTGTTTGTGTGTGTGTGTTGGTATTTGCTTTGGTGTGTGTAAGTCCCTTGCAGATGGAATCGAATTGTGTTTTCCGTTCGTTGTGGGATGCCACGAGACAGGATTATGCTTAGGTTCGGCATAAAACGCACCTCTTTTGGTAGCAACGTCGTCTTGGGCATATTGCTCTAGCCATAACTGCATCCAATTTGGTAACAACCACAATGCATATTTGAACCACACACAAACAAGTGCACGCACACACACACACACACACACACACACAATACACGCAAACAGACAAACAACTTAGCCTTGAGTGATATTTTAGTGTTAGCTGTTTGGAACGGCAACGGCTTCGAGTTGTTGCTGCTCCTGATGTGGCCAACGATGCACAGTGGGCTAAACTACCAGTCTAAAGGCAAATAATTCAAATCTTATAAAAATAAAAAATAATAATAATGTCGATATTATATACAACATAAAAAAAACATTTAGTTATAGAAAGAGGAAGCCATTATTCGACACGTCGAAGAATTGATACACTTGCAGTTACCTCTTATCAATTTTCGACTGACCCACCCATATAGTAAAGTTAGACTTCTGCGAAATTGGTTAATCATAATTTTTAATACAAAAGCAACTGCAAAATAAAGAGATCAGTTAATATGTTTCAAGAGGCTTAAAAGATTTCTTAGTTAACCTAAATTTATGAGCGAAATATGTTTGCTTAAACTGTTATGAATATACATAGGTCATCGAGCTCAAGATACTATAATATCGTATACTAAGGCATATATTTAATAGTTTAATTTAAAAATTTGAAGAAATTTAACACTTTGGAATTTTAGGCAATTCCCACTAAGCCGAGAATTTCACACACTGTGCAATGGGGAAAATGGAGGCAATGGAGGCAATGAAGGCAATGTGGCAGCTCGGGAGCAGCGTGTAGGAGAGGAGGAAGGGAGAGGAAAGGAGAGGAAGGATCTCATTGTGGTGCTATTTTGTGTCCTGGCGGCCGCCTTCAAGATAAACAGCTTAGGAGTAAACGCGACACATATGCGTATGAAATACGAGTATCTTGATGGGAAGCCAAAATGGGAGATGAAGAGAAGCTGAAGGAAAAGAGGGTCAAGGGGTGGAAGTAAAAGAGCATGTTTGTTTGATAGTTTTATTATTTTAGCAATTTTGTTGTCAGGACGCCATCTGACAAATGCATTTTAGCTTAATTTGATAGCATTTTCGTTTTTTCGCTTCTTCGTTCTTTCGCTCGCTCTTTCGACTGCTGGGTGCAAGTGTCGCTTCCCCTTGTTGCAAGTATTTCATATTTCATATAAATTAAGTAATACTTGACTCAGGGTCAGGGGTCAGGGCGGGGCTCCCAGTGTCGGACACTTGAATCCCCAGAAGCGAGTTTCAGTGTGACGCTTGGCAGCGTAATGGAAAAACTGCCATTTCCGCCAGACGCAGCAGCTCATCCGCAATCCGCGTTGAGAGCTGTTTTGTTGGATTGAGGAGCTTTCGGTTTCAGTCCCGCTGCTGAATCTGCCTGGCTTACGAGTATCTAACATACAGAGCGAGTACACAGGAAGAAACAATTTAGGATTACGGAAAAAAAATCAATCTTAAACGCTGTCAAAATTGCGCTAATTTTGGAAATCTTAAAAGGAAAACGAAATAATTAATACGATTTTTTAAATATTTTTATACTAACATTTTAATATAAGAATCTTTTAGTGATATCAAATGTCTTCGAAATTTTTAACTGCATATTATGTGAATTTAACAAAAATATAAAATGAATACATATGTACTTATAAAATGCATGCTAAAATCAAGACTTTTAAACTTGAATTTTAAAATGGTTTGTTTTTTCGGTGTATAGTACTCGGACTGGGCCAAGCTGGTCCGTGTCGAGCCTGTCATGCATTTGGGAGTGCAATATTTTATTAGAAACTAAAATCGCACACAGATTCCAATGGCAAGGAAAGGGACTCTGGTTGAGTGTGTGTGTGGGTGGGTGGGTGTGTGCGGATGTGAGATTCTCGGCATGTTCACGGACATTGGCTTAAGCAGCAAGTAATAACCAACTTATGTAGCTAACCGTATTTCTTCTCTCACATCAATTTCCCCTCCTTTCCATTTCCATTTCCTTTGCCCCTTCAGCACCCCTCGTTGCAGTCGCTGGGCAAAATGAAATGAAATGAAATAAATCAAGCTGAAATGCAATTCGCAAAGAAACATCGCAACGGCCATAAAATAATACGTACATATATACATATACATACAAACAGGCAGAATTCAGCATTCAGACATTGGCCAAAGCTGCGAGTGAAACGTTGTTGGAGACGAAGACTGAGAGGTTTAGCTCTCTCTCTCTCCCACTCACTCTCTCCCTCTCTCTCTCTTTCGCTCTCCAAGCCACTCGGCAGTGTTTCACAAGATGAACAAAGTGAAAAGTGAATTGTGAAATAAGGAAAAGCTTTAGCTTAATGCGAATTGAAATGCTTGCACTTTAACTCAACACTTGGGTGTCGATCGATGCTCTTACCATTTATCCGTCAACTGAGGTATTGACATTTAATGATGCATCCTCACACCCTCCCCTCCGCTCCCCTTCCTCCTTATCAAGTATCAACCCCAATCATTCTGTCAATCATGCTGATAGTCGCCCGACTGTTTGTCAGTCAGTCATACTCGTATTTTTTCGCTGATTGAAAAGATTTTATGTTTAATGCTTACAACTCTGTACACTCATAACAACAGTACCCTGTAAATCTAGAATATACTTGTATGGAGCACTTTTCGCTTAGCTCTCGCACAGGGTATTATTATTTAATATTATCAGTCAATATGATCAGGAAGGAGTTGAGTTAGTTCGCAAGTCTCTTACTATAGTTATTAAGTGAATAAGTGATTTAAAAAAATTACAGACTGAGCTCTCGTATTACAACTCAACCAAGAAGATCAGATGCAAATAATCGTGTCTTTGAGAAATAAAATAGCACTCTTTGAGTATTTGGTATCTTGAGTAAATTCATCTATTCTCATTTGTCATTTAGTTAAATGGTGTAACCGATTAATATTATATGCAATTCGCCCAATTGTGCTCGATTGTGTGCTCAAACAACAATATTCATATTCATCATGGAGTACCCTTGAATGTGTAAATTTCCGCTTACTCGCAACACCTCGTACTTACATATTTGAGTTGATTTTATTATCCGTATTCTGTTGTCATTGTGGTAACATAAAAGCCAACACTTTGACGCTACGGAAAATGGACAATGTGTAAGCAATACATGAGTAGCACTCATATATTCACAAGTACTCAAATTTACGACTACTCTTGTTGTCATTGTCATTGTCATTTTCCCCTTTTATTGATGCAATTCACATATTTACTACATCAATCAGTGCAACCCGGAAACCAGAAACAATTTAACGATTACGTATCTGAAGTCATTTCAATTCAAATACAAATAACTTATATGAATATGTGTGCATTTCATTCAGTTAATTCACTCGTCAATTCAATGAATGAAGTTTCGATATAGAATCTAACATTTAATATTGATTTCAATTAACTTTAGACATATGATATTCGGATATACATACATGTGTGTACATAGCTGACAATCAAGTCGTCAATTTCATGTGGCATGTTCATGAGTAAATTACCTTGCCACACTTGGTTGCATGCCACTCATACACACGCTGCTTTCAATTGGCAAACATTCTCGTACGATTAACAGCAGCAGAAAGTTGATGCCAAGTTCATTTTCAAATGCCCCAAGCCTTTGCCACAGCACAAAGCCAAAGTATCCACAGACCACGCATCAATCCCCGTGTCCCCCTTAGCCTTTCTCACCCCTATATTAGCCACCTTCCCCGTCCCTGTACCCTGTACCCCCGCTCCTACCCCTGCCTACGCACCTGTGCGAAATTCCAATTAAACAAATGCCAAACTTTTGCATGCAAAACAAAATCAGTGATGCGTTGTTCCCAAAACTTTTACATGCTCATAAAATACATTCCACAAACACACAAAAAAAAAATCATCGAGAAAGAAAAAGATGCTAAAAAAGGAATCAAATAACAACAACAAAAGAGCGAAGAGAAAAATATAGAATACAAAATTCATTAAATATATTGAAAAATGGTAAAATATTTGAGATGCTCAAACTTGATTATAAGCATCAAATGAGGGCAACACATGGACCATTCGACGAACTGTGAAGTGAACAAAAGAGAGATACATAAGTATGTGCTCGACTTTGAGATACCCTTACCACAAAAGAAAAGGATTTAGGAAGTGCCTTACATTCTTCACGTTTATTGACCTAAAATACCAAGAAATATCATCACACAGTTATCAGAATATTTAATTCAATATATTCTTAAAATGTGTTTACTCAATGCAATTTTCAGTCAATTGCTCGAGCTTTAACTACCAAATTCAACAAGGTCTAAAGGGTATACAAAATGAGCAAATGAAACAAATTTTATCTGCAATTGCGGCAACACAACGAATTTCATTTTGTTAAATTCAAATATCGAATCCAAAATTCGCAAGCCCATGATGAAGTTGCTCTTAAAAATTCACAAAAAGTGCGAAATATTTATGAATTTTGCGCAGCAATTTTGTGGCCAATTAAAATTTTAATAAAAATAAATTAAAACCGCGCGAGTGTGTATGTTAATGTGTGTATGTGTATGTGAGTGTGTGTTGTGTGTGTGTTAGTAATTTAGGCACCCAGAATCATTTACATAGCAGGCTCAATTAACGCTCCGGCAGCATTGACAATAATTGGAATTAAGCTCATAGGAATCAAAACCAAACCAAATCGAATTAATTGGATTTCAATTAAATTCAACAAAAATTTATGCACCCCAAAAGTCGATGCAAATGTCCCCTAAAGAGGTGTGAACACAACTCATTAATTCAGTCACCATATTTTGCTCTTTGTCAATCCCAAAAATATCATAATGATTGCATAATGAACGCAGAAGCTTTGCACAATACTTAGTAGAAAAAGAGGACTTTTTTCATTATTTTGGAATTAATTAATAACGTTAGAACGAATCAATTCTTTTTGGTCTCTGAGCTTTTAATGAAGCAACTAATTGTTAAACGAATACTTCATGAGAAACTCACATATTTTTATTGGATTCAGGTTTCGTATTATTATCAAGAAATGTCCAATCATTTACTTTATCACTAATAAAATATTCAAATGGGTAGAAAATTTCCGAAAAGATTGCCTCTTTGTTGTTTAAATTTTAGGTTATTTTTTATATAATATAATATAATATAACTGAACTCATAAACTTTTGCAACTGGAGTGTTTTGTTTTACTTCCAATTTGAGTCCGAAAAAATAAATGCCATAAGTTAACGTTTATTTTCTTAATGGAAACAAGCTGTAAAAATAGAATTCACACAGTCATCAAAAAATTTGAATATTTTAATTGTATTATTTATTGCAAATGAAAACATTTGTCATGAGGTAAACTTTAAAGTAAACCCAATATTTGTTAAGTCAAGGAAAAAGCCAAAACTATGAACACTTTATTTATATAGTTTATGTATTTTTATGTAAATGTATTTTTATGTATTTGTGCGTAAATGAATATGTTTGTCTGGAAATCTCCATACCTTCTACCAAGTTGAGCTTCAATTACTAGAAATCTGACAAGAATTAAACAAACCAAAAGCATTTTATTAAGTTTTTTGCATCAGCAATTCGAACAAATGGTAGGTGATATGAAAAAATTTATAAAGTCAATAAAATGCACAAACATGGGGTCATTTCTATACTTTTCAGTTCAGTTTCAGATGTACAAAACTGTGCTTTGATTGTGAACTTTAAGTCATATTTATTTATTGAATTTTTAATTAGTAAACTACATAGCTTTAATTATTCGCTATATCTTTACAAATTTATATAATTTCTTTAATATTAGCATAAATAAAAATCCTATTTTATCTAAGTACATTTTTTTGATTCCTATATTCAATTAATGTACCTCAGCATATTTATATAGTTATCGAAAATATTATTTATCTTGTATCTTGAAAATCATCAGCATTTGAAAATCAATAACTACACTTTATAAAATTAAATTATAAATAAATTTATTAAATCTTATTATTATCTAACGCTATTTTTATTTTTCTATATAACAGTCTTTTTATGTTTTTTACCAGCGTTGGCAGATTTAATCGAAATCGAATCATAATATCAAATAGCTTCCATGAAAGTTTTCAGTCTAAAATTAAAAAATCCATAAACCCATCTTTATGGAATTTTTCAAAGCATTTCTGCACTATATTTTTTTGAAGTAAGCCTGATTTTTAGCCTTTGTTATTATTATTTTAAAATCTCTTTTTTTATACAGCTTTATTGAAACTTAATTCAGGAGAGATTTACTTTTTTATACAAGATTTTATCATATACCAAAGAAAAATCAACACAGTTACAGAGTAGAATATTGAATATCAATAAATCTGTTTGCATATAGCTTTTTTTCTTGTCTTCTCTCGTTTTCAATATTCTCATAACATTATTTGATATCAAGGATAAAACTGTACCGTTTCATTTTTTTTTTTTGACAGTTTTTAATTGAAAATTGGATTAGTCGCAAGTCGAAGTAAGTTTTTTCCTCACTGAGCTAAGAAGATTACCTTGGCCCGTTATTAAGTTATGAGTGCCTTTTTTGCCCATCAGCAAATGCAAAGGACATGCAAGGATATTGCAGAGCCAAAGTGAATCAATATCTCAGTTTCAGTTGTGGCTTAACTTGTGCACAGAGATGCACAGATATACACATAACATATATGGATATATATATATATGTATACTTATATACATATAAGTACGAGTAACTGACAGTTTTATTTGCTCAAGTTGCCTTTTAGTCAATATTTTATTATAAATATTAATAGAGCTTGCCAAAAGACGCGAAAGAGTTTTGTATTTTTTTAAAAGCGATTTATGATGATATTTTGGGGAGTTGCTGAGTACTTCCGCAGGGAGTTTTTACATTCTCATATGCTTATTATTATAACTATTATTGTTTATGGTCTCTCTCTTATGTTCTGTCGCATTACGACAACTTCTATATGCGATTTTTCTTTTAGCTTCGTTCTTTTCTTTTTTTTTTACAGTAAAATATGTTGTGAGTTTTTCTATTTGTGTAGATTTTTTTGGGTTGATTTTCATTGCATTTTACATTAAGGGTTTGTTTGGGTTTTGACAGTTGAGTCGCCGTTTGGTTGAGTTCGTTGCTTGAATTGTTATTTGGGTTTGTCATTTCAGGGCAGTGGTTTTTCATTCTGTGGCAACATTTTTGCCATGATTCGAGTACCCGTTTATAGTTGTTGCTGTGAATGTTATTGTGGTTGTTTGTAGTTGCCACTCGCAACTGGTTGCAAGTCGTTGTCATGCATGAATCCTCGGTGCACACAAGCTGCCTCAAAGCTATTCCCACTCTGTATTTAGTCTCACTCTGTCTCTTTGTCTCTCTGTTTCGCTGTTGCATACAAAAAACGCATACGCACTGTTAGCCATAGACCATAAACACATTTCTCTCTCTCTGTCTCTCTCTCTCTTTCTCTGTTACTGTCTCTCTTTCTTTGTCGTTTCCAACTGTGTTGTCAACATGTGTGTCTGTCTCTTTCTTTCACACACACTCTGTGTCTCTCTCTGTCTCTGTCTCTTACACACAACAACAACTTCTCAACACACTGTTTTTCTTTCTCTTTCTCTCTATCTATCTATCTATCTTCTCCCTATCTCTCTCTGTCTTTCTGTCTGTTCTTCTGTTTTTCCTGTTTTTCTATATGTTCTATCCACAGGATGTGCCAGCACTGTGCGATAGCGTCTATCACATTGATTCCTTTGTGCTGGGCGCTCCAAAGAGCGCCATTTTCGTGGGATTACAAAACGATTTCATGTGTGATTTTGCATACAATCTCGACAACGAACTCCACACAGACGATGGAACCAGCAACAACAGCAACAACAACAACAACAGCAGCGACAACAACAGCAACAGCAGCAGCATTGCCAGCGTTGCCAACAGAAGCCAAAAAAGTCAAAGAAGCTGTGAGATACAGCAGGTGTTGCCACTGGGAGATGATTACGATTGCGATTACGATTGCGATTACGATTACGATTGCGATAGCAACAATGGACAACAGGAGCAGACGCTGCAGACCTACGACTGTCCCTATGTTTATGAGGATGAGGAGCTGATAGATGAGGAGCAACAACAACAGCAACAGCAGATTGAACTCGATGAGGAGCAGGAGGAGCTGGAGGGCCAGGAGGAGCAGGAGGAGCATGAGGACGATGAGTATGATGATGGCATTGGATTTAGCTGTGACAGTGACAGCGCCACCATAGCCGAGGATAACGAATTCGTGCTAGTGCCCGACCATTGCCACTTGCCACCACCACTGACCGCTGCCATCACCACCGAGGAGCAACTGGCCAGCAGCTCTGGCAGCAACAACTCCTGTAACTCCTGCAGCAGCTCCGTGCAATGCAGCACGCCCACAGCCACGCCCACCGGCACCGGCTGCTCGTCATCGACATCGACCGAAATGGATGCGATACTGCCGGAGTTGACACCACCGCCGCCACCACCTCCATCAGCGCAAATGCAACGGCAACTACAGCGTGAAAGGGAAGCCGAAAGGGAGAGGGAAAGAGATAGGGGGAGGGATCTGCAACAGTTGACTGCAGCCAAGTCAAAGCCAAAGGGCAAAAACGCCCTCAAATTTTTCAATAAAATCATCTGAAGCGTATTTCTGATGCAACAACGTTGGCATTTCAATCGTTTGCACGTTTGACACGTTCCGAAATGTGGGCGCTTTATTGGATATGTGGGCGTGGCATGGTTGAATCATTAAAAAGGCAAAAATTGCTGCACAAAAGATCATGCAAATCAAATCAACACACACACACACACACACACACGCACTGAAACACACACATCCTTTGACCACATTTGGGCATTGGACTTTTGAGCATTGACATTCGCTTCCCCCTCCCGTGTCCACTCTCCCGTCGCTCTCCTTTTTCCCTGATTTGTTGCTAATGAGCGTAACACAAATTGATGCCTCATTTATTCTGCTGTTTGCTGATTCTCCTTTTCCTCCTTCCTCTGTTTCTGCCTGTCTCCCATCGCAATAAATATTTAAAAATGTTAAGTATACGTAATGTTGACCCGAACAAAATGAATTCGAAATCATCACAATTTCAGTCACAAATAGGTACAATCCGAGAATGCAATTAAGGGAGATTGGCGAGAGTTCCCTGTCAAAAACCGAACAGAATAAAAACATGTTTTGACATTTTGGAATAAAAAAAACCAAAATATGGAGAATTACAAATGAATTTCAGGCATGATCGATTGGCAAATACCGTGTAGAACCGTTACTCTTTGAACTTTTCTATCTTCCGAGTTAGATGTGTGTAGGAAATTTAAGGCACGTTTTTCAATGACTAAATAAAGTGATTGATAACTATTGAAAATATATTTTGACGTAAAATGCAGAGACAATAATGTCAAATTTGAAACTAAATTATAAGCAAAATATATATATGTATGTGACTGGGAGAGGCAGAGTTTATTCTCACATTAATCACTACATTCCATTAAGTATGCGATTATTCTATCTCATATGAATATCTAAATATTTAAACATGTTTCCACTTGAGCATATCCCACTTAGAGCATAAAATTGCATCACGATTTGTGGCCACCTTGACCAAATCCACATCCAGAAATTTATTGCAATTGTATTTTCATATTTTTACTTATGTCTTTAAACGAAAAATCCTGCTTCGCAATTTTGCTCGTTATGGGTGTAAATTTATTTGAAAAGACTACAAAATGCATAACAATTACTCAAATGCACATACATATGAATGTTTTCATATTCACTTGTCATACGATTTGAATTTTCAATTATTTCATGTCAAGAAAAAATGGTTATATATTTTTCTTGGCTTTTGTATTTAGCATGAAATTCAATAAGCCTTAAGAGCTACAACATATTAAATGTCTTAAAGATTTAAACTGTAGAATATAATAACAAATAGAACAAAAATTCATATGCTGCCAACTAAATGCAAATTTAACAAGATATGTTTAAAAACAAATATCTTCGGCTTGCCGACGTGCAAATACCCTTGCAGAAGGTATTTTGATCCGAATTGAATTATAAAACATCAACCTACTGTCAATGAAGTGATTGTTAATGAATTATGTATAAACAAAATACATTTTCAGAAAAGAACTTTTTATGCTACAAAGAGAAGTTCAAATCGATGTTCTAGTCCAACACAATTGCTGGTCATATCGATAATATCATATTAAATATCATATAGTAAATCAGTCGAATGATTTTCTTATGCACTTTGACTAATCTTCAAAGAAAGATTAATCAGCTACAGTTATAGTTGATTTTTTTCTACTAAAATCTGAATCACATTATTTTCCTTCACATAAAACTCTTCCAGCTGAATAAAATGTATGTATATTTATTTTTTAAATGCTTTAAATACTCATATTGGGGTCTCTTCCGTGTTATACTTTTACATTAATTTAATTAGAACGCAAAATATTTGACATTAAAAGTACATTATAAATATCTCTTTCATTTTTGTGGACTCAAATCAGCTTAGATACATTAAAAAGTTTCCTAAAAGCGGCTTGACCTCTGCAAGGTTATCAAGACGAGAAAACCTTTTAAACGATAACGAGTATATAAGCATAAGAAGAATAGCTTTTAGCAAAGCAAACTGGAAAAGGTAAAACCAATTACCCGAAAAACTAAATAAGCGCATAGAAATAATGGAGATAAAATTTACTGCGATTTGCATATTGAAATCTCAGCATTATTGCCAGACATAATCAGAGGCAAGCAACCGCAACAGAAGCTTCATTATATATTACTTACTAAAATATATCTATGTCAACATTCTTTTTTTTTTCATTTTTTATATAAATATATACTTAGTTGTAGATTCAAACTGCAGGCAGCTTAAAATGATGGAAAAATGCAATGGAAATGGAAAAATGTATAATAAACAGAAAGAAAATGGAAGCAAAAAAAAAAAAAAGTGCAGCAAATGTTTGACTTGTATTTTATTATGAATGCAATTTGAGGTGCAGTCGAATAAGAGCCACAATGCGGCAATCTTGGCAAGCACCTCGGTCGGAGGTCAACCGCCAAGAGTCGTGACCCACTCGTTGCCCTATCCTTCTGTTCTGTTTTGTCCTATCCAGTCCTATCCTGTCCTATCCGGTCCTATCCAGTTGAGTTGAGTTCAGTTCAGTTGAGCTCGCTCCTTCGCTGCCCTGTTGTCCTTATGTCCTGTTGTCCTTTCTGGTCTTGTTGCCTTTATTATTATGTGGAATTTGCGTATTTACGCTTCCTTTTAAGGACGCTCAAACGCTGTTTGGCTCTTTGGGGCCCTATCGGCGTATTAATGACCTCGACTGGAATCCGGCAGCTCTCTGATGAAGACTCAGGTGGCGAGCTCTTAATTGCTGCCCCGTAACCCAGCTGACAGTCGATGCCTGTCGTCGGCGTGATAGTGCTGAGAATTAATATAACGCATACGCCACGGTGCACACAATGCGACACATCGAACACCACTCCATGTTCATCATCCCCAACTCCATCTCCATTTCTCTCTCTCCTTCCTATTTGAAATTAAGGCTTTGTTTGCAGCTTCCCCTGACTCAATTGTCCCCATCGTTCACCTTGCCCACTTCCACTTCCTTCCGTTTGGTTTATACGCCATCAGGCCCGCAAAATTAATTGAAAATATTTATTATTATGCTTATTATATATTGGGTATACATACATACATATATCGCTATCGCTTGCTCGTCTCTCATGCACGTTATTGGTTTCTCTGGCCATTTCTCCGCCATTTCTTGGTCTTTGCAGGAGCACATACGCGAGTCCAAGGAGAGCAAACTGGACGAGATGGGCCGCAACTCCAAGGCCCGTTCACGTGAGAACATATCAAGGTGTGTATACCGAACACTTAACCCAAATACCACACACAATTTCCTCCTCCCCTCCCCTCCATATTATACAAACTCATTAAGCTACATTATGTCTGCTTCATTGCCAACAAAGCGCAAATCAAGTTCGGCACTGCAGGGCCAACCAGGACGGGCTCCTACTTTTGGGAGTCCAAGCAGGAAGAGAGTAGGCGAATACCATAACTCAGGAATTCAGCTGGAACCTAAGAGCGTTAACTTGGCATAATAATTTGCGAAGTAAATCAACAACATTTAAGAAAGACTACGAAAATTTTAAGGAAAAACAACTTAATTCATAATTGAGCAATTGATTTGCCATTTTTCTCACAATCATTTGCAAATATTAAGCTTGACCCTAAAATATTAAAAACAATCTTTAAACCAAAGTCTAATATATTTTTAAGTGTTTTTCATAAGCAATTCGTAAATTTTTTAAAATTGAATTATTTAAGAAAGTGTATACTGTAGATTTCAAATTTAATAATTGTAAACAATTTCAAATATTTGTCACTTTTAAAGAACATCAGGAAAATTACTGAAATAAATTACTCAATTTAATTGAGGCATATTAAATGAGAGCTGAGTTTAAGAAATCTATATACATATGAATATGCCATATGCTATTATTTCTGTAAAGTCCGGAAAGTTACCTTTAGTTGAGGTTAGTTTAAAATTTTTAATTCAAAGAATATTATTTTTAATTGAGATTAGTTTTAATAATATGAGTCATTTTTTTTAATGATATTTATTTAAGAATGTTATCATGATACAGTCAAGACCATTCCCACTTTATTATTTATCAATCGCAGTGTAATTATTATGAATATTATCATTACAACTAATGTTTGGTTTTAAATATTTCGCACTTTAGACAAAAGCATTCGCAGACATCATTACAAATTCTGGATGATGTTTCCAATCGTTATTATCGCGAGGCAGTGCCCATATCGACACAGTCGAGCAAGGCTGATTTCAAGGAGAAGGAGCACAGCATTTTGCGCCGCCATCCGGACATGACCCAAACCACGCTCTGTGGTGGAGGCGGCGACGATGGCGACTCCTCGACGACAACGACGGCAACGCACGAGATGATGACAAAGGCGACGATTGCGACCGCGCCGGTTAATGCCTGTGATATGGGCTGTCAAACGAGGTGAGCAGATACATACACATGTATGTATGTGGGGTACCCAAACAGGGGTAAGCCGAGGGGGGTAGTTGCTTCGCCTGGTCATCATTATCAGCATCAGCATCAGCATAGTATGTGCAATAAACCAGACGCGCCTCTCAGCATTCAAACAAATTGCAAAGTCAACGCTCAGTAAACAGCACAAACAATGACAATGTGTCCAGCTTAATCAGGGGGTAGTCAGACAAGGAATATGAATAGAATGGAGAGTGGGGAATGGGGAATGGGGATGTGGTACGAGTACGAGTATGAGTTCGAGTACGTAACCCGGAAACAGGGCCTGATGCTTGTACAACACAAATCGATGCAAATATTTGTATTTGCATGCGTCTTCATTGGACCAGAACCAGATGTACATCCAGAACACACAGTTGAGTCAGAGCCAGATCTGTCCAGGGAGGGGGTTAAGGCAGCAAAGATAGGAGGAGGCAAGGAAATAAAGGGGTCTACAAAACGGGTACAATCTCAAATATGACGCAAGCATGAACGCACAACAGAGATGAGGCAAATTCTGGATATGAATTTAATATTTCATCAATCCAGAGGGTTAAAACGTAGATTGAATAAGTTAACAGTCGTTGTGTGGTTGCTCCAACAGTAACATTAACAGTAACAGTAAAAATAACAGTAAAAGTAACAGCAACAGTAACAACAACAATAGCAGCAACAGTAACAGCAACAGTAACAGCAACAGTAACAGTAACAGCAAGTGTAACAGTAGCAGTAACAGCAACAGGAACAGCAACAGTAGCAGTAACAGCAACAGCAACAGGAGCAGTAGCAGTAACAGTAGCAGAAGCAGTAACAGTAACAGTAACAGAACCAGTAACAGCAACAGTAACAGTAACAGCAAGTGTAACAGTAGCAGTAACAGCAACAGTAACAGTAGCAGTAACAGGAACAGCAACAGTAGCAGTAACAGTAGCAGTAGTAGTAGCAGTAGCAGTAGCAGTAACAGTAACATTAATAGTAACAGTAACAGAACTAGTATCAGTAACAGTAACAGTAACAATCAGATCATTTGCAACGTTACAGAAACATTAACAGACACGCGAGCAATCACACTTATAGCTGTTAGATTAACAGTCAGATCAACGGTAACAGGAAACAGAACAGAGAATGTAACACAAGCAAGTAACGGTAGTATGAACAGTCAGATTAATGTGAACATTTACAGTAACAGGCGACAGTCAAGGCAGCATTAAGAGGTGACACAGTCACAGTATTTAGATGGCGCAGATCTCAGTTGGCGCGCATGTTTTAATCCATGTGCCAGATGGGAAACAGGAGAAGGATGTGGAAGATGCGTGAGTTGACAGTGACAGGCTCCAGTGCGAATAGGCGTGGCACTGACAGCGCCCTCTGACCTGACCTACTGTCAAAATGGGAGGCCTAGAAGGGGGCGAGGGTGAGGGCGAGGGTGAGGGCGAGGGTGAGGGCGAAAGCGAGGGCGAGGGCGATGCTTGGGGAGTGGGTTTACTTAACGAGTATGAAAGACAAATATTGAAACATTTCACTTATCTTTGCTCTCACCTTTGCCCCCACAGGGAATCGCTGTTTGCCAACAGTCCCAGCGCTGTTGCCACACTAATGAGACAAAAGTCCAGCTCCTCCTCGTTGGGCGCTGGCAGCGTAGCGGGCGGTGTTATGATGCCGCCGCCACCGCCGCGCTTCTTTTCAACATTTGGCTACGATCAGGGACTGGGGCCGGGAGCGGGATCAGGAGTGGGAATGGGAATGGGTCTGCCAGCAGCAACACCGCCGCCGCCGTCACAGCAGCTGCTCAACACGTTGACACGACGCAGCCAAATGCAAATGCACATGCAACATGCGCCGTCGCAGCACGAGTCGCTGGAGCTGGAGGAGCGGCACAGTGGTGTGGGCAGCGGTGGTGGAGGCGGAGGAGGAGGAGGTGGCAGCGGACAACGTTCGCATTATGGCCTAATAGTGGCATCCGCAGTTAAACCGCAGGAGATCTGCCATCATCATCATCAGCATCAACAGCAGCAGCAACAACAGCAGCGAGCTCATCATGCACATCCTGCACATCAACAGCAACAACAACAGCAACAAGCGCCCAATGTTGCAACGCGACTGCCGCATATGATGTTGCAGAAGGGGCACGGTCAGATGTCGAGTCAGACGGTGTTGCCGGGCAGCGGCAAGGGAAGCGGCAACATTGGCGCTGCTGCTGCTGCTGCTGGCAAGCAGCTAAAGAACGAGGAATCCAAAGTGTTCATCGACATACGGAATTCAGCGCCAGACGTGATTATCATGACGTCCCATTGACATTTAAGGATTGCCCGCCAATCAGCAACAGAAACAGCAGCAACAAAAATGACCAACAACAACAACAGCAACGAGAGCAACAACAACACGAATACAATTGCTGGCATATTAACCACAGCCACAACGGCGCCGCTGACACGACACGGACACGGACATGGACACGGACATGGACAGGGAAACGAGGACTCGGACGGACACCAACACGAACATGGACACGGCGTGGCGCAATCAGGCAGACGACGAATACAACAACGAATTCGAATTCGAATACGAATACGAACACAAAACGCCAGTTTTCCGGCCGGAACAAAGTGTCGCATTCAGATGCATTTTCACTTTATTTTTTGTTTGAATTTTTTTTAATTTGTTCTCTTCATTTTTGGTGGGACTTTAAGTGCAGGTAATTTGCCCAACTCTCTTTTGATTTTGAGCTTTAAATGGCACAATGTTTTTTAATTGTGTTAAGCTTTAAGCTATGCCTGTGTTTTGTTGTTGTTGCAGCTGTTTCAATTGCAATTGCCTCAAGAGAACAATAACAAGATTTCCGCTAAGAACAATGTTTGCAGGCGATGACAAAGGCAGAGCTAAAGCTAAACAAGCAAACACACACACACTCAAAAAAAAAAAAACATTCACACACACACACACACACACACACACTTGTATAGTTAAAAGACACTCACAAATTAGAACTGCTTAAAATATCATAAAAATTGGAAATTGAAATTTAATATTGAAACAACCTTTTTTATGTTAATTTGACATATGTACATACATATATAATTTTTATAAGTAAGTAATTTTCACTTTTAATCCCATGTTGCAGCTTTTAACTACAGTAGAATCTCACGAATTAAAGTCATCTGCTTTCCTGTTCCAGTTTACAAAAAATTTCCTGTACTTTTGTTTTCTGTTTTATAATGAGTTTAAAGAAACAAAATTTTAAATTTATTTTTCGCAATTTTTTTTAAAATATTTTTTTATATTAATGAAAAAGTTTAATTTTCTCAACAAACGGAAAAGACAAACTAAATTCTTTAGATTTATTTTAATACAAACTAAACAACTGAAATTGAAACATAAAAGTTTCCCATTTACATATTTAAACCCAACAATTAAAGAAAAACAGCCGATAGTGCTCTTTTTGGATTAACTGAACAGATGCAACATAAAAATTCACACTTATTTCATTTTGAAATCAAAAAATAAAACAAGTTTTTGGCTTTCTATATATTGTCTATTTTATAGGGGCTTATGTTTCTTGGAAAAAAATAAATAAAGTGATCAATTGAGCATTTTGTATGTATATTTCTATAGTTCTCTCACATATTGGTTAAACTTTTTTGCTCAAGAATCTGTTGATCAAAATGTTTGAATTTTAATTTTTGGACAATGCGCGTTTTGATTAGTGAGAGTCTACTGTACATACAATGCATGCAGACACTGAGCAGACGGTGGACAACGTGGCGTATGCGCAACATGCTTCAAGCACAACGACATAGACAACGTCAACGACAACTTTAACTGCAGTCATGACCACGAACTGGCCAACGTCTGCTCTTCCTGTCGCCACACCACTCACTCCCCTCCTTAGCTACCTTACCCCTCTCTTCATTGCTTCAGTTAGTTCACTTCTGTGGCATTCAAGCTCATATCAGGAACTTCTTCATTTACATGCATGAGGAACGTGCCGACGGCGTTGCCGTCGCGACGCCACAGGGCTTTTGCTGTTTTGGCCAGGGAGTTGTGTCAGACAGTCCATCCATCACGTGCACGTGCAACCAGGAAAGGAAAGAAGCAGGGCAAGGGCAAGGGCAATAGAAACGGGAAAGCACCGTGCAACGTGCAACGTCCAACAGCAAAGCAATTTGCGTGAAAATAGTTTTTAAGTGATTTTCCTTGAATTCGTCACGTTTACACGTTTTTCTCTTGTTCCCTTCGAGATGTTTTAATTATTTAATTAAATTGTTTATACTCTCGTAATGAACAGACAGATGGACAGACAACATATTTTCATTGGCAATTTGATTATCTGACTGCATGCTGATTTTATCGTTTGACGAACATCATCTTTGACTTGGACTTTGCTTCAATTCACACCCTTTTATCCATTTTCTTTATTTTCGTCATGTTCAATTGTTCATTTTCCCCTTCGTTTGCATTCGCTGTTCACTTTGGCCTGCTGCTTTCAGTTCAATCAGGTTTTCTCCCAAACAACTGTCAGCTCGCAATTAGCACGGTCACCATATTGCGTTGGGCTCTTGAATTGTGCGCTGATTTCATCTCCTACTCTCTGCGTCAGTCAATGTCAAAAAAAGTACTTTTCATCCTCATTCCAGCAATCAATTTCGCGCGAAATTCGATAAGAAAAGTCAGAAGATAAAAGTGTTGATTAATTATACTTTTAAATGCAGATAATATTAATAATAAGACTTTCGTAAGCATATTGTACTGTTGACAACGATAGTTTTAAATTTAAAAAAAATCTATATTCCCATGCACAAACTATCTAATACTATCGTTTGCATATTTTCCAGTTGACAGCGAAAGTCTTAAACTTATTTAAGGAAAGACTTTGATTAAAAATTCTGCCAGAGATTCGAGTATCCGTATATAAGTAATATTGGTACTTTTTTGTCCATCGACTATCGATAGCACATTTTCCAGTTACTATCGGAAACGAATTTTGTCATATTTTGACAACATTTCGAACTATTCAAAACGTTTCAATTGACACTTGCCTCGACAAATAATATTGGAAAAAATGAATGCTGGAATTACAGACGCTATCAGAGAGGAGGCGGGGTTATACATCCCTGTAGGTGTGGATGTGGATTTGGATGTGGTTGTAAGTGGGAGGTGGGGGACTCGGTACTAAGCCAAAAACGCCAAGCAATTTGATTGATTGAATTGAATGAGCATCACAGCGACATGAACAATGATGAGCATGAACAAATGGGAACAGGGATGAGAGAATGGTCGATTGGTAGAAGTTGCCAATGGGAAGGGGGTAAAACAGCGGAAGCGGAAGAAAAAGAAGGAAATGGAGAAGGGAACAGCCAGAAGAAAGGAAGGAAGATACTCGGAATACCAAAAAGCACTCATTACTCGTACTCATCACTTGCGCTGCTGGGTCATGCAGTCTTGCAATTTGAAGTACAAATCATTAGCAAGATTAAAGGATGATTATAAAGTGGCAACCACAAGCCAAAGTCCCGACCAAAGTCAAAGTCAGTCAAGTCCAAGTCAGTCAAAGTCAGACGAAGATACAGCTCGAAAACAATTTGTAGTCCCTTATCAGAAGAGCAGACCAAATATCTAAATATCTAAATATAAAAGGAATAATAAAAGGTGTCCAGGGAGATACCCAGCTCAAAATTGAAAGACTTGCGACTTGCGACTTGGACAGTTGGATCGTTTTAAATGCCAGGCGTAGCAGAGAATGAATTTTCATTTTACCGCAAAACTCATTAAAAATATGAAAATGTTGAAAATGTTGGTCAAAAAGTTGTTGCCAAGAAATACACACAAAACACATACACACAAATACAGAGAGAAAGCAATGTAAGTGTGTGCATGCTTTCTCTCTAAATTCATTTGATTTTATTCATTTTATTTATTTTTTTTTTTTGTGCTTCGCTTTGTTAAATTACTTGGACATTCATTATTTATATGTATATTGTTTTAAAATTATTTGCAGGCAAAGCAGAATGCTGACCAACTAAGTGGCGATAATTAAATTTAATTGATTGCGCTTTTACACCTTGTTGCTGGCCCTTTAATTATTATGATTATGATTACTATTATTACATTACAACATACTACGAGTATACTTTATACTAGCCATTAATTGTATAACCAGTTGATTTTCTTTCCCCGTTTTTCTTTGTTTGTTAATATTACCTGGTTTAAGCAAATTTGCATTGAAATGTGACAAAGTGACATTAAATATTTAATGCCCATACCCTGTACCCATTGTAAGTAGGTTGCATATGTGTAAATTCGACCTACATGTGAAAATTCTGAAAATCTTAGCCACAAAGGGATTAAAAAATCGTTTTTACTGAGAAGATTGTAGCAAGATAACAAGAAAATCAGAAAAGTACAGAAATACCCATAATACAGATGCATAAGTGTATTCCATCATTTTGTTCTTTGTAACTGAAAAATTAATCAATAATATGAAATTACTAATTTAGTAAGCAATGAAATGCATGTTGCTGTGTATTATATGTTTGTAATCCCTACACTTAATTACAGGATATCTGCGAGTTGAGCACACTCGATTGCTGCAATACCTTACTTGTTTAAATTTGAACATTTAAATTTCTGTTTTCCCCTTTTTTGGTTAAAAATAAATGTACATAAAATCGAAAGTTCTGACTGCAGGCAATCGATAAGCTTTTTATACTTCAATATACATACATATAAATATAAATAAAATATATTTATATTTACATAAACTATCTTAATTGTTATAGTAGAGAATCAGATGCGGTGAGCTATTTTTTTGTTCTGTTTGTTAACGATTTTGTAATACTCATAGCTAAATGTAATTTCAATAAAGTTCAACTTAAACTGAAATGAAAGCTAAGCTTCGGCTATAGAGTAAATATAAACGATATGAAGGAATGTTTTATTATGGTTTTTTTCTTTTCTTCTTATATAGTTTATTAAATTTCGAATCTTAGTGAAATTTTGTAAATACATCTAAAGAAAGAAAAATCTAACCAAGATGGGAGAAAACCTGTCACAGATTTAGCGATTTTACTACAATAATTGAATCGATTGCAAGTATTGTACTCGTAATTTTCTAACTAGATAAGTCTAATGATAAAACTATACAGTTTTTTTTGTAAAGAAATTTTTGTAAACGAGAAAACCATACTTCAAGTATAAAAAAATACTACAAGATACAACAAAAGATAGAATAAAAGTTAAAAAAAATAAATAAAAAATGAGGAAAAACAAAAACATTTTTTATTATAGATGTTAAAAACTTAATTACACAATATATACATACATATATAAACTCGTAAATATATATGTATTTTTTTTTTACTAGCATTAAAACGCAAAAAAACTAACGACTGCAAGTATTGTATGTATTGTACTGTAAATTGCCCCGATAAAAATACAGAATGGCGCATACATAAAATAAATATGAAATGAGAAAAAATTATGAATTAAATTAATAATAAAAGCATTGTTTAAAACGTGAAAAGTAGTTTTTAAGCAAATGTGTGTGTGGCAAAATGTAATAAAAATAAAAAAAAATCGAGCCAAATGCGGCTAAATAAATTTCATTGTGCAAAATGAGCAAAGTTGCGTTTTGATTGCATTTCATTTACAGCTTTATAGCAGCTGCGATAGTAAGCCTTATCAGGTACATTAACGGTCTATGCAGGTATATTAACGGTTATGTTTGCACGTAAGTACAGTTGTCGCTCAGGGAATAGAATCCTGGGATTTATTGGGTAAGATATCGATACCGTTTCATAGAGTTTAAAAACAAGCTTAAAGCAGGGACCGAACACATCAGTTGTTGAATCAAAATTTAACTTGACCTAGAAGAAAATATACTCTCCGCAAGTTGTAGTGGTCTGCGAGTTTGGTTGAGACATCTGCAGAAAGACAAACATTTTCATGACTATCCCTAATGTTCTAACTAGTAATTGTTACCATGGCAGCTATAAAATATAGTGATATCTTAGGAAATAAGAAAGTTTTTAATTTCAAAAGTTGTTTTTGACCGATGACAGTACATTTGTTAGACAAAATTAGACAAAAATCAAATAAATATTTAAATCTTACATCTCATTCAAATGGTCGATGGATTAAGCGATACAAGCACAAATTTGAGACTACGTTACGTTGCAAAAATATTAATTTATAAAATAACTAGGGGGCTCCGCCATCTGCTCGCTTCGCTCGCCAACCCCCATCTCGCTTCGCTCGCAAAATTGAAAAGAAAGTCTTTAGTAGTTCGGTTTAACAAATTTATATAATATAACATTTTTTATAAAAAAACCAAAATATTTAACTTCCACTGTCCGCTGTTTTAATGTTTCTTCCTTGCAACTGAACTTTGGCTAAAAGTTAGATTTAGTGATTTGGCAGTAAAAGTCCAGATTCGGCGGGAAAAAGCTAAATTTGAGGAAAAAGTCAAAATTTAGCAAGAAGAGTTTATCTGCGACTTTTATTAGAATATCTCATGCAACAACAGAGATTTTCATACTAAAGGTTATTTTGCATCCGATTGTCCCTATGGCAGCTATATGATATAGTCATCCGACTTTCACCAAATTTGGTCAAAATGTAAGAAACAGACCCAAACATATAATCTGTGAGTTTGGTTGAGATATCTTAAGAAACAACAAAGTTTTTTATACTACCGTGACCTTTGACCTCAATTTTGACCCATTTACAGGTCGAATTTCGCCAAACACTGTCTTATTGCTATGATGAAATTATCTCATCTATGTTGTGTAAATTTCAGCTTTCTATCTTTTACCGTTTGGGCTACACGTTGATGTGTAAGTCAATGGGTCAGTCAGTCAGTGAGTCAGGACAAAGAGTTTTATATATATACAGGGATGCCACAGAAATCGCTTACGCTTGAATTTCACCTCAATTTCATTTCGCTGTGCCACAGGTCAATTCGCAGAATAATTTTACGCGAAATAAACTAGCGCTTAATCCGCTGGTGTCCAATGCTGCCACCTAGTCCGACTTAGATTTTCGAAGTCAGGGGCAGCGATGCCACATTTTTTAGTCAGAATTCGAAGTAAGGTATTTTAAATATATATATGGAGCCACTTCTGTTTTCTTTAAATTAGGCATTCAAAAAATAGCTCTTTTGAGATTAATCAAGCTTTACCGAAAAAAACCTTTAACTTATTGTGCAATTTGAAAAAACATTTGTCACGAAGAGTTGCCAGACTAATGGCAGACAGTCGCTAGAGTTGTCGAGTAACTTTTATTTTGTCGCGCCAATTGCTTTTAAATTTTTTTTAGCTAAACAAAGTCAATTATTATTTAAATAAATTAAACTATATAAATTAAATAAGAAAAAATGAAAAACTTATTGTTCTGCAATGAAAAACCAAAAAAAAAGTTGCTTAACAAACCCCTGGATAATATAATCTAAGAAGGTGTCAACCCTTAGCAGCCTACTTCGAAAAGGTTGGTTAAATGCTAAAAAAAAATCCCTCGAGGTTCTGTGGCATTACGGAAATTTCCGTGCGGAAATGCTTTCTGCGGAATTCTAATTCTAATTTACTTAAGTATATGTGTCATGTAGATTTTATTAAGGGGTCTTCTAGGTCAGACATTTTTTTCCGATGTTTTTTTGCAAACTTTTTTGGCATAGATATTCATATATATTTTCCCAACAGCATTTTACAAAATTCTAAAAAGTTTACAAGATACAGCCATTTTTGTAAAGCAATGTTAATGTAAATGCAAGTGAAGTCAATACTTTAAACGCGTTTTTCTCGAAACCATGTTTTGCAAACACGTTTACACGATTACTCAAGTTTTTCTGGACCGATTTTGATGAAATAATTTACTTCGCTATCGACACTGCCTCAATCATCGCCGAAAATCTTCACTGGACTACAAGAAAAGGTGAAAAATCGTTTTTTCATTTTCAAATGACTGTCATTTTTTTTTTTCTAAGCCCGACGATAAAGTCATTCATGCAAACTAGTTCCCCGTTTTTTCGGATGCCGTAAAACTACTCCCGCAATCGTGTGAACATTGGCCATATAGTACTTTTTTTTTATCCTTCTTTGGAGGTTGTGAGCTTGTTAACCGCACCAAAAATTCGCTTTTCATTAAATTTTGTATTTTACTCACTAAACTGCCCAACCAAATACAAAAAACAGGAACAAAAAATCTTTACGCCTTTTCCTCTCACAATTAAAAAAAAGAAAAAAACAGCTAAGAAGACCTAGAAGACTCCCTTAAATATATTTACAGTTTGATGATTAATTTACTTTCGGCCTAACCATAATTGGCATGGAAATATAAATCTTAAAACAAGTTAGGGGATAAGTTATTTATAAAGCTTGAGCTTTATGTTTGGTTCACATTTGCGCTATGTTCTAAAAATGGTTGCAACCATGTCTTCGCTGAAACGGTTAAATTACCATTTCGTCAAAAGAGAGCGTCAGACAGGAAGAGAAGAGAAATCGATTAGCGTATAAGAGAAATGTCGGTAAAAGTGTACTTGAATGTCCTGGCTTAGTGTAGACACATGCAGAAACTTTCCTTAACGAAACGTGTTCCACTTGTAGCAAAGTTATAACAAATTCTTTTCACAATTAACGAAAGATATGACACATGGAATGCGTCTTAAAATCCAACTTGACTTCGATATAAAAAAAAAATCAAAGAATAAATAAAACAATTATCATCATGACGCAGAATAATAGACTTCCTTACATCCTAGGAAAGGGGATATTCAATATTTTACATCGGACAAGGTGACTGTGGAATGCGTATTCTGCCCCTGTGTTTCGCGGCAACATTCGCAACGCAGGCAACTTCCTTTGGCATGTCAGGGTAAGGCTGCAGATAAATAAAATTTTTTAAATTTTAACAATTTAAAATTAAAAATTTTAACTTTCCAGAGTCGTCAAGCTCACCTTGTACATAAGCCAGAAGAAATAAAAGTTGCATCGATGTAGATGATGCGATTCAAAGTTTTTCCATTTTTATAATATATGTACATTATGCCAAGGAGGCCATCACGGAAGGATTGGTTGTTTATGAACGATGAACGATG
The DNA here is from genome assembly GCA_037043405.1 of Drosophila subquinaria. NCBI lineage: Eukaryota > Metazoa > Arthropoda > Insecta > Diptera > Drosophilidae > Drosophila > Drosophila subquinaria. The sequence continues at coordinate 290,174 of JBAMBL010000255.1, forward strand.
TGAATAGGGAACTTACAACTGTTTCTCATTAGTGGAACGTGAAATGTATTTAAAGTTTTTGATTAGATTAAATGACAAGTATCAATCAGTTTTAAGATCAACTTTAAATATTTTTGTTATACTTACTTATACCCTGACATATTAAAAATGAGAAAAAGAGTAAATTGGTCTATTGCTTTGGGCTTTAAGCAGTGCTCTCACTGCCTCGCAATGTGACAACATATTTTGATATGCTTTGTGTTGATTTTCTAAGCACGACGAAGTGTTCACATTGGCGACAGAATAATTGTAAAATGTGAACACTACCGGCCAATGTGACAGAGCATCACGTAACATCACAAAGATTCAAAATTTTCACAAAAAGTGAACATTGAACAAGCTCGTGAATAATTAGCAACCTTCACAAAATATATAAAACAAAGCAATCCAAACTTTTTAATTATAATTCGATTGCGTTTTATTTTTTTAACCTTTTCAATAGATAAATCTAAAATATCAAACCGTGAATGCCATTCTGAGTGTAATTCTGTAGAAAAAGCTAAAATTAATGGGATTCCGGAAAGCGTTTTAGATTTGGTTCAGATTATTTTTAACCAAATCTAAATCAGTTGACGGAACGACCCATTTCGCACACTGATAAGTTTTAGATTTCGTGAACAGCTAACAGCCTGGGCGAACAAGATTGACAACTAAATAGTATACAAAAAAAGGGCGTTATTGCACAAAATGCCAGAAAAAGAAATTTATAAACGTATTAAACAAAAGTTTGCTCATTGAAAATGTTTTTATCACTGCGGACGGCAGTCCGCGCTAGTGACGAAAGCAGCACGAGGGGTTTGAATATTCGCAGATTTCCAATGTAAACAAACATCAACTGTCACACAGCTGTTTGAAACCAAATCAAAATGAAAACGAAATCAGTCTCAGAGCTGATTTCACGAAATCAATTAGTAAGACCACATTTCCCTGATGTGCTCTGGGCACACTGAACATTTTGTATGGAGCAACTGGGAACAGCTGACTGCGAAATCTAAACCAAATCTAAAGCAAATCTAAAACGCTTACCGGAATCCCATTATTATTTTGAAGAAAAAACTGACGAACTGCGAACGAAATGAACGATATGGTTCATGATTGTCTGAATAAGTTCATTCGCTCATTCTAATGACCCGTTCATTTAAACTTATTCAGAACGAAACGAATGTCTCCATCCATCCATCGATGGCAATTGAGTTAATATTTGTTTAAAATACACAAAGAGTGAGAACATTATTTATTACACCTGAGATGTGCCACGCGCAGATGATCATCAGTTAACTGTTGTATCTGGCTTGTATAGTGTTTACACTGCAGCCCCAACACTCTCTCTCACTCTCTCGCCCTTGCGGTGATTTAAGCAAATACAAATTAAAATCAAATTCTATGAAGAAAGGAATGTCGCAAGTGTAACAACAATCAATAACAAACCAAGAGTGCTGCAATGGAACCGACTGAGGACCAGCTAATACTAGCCACTGGTGGCTACGACCACACCATTAAAGTGTGGCAAGCTCACACCGGCAACTGCATAAAAACCATGCGCTTTGTGGAGACATCGGTGAGTGGGCGGCAGGGGGTGGGGGGTGGAAATCTGAAGCAAACTTAACTGTTGATTATTAATCGCTATCAATCATTTCTATGCCATGCAGCAAGTGAATGCGCTGGATCGCACGCCGGACAAGACACGCCTGGCTGCGTGCGGTTATCAGTGCATCCGACTGTACGATCTGGAATCGAATTCCACGGGACCGGTTATCAACTTTGACGGCGTGCAGAAGAATATAACACGCCTGGGCTTTCAGGAGGAGGGCAAATGGATGTTTACTGCCGGCGAAGATCATCGTGTGCGCATCTGGGACATGATCTCGACGCCACATTGCTCGCGTGTATTTGACTGCCAGGCGCCGGTGAATGCCGCCTGCCTGCATCCGAATCAGGTGGAAATCGCAATGGGATCGCAGAATGGCGGCGTCTATCTGTGGGATGTCAAGTCCGAGGAGCACGAGCAGCTGGTGCCCGAAATGGATTCATCCATACAGGATGTGGCCATTTCGCCGGATGGCAAATACATGGCTGCGGCCAACAACAAGGGCAACTGTTACATTTGGGAACTGAGCATCAATTCAAACCAAAAGCTGAGCGTCATCCGTCCCAAGCTGAAAATCGCAGCGCACACTCGATCCATACTACGCTGCAAATTTAGTCCGGACTCTCGCCTATTGGTGACCACCTCAGGTGACGGCACCGCCTGCATTTGGCGGACGGAGGACTTTAAGAAATGGCGCGATCTGTCCATCGAGAACTATTGGGTCTGGGATGCAGCCTTCAGTGCCGATTCCAAATGGCTATTCACAGCCTCCTCCGATGGTGTGGCGCGCCTTTGGAAACTCTCCAGCAAAGCGTTAGCACGCGATTATACGGGCCATAGCAAGGCAATAACGGCTCTATCCTTCAAAGACGAGATTGTCGCCGATTAGCGTACGATTTTAGGCTTAGCGTTTAGCTATTAATTTATATACAATTAGCAACTAGGTAAAGTCATAGACATCAGGAGTGGGCAGCCAATTGAGCTCTAAAAACCATCAATAACATCAGCGGGTTTATTAATTATTTGTGTTCAGCGCCTGTGATGATGAAGGCGACATTGTGACGCCAATTTGCTACCTGCCCACCCCTGATTTACATTATCCACACTGGCTGACAGGAAGATCCATTTGAATTACCAGCTGGTGACAATGAAATTGCTGATTACCAAATTCCCTAGTCACTTTCAATTACAAAACAACGCCTACGAGAATAAATAAGGGTTCTTGGCAGCCCGTGGACGGATGTTGCAAATGATACGAAAGATGCGGATGATGATGACGATGATAAGGCAAATTGCTGTGGACATTTTGGGAGGCAGTTTTGGGATCCGCGGATCAAGGCAAATACAGAACTGAGCTGAGTTCTACCTCTAAAAATGCGCATATTGCTTTTGTAGCGACATTTTTCATACATTTTTATAATAATATATTATTGCTGATATATATATAATTATATAAACAAGTGTGTGTGCTTGTGGATATATGAGGGAATGCGATTTAATAAAACCTTATAGGCACATAATAAACATAAGTACGGACTTCATATATATATATAAATACACAATAGTTCATAATTTAAATTTTGGGGCACAATACTCGAATGGATGCGAGAGCGACAGAATAAACAATATTTGCTGGACCGCTCATTTTTGGTGTAAAAGAAATTGAATAAAAACACAAATTGGACAATAAAATAAAAAGCAATTTTAGAAATTGACTGTTGAACAGGGACTAGTCGACGTAGGCAATGCCTTTAGCCACAATTGACTCCTTGATGGGATCAGGATCGTCGCCCAACTTGTAGCCGACAATGCAGGTGACATCGACCGGATTGCCGGTAGGATTCAGCAGCAGCATCACCTGATTAATTGGTATTGCTGGCCGGAATGGCTTATGAGCCGCCATCGCGTTATCCGTGGGCGGCAAAAGACGCACCTTGCATGGCTGCAAATAATCGATAAAAATACAAATTAGTTGCTGGACATTGGAGTCTAGTTGGATGTTGGACACACCTTTTTGACGCTCGCCTCAAACTGAAAGTCTTTGATCAACTGACGGCTTTTGTTTTGGGCCGATATCACAATAACAGACACATGGCGACTGGGACGATCTTCGGTGAAGTTGAGGCTCAAATGCATATCATCATCGTCGAGCACCACACGCTCCTCTCCCGTTGCCTGAACGTTGTCCAGTTCGATGTGAATCTCGCTCAAGTGCTTCGTTTGTTTAGCGACGGGGTTGGGAGTCGGAGCTAAAGTTGGCAACGATGGAGGTGCCTCCGCAGGCTGCTCCTGCTCCTTCTTTTCCTCCTTTGACTTGTCCTTCGCAGGCTGTGGCTCAGGCACGGGCATTGAGCTCAACAAAGGCACATCGTCCAGTGGCTCAGTGGTCAACTTGGTTGGCTTCGGTGGCTTCACCTCCATGCGTTCGCGAGCCAAGTCGTTGAGTGTCAACTTTTCAGGATCACGCTTAAAGCTGGCCATACGATCCTGTGCGGGAAGTATCTGCTGGAACAGCTCCTCGCTCAACATGTCAATCTGTGGCATTTTGCGTGTACTGATGCCCTTCTTGGCATCATCTCCAGCTTCAGTTGAGCTACCATTGGCCAGGTCATCGCCAGAGGCTCCACCATTGCTCTCCTTCTGTGGACACAGCACCTGCGGCTCCAGCAGCTCACTGCCCTGAAAGGGCTCCGAGCTTTGTTGCTGCTGCTTGTTTTCGCTCTCCGCCAGGGCGCTGCTAAAGATGTCGCTCAGATCCTCCAGAACATTGGGCTTTGAGGTGTTGACTGGAAGGCTGGGCGGAGCAGTGGCGCCACTTTCTCCAATCAGCAGATCACCCAGCAGCTCGTTGAGCAAGGCAGCATTGTTGGAACCGCTTGTGGCAGTAGAAGATACTGATGCTGATGTTGTTGTTGTCGCAACTGAGGATGTTGTTGTCTTGGTGGGCGACGGCACCAGTTGCTTGTATCGCGTCATTGTGGCCACCAGATCGCCATTTGTCTCCAGCGTGTCCTCTGGAAAGGGCAGAATACAATGAATGATGCGTTCACGAAGTTTTTGTAACTTGAGTTCCCAACTCACCTATTAGCTGAGAGTCGGATTCGCCCAGCAGTTCAGGAAGATGCTGGAAAATGGGCTTGTGTTTCTTGCAACTCTTGTACAGCTCATGGATGGTCTCATTGACGTCGTGATCAGTGGGATTGTAGCTGTCGAGCATTTGATTGAGCAATTGCATCGTTTCCTGCACCTCCTGCAACACAATTCGATGCTGGGCAAGAAGATCATTGCGTCGCGCCTCCTGCGCCATTCGATACTGCAGCAGGAGATTGGCGCGCTTAAAGTTCTCGGGATCCTTGCTCTTGATCAGCTTGGCAAACATGGCCTCGTCTATGGTGCTAAGAACACTCTCGCGCTTGGCCAACGCTGCGGCCGTTTGGGTGTGATCAATGTCACCCTCTTTGCGCAACATCTCGTAGGCATCTCGGATCTTCTGGCGCTGTGGGAATTTGGTCGTCCACAGCAGCAGGCATTCCATGATCCGTTGCTTCACCACATGCGGCGTCTCCGCACCCAAGTATTTCTTGGACACCAAGCGTATCAGCTCGTTCAGAAAGCGAAACTTGGCCGCCTCATCCTGGAAGTCATCGCCGCACTGCATCATGCATTCCTCCAAAAGCTACATGGAGTTCATTCCAAAGTAAATGACAAAGAAAATGTTTAAGTGACGATGAAACCGCAATGTGTGTGTGTAACTGTAAGCATACAGCTAGTCAAGTAATTGTTTTGACAAAATACAAAATTCACACAATTTATTTTGCAAAATAAGAATTTTATTCTTTTTTATTTTATATCTCTTTTATTTATTTTTTCTTTTGTATTATTATTGCTTGTGCTTCTTAGAACAGAGCTGGGAATACTGGGAACACTCCTAACTAAAAAATAAATATTTTTTTATATTTACAATTTCTTTTCAGTTTTTTATGTCTACTAATACTGGTTAGGCAATAAAAAACATTAATATTTATATTGTTTTTTTTAATTTAAGTCAACTGAAATTACGACTGATTCAAAAATTATGTAGTTGAGATTAAACCAAATTAAATTTCAAGCTAATTTTGTGTTTTCTTCAATAGTGAATTAATGAATTAGTGACTAATTTACTGGTATGCAAAATTTAGTCAGTATTCCCTATACGAATTTCGATCGGAATTTGGAAATAGAAATAAGGAAAACAAAACTAGAGACCAGTTTAATTCAATTAAAGAGATATTTTCGAAATTGACAAAACATTCTATGCATTTAAATCAGCGGTGGGCTCGAAATCTGAATTCGGGAACACCACAACAACAACAACAACCCTATTAGAGTCTGCCCACCGCTGATTTAAATGGATATAAGAAGCTGTAATTTGAAAATAATAAATTAGGAAACAATAATAATATACTTTAAATTAAATGTTATTTAAAAAAAAAACATTGTTAAAAACAAGATGAAGACAAATAGATTCAAAATTTTTTAAAATAAATATTTTTTTACTCCATTTGCTAATTTTTTTTAATATAAAACCAAAATACTTTTTGCATGTCTTTGTCAAATAAATGACTTGACCAACTGTATGTACATATGTGTGTATGTGTGTTTGTCAGTGCGTGTGTGCGTAAGGCTTCAACTTACCGCAATTGCCCGAGTCGCTTCGGTTACGTTGCTGGAACGCACCTTAGCCACAATCATCTCTTGTGCTTTGTGCACCACTTGCCCATTGCTGCGCACCACAATGCAAAACATTTGCACTCCCAGCTCGTCGACCCGTTCTTTAACCGGATTCGTTGCGCGATCTGTGCAATAATTTCGGTTCAAGATGCAAGTGGTGGGTGGGGTGAGTTGCAAATATAGGAACAGCTGTAGTTTTGTAGTAGAACTCACCAAGCATTTCCGTCATTATACTTTCATCGGTTGTCATCTTCACATTAAATGCTTATCAATTGGTTTACTAAACAATACAAATGACAAATTAAGGAATCTTATGTTTTCCGGTGAATTTGAACAACAATCATATTGCTTTTGTTGCTTTCATTGTTGTTATAGCTGTCTAGCTATCGATAACACATTGCGTTCTTAGATTATCGCACTACAACAGTACGATAAAATACTAATGCTAGGCAGTGCTGCCATAAATCGATAACAAAAACAGGCCAGAAAAAGTGACAAAAAAGGTGACAAAAATTTAAAATCGGTGACAAAAAAGGTGACAAAAGCGAAATTTGGCATTTCCAATATCATCGCGAAGATCTTTATTAAAATGAGGAGCCAGGATGTTTTTTATTATGCTGCTGCATTTAGTGCGGTGCAGCTGTATCTGTTGCATACTCTTAGAGCAAAACTGTTGATTGCACAGCTCGCTTAAATGATCAATAGGAGCAATTGCAGAGTGCTGGGCAATATACATGGATAAGGCCGCCTTCCGTTCAGCATGCTGTAGTTTCATTTCAGGCGATACATTTATGACTTTCTTTTGCGCAAACGGAGAGGCGTTCTGCTTATGTTTTTTAGTTTCTGCATGCGCTTGAAGCTTGTCTACTTTTGCTATTATGCTTGTTTTGCATAATTTGCAGTATGCCTTACTGGAGTCGTGAGCATCGCGGTCAATCCAATCCTTAAAATCAGGCTTATTTATTCACGACTCGCGGAATTTTTGCTTAAATAAGTTTCTCGGCATTGTTGACAATTTTACTTCTGGCTCTCAATGACATAGATTTCAAAGCAATTGAAAAGGTGATAGATTTGGGATAGGGGCTTTTTCTAAAATTTTGGTGACAAACCTATCGAAAAAGTGATAGATCTATCACTAAAAGGGCTGTTATGGCAGCACTGATGCTAGGCTGAAGGTGGGTTCTCACTGCGTCACAAACGCTTCACAAACGCTGCACAAAGCTGTTCACAACGTCACAAGGCAATGTGAACACTAAATGCATTGTCACAAAATTGTGAAGTCACAAAAATGTGACACTTCAATGTAAACACCACTTTCACATTCTGTTAAAAATTTTGCGAAGAAGATTGACACAATTTTGTTGAAAACTTTGTTAACTCCTGTTAAAGTTGAAGCAGCTCAAATGAGCCCAATCCCATTGTGAAAGCACATCGAGCAAATTGGTTTTTCCACACATTGTGAACGTCAAAGCTAAAATTTAGAAGACAACGATGATGAACCCAAGGCAAAGCGCTAGTGATGTAAATTTGAGTGGAAACATCGATGTCGATGCTCATCGATGTTTTCAAAATTTAACATCGATGTTAGTTGATACATCGGGTCGAAACATCGATGCATCGATGTATGTCTAATGTTTGAAATCCATACTATTTTTAGAAGAAAACTAGAGTTTCTTAGATTAATGAAGCTCATTTTCTCTTAAAAACGTATGCTTTCATAGCAGTTTTAAAGTTTTAAACAGTTTTTATCTTAAAAGTATAAGCACAAACTACAAGAGGTCTTTCTGATGAGAACTTTGAGAAGACATATGTAAGCCTTCTTGTAGCTATAGTATCTCTGACCAATTTACTCACTGAGGCATAGCAAACACTGCCCAAATTACTACAAACTCATTGTCAGAGCGGCGAAAATGGCGTGATGAAAGTGCGGCAGCCGATGTTTTGCAAAACATCGATGCATCGCCATGCAACATCGATAAATCGGCATCAACAAAAACATCGGAAAACATCGAGAAACATCGCTGAAGAAACATCGATGCTCGATGCATCGATGTTTTTTTACTTCACTACAAAGCGCAGTTGCTGGATCGATGAAATGAATTTGACTCGTGAAAAAGAGGGAATGTATGCCAAGCTAACGGGAGAGCTGCGAAGTCTTCCGTTCAAATTCAAAAATTATTTGCGGATGGACGGAGCAACGTTCGACCAGCTCACTTTTTGGGTAACTCCACTAATCAAGAAGAAGACAACAAATTTTCGCGAACCAATTTCACCAGGCGAGACTTCCGGTGACTCTGCGGTATTTACATAGCTTCTGGATCAAGCATGAAGAGCCCCTCATACGAGTTCAGAATGTCGATGGCCGTAATATCAGCCATTATTCCAGAAACATGCGATGATTGAATTATTCATTAAAATTTTGTTAAAGAAATTAAATCTTTATTATTGGAGGACAATTGGAAAGCGACGTTTCTTTGTTTTTATTCATTTTGTAGAACTTGTTATTGTTCCATTGTAGTGATGTAAATTTGAGTGGAAACATCGATGTCGATGCTCATCGATGTTTTCAAAATTTAACATCGATGTTGGTTGATACATCGGGACAAAACATCGATGCATCGATGTATGTCTAATGTTTGAAAACCATACCATTTTTAGAAGAAAACTAGAATTTCCTAGATTAATAAAGCTCATTTTCTCTTAAAAACGTGTGCTTTCATAGCAGTTTTAAAGTTTTAATCAGTTTTTATCTTAAAAGTATAAACACAAACTACAAGAGGTATTTTTGATGAGAACTTTGAAAAGACATATGTAAGCCTTCTGGTAGCTATAGTATCTCTGACTAATTCAAATAAATTTACTCACTTAGACATTGCAAACACTGCCCAAATTACTAAAAACTCATTGTCAGAGCGGCGAAAATTACGTGTTGAAAGTGCGGCAGCCGATGTTTTGCAAAACATCGATGCATCGCCATGCAACATCGATAAATCGGCATCAACAAAAACATCGGAAACCATCGGGAAACATCGCCAAAAAAACATCGATGCTCGATGCATCGATGTTTTTTTACATCACTATTCCATTGCGAACATTTTGTGAACATTATGATTCCTTTTGATTTTTTGCGATGCTCTTTACATTGACTGGTAGTGTTTACATTGAAGGCTTTCACAAGACTTTTCGCAAGGCTTTCCACATTTTTGTGAAGTACAAATTTTGTGTTGCCAATGTAAACACTTTGACGTATTCTGCAAATCATCACAAAGCATGACAAAATGTGATTTCACATTGTGCAGCAGTGAGAACCCACCTTTACATTGGGTCACTTTTAAGTAATTTCGATATTCCGAATATTTCTTTCTTTCAGGAATGTTAAAAAAATATCACAAAACACAAAAAAAATAATTAGATTTTACAGTTGAAATAAAACAAATAATAAAAATACAAATAAAAATAAATGATTTTACAGTGCGAGATAAAAACGCGAGTATATTGATTTTCAGCTTGAAACTTGGCAGGATTTATAATGCCAATCAAATCATATTTTTTTGATACTTAAATTATTTTAAATACAAATGTTGCTTAAATATTAAAATTATGAAAAATATCAAAAAAAGTATTTTTAAACTGCTGAAATATCCGATAACATTAGCTGTTTAGTGCTTCATTGCAGCCCTACACTAGAAATACAACCCTGTGCTTTGGCCGGAAATAAATATTTGTGGCATTGCCGCACACTGCCTCAACATGTTCTTTTTCAGGCGTACGTCTTTGCGCATACATCGTACACCGATTTCTTCCGTGAAAAATGTAAGATTTTTTGCCAAAATAAAAGTGTATAAACATAAAAGTATAAGCAAATGAATTGTAAACGCAGCGGCCATGAACAACAAGCTAGGTTTTGTGAAATGCATTGCAGAAATAGCAAAAATGCATTGCTGTCGTTTAACCACGCACAATGAGGTTAAATACGGTGTCCGTTTTTTTTCTTTTTTTGTTTGTGTGCGTGTGCTGTGTATGTGTGTGTGATATGTGCGCTGGCTGCTGTGTTCACACGTGTTTTTATTTTTTTTGCATCTTTTTTTTTGAAACGCGTTTCAAGTCCACAACTAAAACCGCAGCAGTGGGATTAACGCCGTTGTGGTATTCAAATGGACCAGATTAGACTCCATGGTTAACTATTCCTCTTAAGGGTATCGGATTGAAGATACTAACCTTAATAAAGTTTAAAAATCAACAACACAAAATAAACAATATGTATATAAATATGAATATTGTAATTGTGGCTAACATGACTTGAATTTCAATTTGTGTACAATTGCAGCATGGCCGAAGTAGCTGAGAACGTTGTGGAGAACTTCGAGGAGCCGGCGCCCATGGAGGCGGAGGCGGCCGAGGCTGTGCTCGACACAAATGTGGTGGCCACCACCGAGCTGCCGGAGATCAAGCTGTTCGGACGCTGGTCCTGCGACGATGTGACTGTCAACGACATCTCGCTGCAGGATTACATTTCCGTCAAGGAGAAGTTCGCTCGCTATCTGCCCCATTCGGCTGGTCGCTATGCCGCCAAGCGTTTCCGCAAGGCCCAGTGCCCCATCGTGGAGCGTCTGACCTGCTCCCTGATGATGAAGGGACGCAACAACGGCAAGAAGCTGATGTCCTGCCGCATCGTCAAGCACTCCTTCGAGATCATCCACTTGCTCACTGGCGAGAACCCACTGCAGGTAAAGATCCCCGCCTCTACACCAATCAATCATCCAATCCTATCACCGTGCCATGCTAAACTGCGCCCATGCTAAAACATTCCACATGGGCGACAGGTAGAATGTGCACGCAGATCAATAGACGTTTCAATATCCTAGTGTCTGAAGCTGAAACTCTTCCTACTCTCCTGGAACTTGAAACTACAACTGCAACTACACTTACATAAGGAGATCAGTCTACCTCAATGCCAGGCGTCTTTAATCTCTGACTGCACTGAGCATACTTAACAAATAGACTGATAGCAAAGATTGTTTTAATATCCTAGTGCCTAAAGATTATAGATCTCTTTCTGCTCTCTTGGAACTTAAAACTACAACTCTAATCAAATCAGCACTCAGTGTTGAGTCTAGTATTTATACATATGAAATCTCTTTGTAGTCCTCCTCAATGCCAGTCAGTTTAATTTCAAGACTGTAACTGAGCATCTTTTTAAATGGACTAATATTAAAGAGAGTTTTAATATCCTAGTGCCTGAAGATTTTAGATCTCTTCCTGCTCTCTTGGAACTTAAAACTACATTTTAAAAAGCTAACTTCATTGGTTTTGAATATGTCCACAACTAAAACCACATCAGTGAATCTCACGCTGGTTTGGTATTCAATTGGACTACATCAAATCCCATGATATACTATTCCTCTTAAGGGCATCGTCTCAAAGATGTAATCCTTAATAAAGTCAAAAATCAACAAAACAATTCATCAACTTGAAGCCTTAAATCAGCGGTCGGCACGCAGTGGCTCCGGGAGCTAGCAGCAGCTCCCAACTTTATTTCTGCCTTAATTAACAAATTAACAACAACGCACATTTGGGTGATCGACAAAGTAGGTATTTTGTTGTAGTGCTCCCGAATTCAGATTTCGTGCCCACCGCTGCCTTAAATCATTTGTTAACCATTTGTAGTCCTCCTCAATGCCAGACAGTTTAATTGCCAGACTGTTACTGAGCATCTATTTAAATGGACTAATATTAATGAGAGTTTTAATATCCTAGTGTCTGAAGATTATAGATCTCTTCCTGCTCTCTTGGAACTTAAAACTACATTATAAAAAGCAAAAGCAATTTACAATAGTTTCAATTATGTCCACAACTAAAACCACATCAGTGAATCTCACGCTGGTTTGGTATTCAATTGGACTACATCAAATCCCATGATATACTATTCCTCTTAAGGGCATTGTCTCAAAGATGTAATCCTTAATAAAGTCAAAAATCAACAACATAAATTTAAAGCATTCAATGATCATTTTGTAGTCCTCCTCAATGCCAGGCAGCTTGATTTCCGTGCTGTACCTGAGCATCTATTTAAATGGACTCATATTAAAGAAAGTTTTAATATCCTAGTGCTCGAAGATTCAGCCCTCTTCCCGCTCTCTTGGAACTTAAAACCACACTTGCTTCTATAAATATAATTTGAGTTTTTGTCATTTCGGCAATTGGCAATTTATTAATCTATGTTTCATTTCTATTGTAGATCTTGGTCAGCGCCATCATCAACTCTGGACCCCGTGAGGACTCCACCCGTATTGGTCGTGCCGGTACCGTCCGTCGCCAGGCTGTGGATGTGTCGCCCCTGCGTCGCGTCAACCAGGTAGGTGTCACCTCTGTGGTTGGCCACATCATTAGCCAACAACGATGGCGCGCAGTTCGAGCAGCGACTGCGTTCTTATAACACTGGCCACATCAAATATCTATCTTATCCGTAGCGTCACAATGTGTAATTGGCAGACATTTGGCGTATGAACTGAAGAAACATTTCGAAATATTATTACACTAAAGAGTTGATGTATTCATGCTCTTATCCTCTCCCTTCTTATAGGCTATCTGGCTGCTGTGCACTGGCGCCCGCGAGGCTGCCTTCAGGAACATCAAGACCATTGCCGAGTGCTTGGCCGATGAGCTGATCAACGCCGCTAAGGTAAGTCCCTAATAGAGTTGAACTAGTAATTAAGTGATTGGTGTGTCTACTATTTGTTATATTCCCTTCGAACTATTCTGTAATGTGTCCAATCTAATTCTGCGTCATGTCAACTGGATATTGTCGCAGACTCGCTTTTGGACGATAGCAATGAAATGTCTTTTATTATCCTTGTGCTTGTGGCAACTCACAGCTCAATGCACACGAGAAACGTAGAAGAACAATTATTATAATTATAAAGTATACACCTTATATTCCATTCGAACTATTCCTTAATGTGTCCAATCTAATTCTACGTCATGTCAACTGGATATTGTCGCAGACTCGCTTTTGGACGATAGCAAAGAAATGTCTTTTATTATCCTTGTGCTTGTGGCAGCTCCCAGCTCAATGCACACGAGAAACGTAGAAGAACAATTATTATAATTATAAAGTATACATCTTATATTGAAATTAAACTATTCCTTATTGTGTCCAATCTAATTCTGCGTCATGTCAACTGGATATTGTCGCAGACTCGCTTTTGGACGATAGCAATGAAATGTCTTTTATTATCCTTGTGCTTGTGGCAGCTCCCAGCTCAATGCACACGAGAAACGTAGAAGAACAATTATTATAATTATAAAGTATACACCTTATATTCAAATTAAACTATTCCTTAATGTGTCCAGTCTAATTCTGCGTCATGTCAACTGGATATTGTCGCAGACTCGCTTTTGGACGATAGCAAAGAAATGTCTTTTATTATCCTTGTGCTTGTGGCAGCTCCCAGCTCAATGCACACGAGAAACGTAGAAGAACAATTATTATAATAATATAATATTCACACAGTAGTTTAAAATAAAATTATATAATATACTTATCTTAATTGCTTTCTCTTTAATCTCTTACAGGGTTCATCCAACTCTTACGCCATCAAGAAGAAAGACGAGCTGGAGCGTGTTGCCAAGTCTAACCGTTAAGGAGATATCGTAGAAGAACATCAACAACACACAAATAACAAATACCGTTTGTTTAATGTCCGATTAAAATTTGATACTTTACGTTTGATGTAAATTTATATATAACAAAAGCGTTTCTATCAATTTTAAGCGTGCATTGAGTAAACTGATGGGGTAGCGAGGAGCTACATGAAATTTCCACAAATAAATCTGTGTAAAACAAAATAATATAGGACATGAAGCTTTTTTTTAATAGCTATAGGTTGTATCATTAAATAAATTTTATAATATTGAACTATTCACTAAAGTGAACGAACGAACTAAATCCCTGATTGTAAGTTATATAGTGCAGCTGCTTAGTTGTTTTGTTCGTTCGCTTGAAACCCATTTATTGGATGTGCTGGCTGCGCTCTTGGTGACGTCAGTTGTAACATCGCAATCTACTTTCAAAACCAAACCATTTGGCGCCATTTTTCGCAAGCAGGCGAAAGTAACGGCCCTGCTTATCTCAGATAACTCGAAAAGGAATACTTGGTTTTAATGAAATTTTGGTCCTCCAGTTCATGATTTTTGGAGTTTGGATTAAACAAATCAAACTCAGAAAATTCATTAAACTTATCTTTATTTTATCTCATCTTTAAATTGCGCTTCTGACCAACATTTTATAAGAAAAGTAGCTATTTTTGGTGGGAAACGTGTAAAAAACAAGAATTTTTTAAGAGAAATATCTGGGAAAATAGCCATATTTTTTAACTCTGGCAATGTGGCCACGGATCCCGACATTTTTCTTATAATCTTTAGGCATTTTAAAAACAAAATAAGCCGGCACAAGTTCAAAGAGCAAATTTGTTTATGCTCTGATCGGTCACATTGTGGCGGTCGTGCGATAACTTGAATTAAAATTATACTGGCAGCCTTGGCCAACGTGATGGCGTTACCATACTTAAATAATTTTGCACGAAGTAGAATCCAATTTGAATTTGCGCAAATTGCATTTGTTGCAAATCTCTTGGCTGTTTTCATTAATTTGCGTAAAATGTTCAATGTAAATACGGATATCGTAACTCAAAGCACAGACTCAAGCAGTAGCAGTATAAATTCAAATATAAACAGGCGTGTTCAGCACAGTCAGTAAGTAATGCCGTCGTACTCCTAAAAATCAACAAAATACATATTAAATATGCACAAAATTTAGATTTCACGAGCAAAAGCTTATTGAGAAGTATTGCCGAGAGTCGGAACTGTTTAAGATAATTGAAGACGCCGTCGCAAACTTTACGCGCAACTACAATCTCACTCTTAAGCCGGAAGAGGCATTGGCACCATTCCTAATACGATTGGACTTTGAGTACACGGATCTGATCAAGCACGGACAGCAGCTGCTCTATCTGGCGCTACGCGAGCCCCTGCAATTCGCCGAAGCGCTCAAGTACTCGGTGTTCGGACAAGTGCGCGATCTGCTCAAAACGAACGTCAGCGGACCCAAAGCGATCGACATCGCCCAACTGCACATTCAGTGGTGCCTCTTGGATCTGCCGCCGCAGGAGAACCTGCTGTTCAAGCCAACCAAGTACAGGTGTCCACTCGGCCTGGCCCTTGTTCGCGGCATCTTGTCCGCATACACGCCTCCAGAAATATTGGTGTAAGTCTTTCAATTCAGTAAGTGCTTTGAACTAGAGTTTAATTTCTTTTACCACAACAGGCTGCAATCCATTTGGTATTGTGGTGGCGGCTGTATGCGAAACGCAATTCAAACTAGTTCCACGGAAGGTAAGTCAGCGTAGTCTTTACTTTAATTCCTACATAGGATGGGACATGCTAAGCTTAGAGGCCACATTTGGACAATTTTGACTTCGTTGGTACATTGCATGCTTCTGTTGGTACAAAATGGTACAAGCTAAGCTCTTTAGGTCAGCATGTCCCAACTTAGAGACACATTTGGTACATTTTTACTTCGTTGGTTCATTGGATGCTTCTGTTGGTACAGAATGGTACTTTTCTTTAGACTTGGCGAAATCTTTTATTTGCATTTTGTACACATGTATGTTACATTTATTTTATTTATCACATTATTCTACCTCAGGGAAATAAGTATATGTGGATGAAGGTTTTAAAAAAAAATAAACTTTTAAGAAAAAAGATTTGATGCAGATTTCTTAAATTAATCTTCTATTCATTTAACTTCCATTTTACTGATACAAAAATTTCTTTAACCCATTAAACTATCCATGGAAAATATAGAAATTTTATAAAAGTATACTTTTCAACTTTTTTCCTCGGTCTTTTCAAAAATCTCTTCGTTAATATTTCGTATGATTTTTAGAAATTTGCTAAAAATCAAATTTTTGTGTGAAAATGAGAAATTGGGGTAAAAAAAGTCATTTGTGCTATTTTCAAAAAATCCCAAAAAATACTAGCGAAGAGATTTTTGTAAATTTTTTCTTTAAACCCGAGGAAAAAAGTTTCAAAAGACCTTTACAAAAATTCTAAATTTTCGATGGGTACTTGATGGGTGAAGGAAAGTTTTGTATCATTCAAACGGAATTCAAATAACCTTTTTATTGATGCCGAAATGTTCATGAAGAACATACAGTGAACCACAAATGTCTTCATACAGCATAAATTTGTCAAATTTGCGTATAATAAAGATTTTTTCATGCGGGTTTCTTATATCAATCTTTTATTCACTTAAATCCCGTTCTAAAGATACCAAAATTTCGTTAACCCATCAAGTACCCATCGAATATTTTGAATTTTTGTAAAGGTCTTTTGAAACTTTTTTCCTACTACTTTTTTCTACTCGATTTTTTCCAAAACATTTTTTGATGCAGGAAAATTCTTCAAAAATTTTTCAAAAACATTTTTGCTAGTATTTCTTATAATTTTTTGAAAACTGCAAAAAATCCACTTTTTGTGTGAAAAGTAGGAAAAGGGGTTAAAATCGTAATTTTTAGGATTTTCAAAAAATTATAAAAAATACTAGCAAAAATATTTTTGAAAAATTTTTTTTTGCAGTCACTGTTAGAATTGTTTGAAGAATTTTTCTGCATCAAAAAATTTGTTCGAAAAAATCGAGGAAAAAAGTTGAAAAATTTACTTTTTTTTAAATTCAAAATTTTCGATGGGTACTTGATGGGTTAAAGAAATTTTGGTATCATTAGAACGGGATTTAAGTGAATAAAAGATTAATATAAGAAAACCGCATCAAAACATCTTTATTATACGCAAATTTTACAAATTTATGCTGTATGAAGACATTAGTGGTTCACTGTAGGTTCAAATTATGAGTAGATTTAACTTTAAATGTTGTCAAAATAAATATGCCGACCAGTGCAGACATTTAAGAGGAATATCGTTCGTACACCTTATTCTGAAATTGTTATATTTTTTATAAAATGTTAATATCAAAAAACACATTTGTATTTTATGTAT
This sequence comes from Drosophila subquinaria, assembly GCA_037043405.1. Classification (NCBI taxonomy): domain Eukaryota; kingdom Metazoa; phylum Arthropoda; class Insecta; order Diptera; family Drosophilidae; genus Drosophila; species Drosophila subquinaria. The sequence continues at coordinate 307,566 of JBAMBL010000255.1, forward strand.
TCTTTTAAATCAAAAAAAAAATCGGGCCACTAAAACCGCCATAGGAAAAATCTGTTGAAAATAGACGTTTTATAAGAAAAGCTATGTTCGTTATTTAGATATTTCAATGAACCTCACAGATTGTTTATTTGGTATTGTGTTAAAAGTGAATTCTCTAAAAATATGTGGACTATATCATAAAGCGGTCATAGGATCTGTCGAATACAGAGCTCTTTCAGTTTTGTTTTCAGACTCGTTTCTTTTCAGCAATATTAGGTCTTTGCATTTTAATTGTACACATATGTACATACTTCAATATATTAATTCTGAATCGCTTTCTACTGCAGCGCCTTTGTGTCCCAACTGCTCGCGATCCATGAGCGAGTACCAAAAGCTGCGAGTTACCGAAAATTATCGCCTCATTGCCATACTACCAAGTGTCTGTGCAGAGACCCCGCGACAGTTGAATCGCAGCTATCGCCCGATTCTCGTACGTCTGCGAGGTAAGCGTGTGAATTCTGAAAGGATGAATATGATTCAAGATGCTCGACCTTTTTCAGCTCACACCTACGACTGCGATCTGAAGCTGGGTGCCATTTACCTAGTCACCGGCTATTTTAATAGTACATCGACTGGTTATCAATTCGAATCATGCCATCTAAAAAGAATGCAAAGAACGTGAACCCGAAGAACGCTGGGGAGGAGCATTACGTCAATTCAGAAAATCCAAATCACGAAAGGAAATGGCGAACTCGTCGTATGCCCGTTCAGTTGGTTGACTTCCTGGGACCCGATATGGAGGCGACGCAGCCCGCTACAGCTTTGTAAGTAACGCGACCTGTGAATACCCTTATTTTTAGACCCCGAACTTAAAAAAGAACAGGGGTCTATTAACTTTGTCACAAACCCCACAAAGTATATATATTCTTGATCAGCATCGATATAGCCATGTCTGTCCTTCCGTATTGATGCCCAGATCTCAGAGACTATAAGAGCGAGAGACTCCAAACTTGACATGTAGGTTCGTCTATATTGCACACAGATCGAGTTGGTTTTAGATTTTGGATCGGACCACTATATCATATAGTTGTCATAGGAACGATCAGTCGAAAATCAAGTCTATGTATGAAAACTTTTTTGTTTTTTGAGATATCTAAACTAAACTGACATAATATGCGTATAAGACGGTCCCATATATCCGAATCAAATTTGGTTGATATCGGACCACTACTATTTATCAAATAGTGCCATAGGAACGTTTGATCGAAAATATAGATTTAGTATGCAATTTTTTTTTAGTATCTCAACCGAACTTATTTATTGGGATTATTCTGTCTTTTACATTTTGATCGAATTTGGTTTAAATCGGTTTACTAAAACAAACAGATGTGATACAAACATTTAGTTAAAAATTTAATGCGGCATCATCAAAACTTTGGCGTTACAGGGCACAGGGTATCTTACAGTCGAGCACACTCGAATGTTGCCAACTGAAGCCCCATTGTTGAGCGAACAGTACATTTAGTACATAATATTAATACATTAATATTTGTCGCGATTTATATGATTTTATTTTAAGCAGTGTTTGCTTTTCCACAGTAAGTACGGCGTCTCCGACAGTCGAGTATGCTCGACTGTAGCACCGTCCACTAGTTATTTACCCTTTTTTGTGTTGCCAATCTACAGATCCAATGTCAGTCCTGTTGTAAGCCGCTGCAGCATCTCAACAGGAGCTACAAGCAAACCAGAAGGTATCTTCAATCAAAATGCCAGCGTACACTTTGAGCCAACCGATGAAGAGTTTCCCGCTGTTGGCGCCACACGCAGCAAGAAACCCAAGACAATGCCAACTCCAGCAGTGGAAGACAGTTCCCAGCAGATATCGCCAATGCCAATGCCACAGGTTGCCATTGTAGAAGGTCAGCAGCATAACAATCAGCAGAGCAAATATATCAAACAAAACCAATCGCCCATCATTAACAATCAAAAGAGTTCGCCGGAGAAGTATTACAACAACCATCAGATCGTCAATCAATGGCTTCGAGCGGTGCAGCCATCGGAAATGCAGTCGCAGCAGCTGCCGTTGCCACTGCCCCCGTTGGAGTCGCATCCAGCATCATCTAGTGCTCCTCCCATTGCTGCTGCAGTGCAGCAAGTTCAACAATTGCAACAATCACAGACTCGTCAGCCATTCACACCACCATATGCATCTGGATGTAGGATAAGACCAACACAACTGAATCCTTCAAGTCGCCCATTCATGCCAGCATCTGCTTCTGGTTGTACGTTTAATCCAACACAATGGATTCCTGCGCATCGAGCGCCGCCACCGTTGCCTCGTATTCTCGGAGACATGCACAGCGCACCAGTCTATCCAAATGTGGCCGTGTCCCAGTCCCAGTCCCATCGCCCCATCATGCGCACTCTGTCGAGCTCCAACTTTGATGTTCCAAAGTTAGTCAGAAAAGAAATTGTGGCCTCAGCGGCTTCTGGTCCCACAAAGCGTTTCCATGAGCGTCGCATGCGACGCGAGCAAATGTCACAGGGCGGATCAGGCGGATCGGGCTTGCCGCCACAGCTGCCCGAGGAGCTAACGATGCAGTCCGATCTTCCGAATAGTGGCGTCGATGAGGATGCATCGTTTGTGCGGGAATTGCAGCAGGCTGTGGCTTCAAACAATTCGCAATCACAACCACAATCGCAATCCCAGGGTAATCCTGTGGACAGTGTCTCTCAGAGCACCCTTAATTGGAATGCAGTGGAGTTTCAGCCGAGGCGTGAATCGCTCAATCCGAGTGACAGCCAATCACGGCCACAGGGCGTAGTGCGGCCCAGAGGACGCAGTAATATGATAACCGTAAGTTGAATTCCTCCGACTCGCAGTTCTATATATAGGAAATAAAAGCTGTGAGCTTAAAAAAATCAAGCCTGATCAAAATAATCTGGATGAATTTGAAAATCCTAGATATACTATTTATAGATGGGTAATCCTGGAAGCCGGATAAATTTGTATTTTTGATTCTTGTTAGGACAACTATTTTAAACTCTAATTTTGGATTCATATTAAAAAAAAGTTTTTAAATGAATAAATGTCAATTTGTATTTTAAAATCATTGATTATAGAATTTTTATAAAAAAATTTAAAATTAAAGGTATTTTTCAATTTTTATTATATAAAATAAATCTTTTTTTCTTAATTTTTTATTTAATATTTTTAAGTTTGTTATTTGAAATTTTGATTTTAAATATAAGACTTCCTCTATGATTTTTCAGATTTAAAACTAAGAGTAAAAATTAAAAATCAACAAATAATTGTAATTTAATAATTTTTAATTGAAGTATTGAAATTGTTACTTAATCTGCATCTTACACTCCCCAGGAGCGTCGCCGGCGACAGCGATTTCATCGCACCCTCAAGCCGGACGCTTTGTTTGAGTTGGTGGCGCTGCCCGTCGAGGAACTGACAATGTTCGAATCAACTGGTGACAGCCTAGAGGCGCCATCAGCGATTTCTGTTGTTCTACCAGGAGCAGGCAACATCATGACGAGCCAGTTGTCCATGCCAAACACCAATAGCCACATGAGCAGCCAGTTGTCCATGTCGAGCACCAATAACGATGCCAGCCAATCGGTTTTTCGGCTTGCCAGCCTCCCCAGCACAGGTGTAGGGACAGAAGCGTCCAACAACACGCCGCCATCAATAATGGGCGGCCCCAGCGACAGTCGAACACTCCAGACCGGGGAAACATTCGACGTACAAGAGGAGGAGAACAGTCTGCCGCTTTTGGACATGGATCCCTACACACAACAAACCGAAGCGTCGCTTTTCCTTGTGTCCAATCGCAGGGATATTGATATTGATATTGATATGAACCCGGCGCCCCATCAGACCCAAGAGCCAGGCAGCAATCATAGTAATAATTATAAAGCTGCACAGCCACGTCACATGCTGTTTCTGAGAGGCAACGCTGAGCGTCATAATGTGGATGTTGATTTGAACTTTATGCCGCCCAGTATCCAGAAATTGTATCGCTTGATCTGTGGCAAATACTCGGACTATGCCTTTGTCTATGCGCTGAGTTCGCAACTAAGCCAGGATTGTGTGCCCATGGAGTGCTACGTATATCTGAAGATGGCGCTGCTGATCAGCCTGACCAGCATTGAACCGGACGAATTGCGTGCACCGATCTCCATATGCGTCATTTGTACCGACAGCTGTGTGGCCAATCGATTGCTCACCAGCATTGGCCAGCTGGCGCCCCGTTTTATCGGTCCTCACGAGGGCGGACAACAGCCAAGCTATTCGGGATTGCCCTCGCGTTACAATTGGGTGCAGGCCAGTCCGTTAATGATGGCCCAGCAGGGAGTATACTACGCCGGCGACTGGAATCGGCTGTCGCGTGACCAAACCGAGGAACTGGAGAAATCCATGGAGAACAACAGCTTGCCAGTACCGCAGCTGCAGAGCGAACAGCCGTTGGAGGCGGCCATTTGGACCTATTGGCAGCCGGAAAATGCGGCCAATCAGACCACGGCTTTTGCCAAGCTTTGTCCGTAAGTTAAGTCAAAAAGTATTCACAACTGTATCCATTTCAAACGTATTCTCTGCTAGTATATTTGGATTGCCTGTCTACATGGATGAGCAGGTGAACGAGGTGATGTGGGACTTTGTGCTACGCGAGCACAGTCGAGATTCCGATAAATTGGCCAAAGATGCGCTTCACATTCCCATTGAGGACATGCAAACATTGCTGGAATTAATTCAACAACGTCAGGTCATTTTCACCCAGCCGGCGGAGCATCTATTAAAGAAATATTATATTATTTCCCGCGTCCAACAGCCCAGTGAGCATGTCTGCCCTTTCATTCATATCGATGCCATGTGCTTATCTGTATCTCCATATCTGTTTACAGCCGCATTCAGCAGTAAGACGTATATTGTGCTAAAACAATTTGCGGAATCGCTGGCCAAGCTGTCCATGCGTCTGGACGTACTTGAATCGGACGTTGTCGTTGCCATTTTTCATTGCGAGCACTTTGTGCGCAGCATTTTCGGAGTCGGAGATTTTCCACCACCAGCTGTTTCAAATTTTAATGTCATCTCTCGTGTGGATCCGTACATGAATATCTTTGCGCGTTGGTTATTTCAATATTTGGATCGATTTGAGGAGAAAGTTGTTTAGAGATGCTAGTAGACAATATTATCTATATACATTTAAATATCTCGTTAATTTTACATCAAGAAAAGTGTTTGGAGACTCATAAAGCAATTTACAAAAAAATTTTGCAATTAAATTTTGTTATTTACAATCGACATGTTAAGAACACCTGATATCATCTTTTTGATATGAGAGAATATTAAATTGCTACCACAGATACCCAATATGAATATGTATTCTATTTAAGTAGGTTGTATTTATAAGATATAAACACATATTGTCGCCATGCCTAAAATTGTTATAGACAACAAGCTGTAGATTTTATTGTTAAGAAGCCACACTGTGAACATTTCTCTTAGAGGAATGAAGAATTCTCAAGATTTCCTTAAATTTTGTAATTAGATACATAAATAAGCTCATTGAATAGTTAATTAGTTCAATAATAGCGAAAGTAATTCATATGAATTCAAAACATATCTCAAAACAAAAATAAAAACATGTTTCATATAATAATCCCAACATTAAAAGATGTTTAGTTTATGTTCCCAACTGAATTATTTTTTAATAAATCATTTTGATAGGTAACATACATACATATATAATCATCAAAATACAAATAGGCAATTTTATTTGGACGATCATTATGATTTGCAAAAAAAGAAAAAAAGTCATATTTAATACAGAATTTCCAATTTATTGTTTTTTCATAGTGGGGGATTGTATTGTAACTTATATTAAAATCTAAACTATTGATTAAATTATTTAAATGTTTAGTTATATTTAAGCAGCGAGATAACGTTAATAGTGAACAACTTACGAATAGTTGTATGGCTAATAAATATATAAGTAAATCTAGTGCTACCTTCATAGGGAAGGTGGGAAAATGTGGGACAAGGCAGGAATATGATTATAAAACTAACTCAACTAACTAATTAATTCGAGTCGTCGTTGCGTTTAATAATTAAATAAATAAATAACACTACATACAAAATTGAAGCTCTTCAAGGAGTGCAGACAACTAATGCGTAGCCTAATCCTGTCGAGAAAAGCCCAAATAAAATAAATATAAATATAAAAAAAAAAATAGTTGTCTTATAGGTAAATCTAGTGTGTGTTTATTAGGAGGCGGGATGCGGTTTTAGCTTAGTTAAGAACTACACCTCAATACTGTTGAGACTGCCCGATGAGATGTTGTCCGTGTGGCTGCCGAGCCGTGTCCGTTTGATGAGTGCCCGGGCGGGCATCGGGGAGCGCTGGACACGCGGACTGCCGGGGACAATGGGTATGCCGACGCCACCGTTGTGATTATGATTGTGATTATGATTGTGATTGTGATTGTGATTCTGGTGATGATGATGATTCTGGTGCAGATGATGATTCTGATTCTGGTGCAGATGCTGATGCTGCTGATGATGCGCCAGATGATGTGGCAGATTGTTGTTGCTGCTGCTGCTGTTGTTGTTGTTATTAACATTATTGTGGTTGTTGTTGTTGTTGTTGTGATGATGACTGAGATTGGTGTGACTATTGTGCTGGCTGCCCGAGGCACGTCGCTGTCTCCGCAACGAGGGTATGCGTGTTGGCGTTGTCAGTGCATCCTCCAATCCATAGGCAAGTGCTGACTGTTGTTGCTGTTGCTGTTGTTGTTGTTGTTGCAGACTGCGCACGCTGCGCTCCAGTGTGCGTCGCTGCTGATCCAACATGGGCGAGGCGCCACTGTTACTAGGTTGCTGCTGCTGCTGCTGCTGGTAGTAGCTGCCATGTGGCGGCACCGGCGGCGCCTGCAGCTGCTGCTGAAAGTCGTGCGCCGACGGCAGACGCTTCTGCAGCAGCGTCGGCGTGCCGGGGGCGTGATAGGGCTGCGCATGGTGCAGTCCCGGCTGATGCATGGCTGCAGCGGCGGCAACAGCCAGCGCATTGTTCTAAACACAAATGAAAGACAAAGAAATAGATTAGTTAACTATTGAGTCGAGTGGTGGCTGTTGGTGGTGCGTGTTTTGGTGGCAACAACATGGCAACAAAATACAAGATCAAAAACGATTTCAGCTGGTTGGGCATGGTGTATTTACGTTTACTTGCTGCTGCTGCTGCGCTTTGGTTGCCACCGATTTCTTGGGCAATGGCAACGGCGGCAACGGTTTGCTGGGCGCCTCCGTTGGCGGCAGCGTTGGCAACTGTTGCGGCTGGCTGAGACCGTCGCAGGCCTCCAGTGTCTCGCAGGATGATGAGGCGCCCGCTTGAGCCTTGTCACTGCCCTCGACATCAACATCAACATCCACATCCGCATCCACATTCGCATCGGCATTCTCTTGCGTTTCCGTTTCCGGCTCGACATTTGTCTGATCCGCCGTGCTGCTATTCAGAGTCTTGATGCTGGCGGGGCTGACGGTGCCGTTGGTGCCATTTGGCGGCAGGAAGCGCAGCTCCATAACGTTGCGATTCTGGAACATGGGACGGGACTCTCACTCAGTTTTGACTAGGCGAACACGCAGGAAGGAGCGAACAAAACGATAGAACGACAGAGACACAGATGACTTGGAAACCACAAAACCAGAACAGAACAGAACGGAACGAAACAGAAGAGTAGGACAGAGACAGAGCAACGCGAGCAGTGCCAAAAGCAGCATGAACTAGACAGAGATAGACAGAGAATATTGTAATGCGGCAAGAGAGAGGAGGAGAACGAGAAGGAAACATAAACAAATATTCACATAATAGTTGAAAGAAAAAAGACTAAGGTACAAATGAAAAGGGGTAAAAGAACCAGACAGGTATTTACATATGAAAGAGACAGAGAGAGAGAGATGGAAAACGAAATTGAAAGCAAAGGGCGTGGAAGAGTTGCTTTGTCTCGTTCACTCGCAAATAATTTGTATAGCTTAACTTGTATTTCAGATATTCAACAAAAGAAAAAGGATCAATCTTCCAAGGTTGAAGACCTCCAAAGGCAGATAAAACAAATGTAAACCAAACCATGTAGAATTCTACAAATCTAAAGATTACCGATCCATTTGTGCCCCTTCGGCTTTAATCTCTTAAAAGCTATTTCGAAATTCCGAAGATCCCTATATACAAATGTTTAAATTACTGCTTATACAGTAGCGGACAAAGAAAACCGGACACCATAAAAGAGCGGTTTTTGGGTTTTTTTTAAACTGTTTATTTATTAGACCATAGGAAAAACGTATGAGGCCTAGGAACCGTTTGAATGATACAAAACTTTCCTTAACTTTTTAATTTTTTTTCCCCGGGCTCAAACAAAAAATGTTTGGATGCAAAAAAATTCTTTAAACAATTCTAATAGTGACTGCAAAATTTTTTTCGCTAGTATTTTTTATAATTTTTTGAAAACTTAAAAAAATCCACTTTTTTTATGAAAATAAAGAAAACGTGGCTTTTTTGTATGGATTTTGGTTGGCTTCAAAAATAACACCAAAATATATTATAGTCGAGCTTCTATAGCTCGAAATTCAACTGTAATTAACCATACAATTAGAATTTTTCTTAGTAGGTCCATATTTTTTTAACGTTATCGACTGTTAAGATCGGTGTAAAAATATGGCATATACAAAGCTCTTACGGAATTGCGTTGGACACTGATTTACCTTCTTTACTCACAATACTTTAGGTACTTCTTCATCTGGCCAACAGATAATTTGGTCAACTGAGAGTGCTCCCAATGAATCTTTTAATTCGAAAGTATGTGAGAACTGTTCTCTTGATCGAATTGCCGCTTGAATCGGGCTTGATTTGAATGTGATTAGTGCTGATAATATATGTATGTTTACAGATCAAAGAGGAACTACAGATAATATAAAAGCTACCAGGTGTCAAAGATCAATCTCATAATTCTTTTTTATTTTTTGTAATTACTTTATACAAATTTCAAGTTTGATTCATTTACAAAGGAAGTTTGATTTGCATCTTCAAGATATCAGAGAACGTGTGTGTATAATATTTAGAACTTAAGGTGGTGTGGGTGTTGTGGGGAAAGATAAGAGAAACTATATAAGCAACGACAGAGATTCACCAGCAGCAGCAGTAGCACGGGATGTGGAGGGAGGAAGGGGGAGGCAAGGCGAGAAACGTTTCAATTTTGACCAACCAACCAGCGAAAAGGTTTTTGTTTTGTTTTTGTTTTCTTAAATATTATATTGCATATAGACGGAAGCCATTGGAAAGAGTAGCCAGAGTAAGTGTATGTATGTGTGTGTGTGTGTGTGTGTGTTTAAGTCTTACCTTGTCGGCAGTGGGATCCTGGGCCAGAGGATTCGGCGTGATATTCATGCGTGGAATGACCCCGTTGAGGCGTCGCACATCTCCGGGCTTGTGACTATGATGCGAGGCCACGCCCAGCACGGCGGATGTAACGAAATCCGCTTGTATGTGATCCAATTGCGGCTTGTTCTCATCTGCACAAAGAGCACAAATCAATTAAATGCTGCAATCAACAATTGTTAGACGGACTCACCCTCGGGTTGGGCATTGCTGCGCCGACGGATGCACAGGCAGGCGACCACAGTGGCGATGAGCAGCAAGAGACCGCCTCCAGCGGCTCCAGCAATCACCGGATAGATGGAGTTCTGCTCATCATGGCCAGATCCACTGGGCACGGCGACAATGGCTGGTGCTGTCACGGTTGACGAGTGACCAGGAGACTCTGCAACGGAAGTGGGATTGGGATTGATTTAATAAAGTTATAGGTCTAAACTAATTTATAATTATTTTGTTGTGAAATTTAATAGGTAATGATGGTACCTCATACGAATTCCAAAACTTTTTTAATGCATTTTAAAAAAGATAAGAAAAAAACCAAGAATACAATTTTAGGAATCCAAAATTGGGCAGAAAAAATTAGGAATCATAAATTAGGAATTTCAACTAAGAACAATATTCAGAGTACAAAAAACTAGGAAAACTAAAATGGGAAAAGTATCTTTGGTTTTCCTGTCATTGGAGATAGGCCCGAAAAAAACACAATTAAAATATGAAAGGATATAAAGATTGTTTTTTTAGACTTGTGGTTTTTAATCTGTCAACACTCTTTCCTGAGTTGGTCTTTTTGACAGCTTTTTATGCACTTGATTTATGCTCAGTTTGGTTTGCCATTTCATAATGAATAGACTCACTCCTGAACAACGTTTGCAAATTATTGAATTTTATCATCAAAATGCATGCTCGGTTAAGAAATTTCATTTTGAATTTTTTCCATTTTATAATCAGTTTAGTCGACCTTTTGAGGCGGTTATTCGGAAGGATTACAAACTTTTTTTTGCCCCAAATGTGGTTTCAGCAAGACGGTTCCACATGCCACAAAGCACGGGAAACAATGGCCCAATTAAGAGGCGATTTCGGTTAAAAGTTTATTTTTGATTCGCTGGCAATCGAAATCTTTATTTTGAAATAAATGGTTCGACAAATGTTGTCTCCCTAATAAATAGGAAAAAGCCGAAATCAAAAATATTTATTAAGAATCATGCGATTTTTTATTAAATATTTTTGATTTCGGCTTTTCCCAATTTTTGTTTTCCTAATTTTTGTTTTCCCAATTTTTGTCTTTCTAATTTTGGATTTCTAATAACTGTATTCCTAATTTCGGATTCGTAATTTTGAAAGTTCGATTCCTAATTTTGAATTCCTAATTTTGAATTCCTAATTTTTTTGGTCCGAGTTTTCGTATTCTATGTATATATAGAATTGTCAGCATAGTTAATGATATTAGCAGGTATATAAATAAGTAAGTAAATGATGCACTTACTCATGGTGTGTCCTTGCTTGATCTCACTGAACTCGGACGCTGCGTGCGCGTTGAAGGTCTGCAGCTTGAACTCGTAGGCGGTTCCCGGATCCAGTTGATCGATCTGGAAGCGACGCGCATTGCCGCCCTCGAAGGTGGCCTTGAGATACTCGGCCGCCGAGGCAGCTGGCCGGTAGTAGGCGTAGTAGCCATCGATATGGGGAGCCTGTCCAGACGTGGGCGCGAGTGTCCAGTGGAGCAGGATGGAGGACTCGGAGTACGGTTCGATCTGTCGCAGTTGGGGCACTGGCAGATTTGATTTGGCAGCGCCGCGCTGCAGGAAGAACTTGACCGAGGTGCTGCCCTCCTTGTTGTCGTTGTTCGAGTAGACGGCAATGATCCTGAAGCGGTAATTGCGTTCCGGTCGCAGTCCCGTCACCGATGACGTATAGTTCTTCACGCCCGTGTCGACGTGCTCACGACCACGCTCCCGCTCCCGCTCCCGCTGTCTGCCGGCTGGTATGTTCTCGTTGGTCGTCTGCCAGTTCTCGCGGGGAATCTTGCCGAGCATGCGGAACTGCACCTTGAAGAACTGTATGGCCAGGCCGTCGTTGCTGGGCACATTCCAGCGCAGCATGACCGCATCATCGGCCAGACGGGTAACATTGGGCCGTGATGGTGGCACCATATTGGCTGAAATAGGAGTAATAATATTAATTTCAGTTGAATAAATTCGTTAAAATGTTTTGAATGAAATCTGCAATATGAAGTTGGCTGTACTGGTAAGCGCAGCGATCTGTTAACGCAAAAGTGCACTGTTAACGCGAAAAAGAGCTAACAAAAACTCGATACTATCGGTAATAATCTTGCAAAACATGGAGCACAATATAAACTCAATTTAAGCAATTATTTAATAAAACAAAAATATTAAAATTAATTGTACAATTTGAACTATAAAATGTAAAATATTGTCTCCAACTATGTTATGCCTTAGCGACGAGAAAGCCATGGAATATTATCGATACAGTAATGTCGCTATCGATAGTGTGAAGCAAAACCGAATATTTAAAATATCGATATCGCTATCGATAGTTTTGCATCACTAATGAGTAGTATCGTTGTCCGAGTATTGAGTATTATCGCAGTCATGCGATACTGCTCAAAAGCAGTATCGTAAGAGCTTCGTACGCGTTTTGAGTCAAATTTTCTGTGCTGCAGCTACTTGCCACAAAAATAAAAACCTGAGCCAGCGAAGCGCGCGCATTTACATAAAAATTCCAAATATAATTAAATGAGATTGATGTGCCAAACGTAACACAATTGTGCGTTAAAACATTTTCATACACATCTGTAGTGCAATATAATAATTGGAGGTTCCGAGTGGCGGTGGCGACAACAAGCAACGACAGCGACGACAGCAATAGCGACGGCAACGACGACGACACAGACAAAAAAAATACTCACACCGACGCGTCACACACACGCGCGCGCACTCATAGGCATGTGTGTGCGTGTGTGTGTGTATAAGCGAAACGAGTGCAATTGATTTTCGTATATTATTCGCAACTCGGCATCGGTTTTTGGCACTCGGCATCGGCATCGGACTCGAACACATACTCATACTTAGACTCATACTCATAGTCGGACTCGAAATTGGACTCGGAATCGGACTCGGCTCGGAGCCACGACTTGAGTGTTTCGTGTGTCGTGTTTCGTGTCTTCGTGTTTCGCTGCCTCGCACATAAATAAACAAACCACACGCAGCTCCACTCAAAACAAAGCAAAAGAAAACAAAACAAAATTCGGGTAGAAGAAGATACAACAAATTGGAAGAGGAGGCTAAGTAAGGAAGGCAGGAAGGAAGGAAGGAAGCATGTCGGCTACCGGAGATGCGGGCGCCGGCTCAGCAAATGGCGTTGTACAGGCAACGGTAACTGTAAGTGGCGCCCTCAGCAGCAGCGACGGCAGCCCCACGAACAACAATGGCAGCAATGTCGTCGTCGTTGGCAGTAGCAGCAACAACAACAACTCCACGGCGAGCAGCTCGAAGGGACAATTGCCGCTGACGCCGCGGTTCACCGCCGAGGAGAAGGACGTGCTCTACACGCTGTTCCATCTGCACGAGGAGGTCATCGACATCAAGCACCGCAAGAAGCAGCGCAACAAGTACTCGGTCCGAGACACCTGGGACAAGATTGTGCGCGACTTCAATTCACATCCGCATGTGAGCGCCATGCGCAACATTAAGCAGATCCAAAAGTTCTGGCTCAACTCGCGGTAAGTGTTGCAGGAGTGTGTTGCATGTGGCAAGTACAAATATGCTTCTCTCTTTTACAGTCTGCGCAAGCAGTATCCATACCGGGATGCCAGTGCCAGTTCCGCGCTGGTCAAAGTGAGCGGCGTTGCAGGCAGTGCACAGCAGCAACAACAGCTGCAGCAACAGCAACAACAGCAGCAGCAACAACATCACGACAATGTCAAAGTGGAGCCCGAGTATCAAATCAGTCCAGATGCCTCCGAACATAATCCGGCTGGTGATGGATTCGACGAGATCGAAATGGATGCCAACGATGTTAGCGAAATGGAGGATGATCCACTCGAGGCGCAGCAGCAGCAGCAGCAACAGCAGGCCGCCCAGGCTCAAGCGGAGGCACAGCAGCAGCAACAACAACAACAACAGCAGCAGCAGCAACAACAACAGCAGCAACAACAACAGCAGCAGCAGCAGCAGCAACAACAATCGGCAGTTGCCGAAATGCAAAAGTTGCAAGTGAGCGCAGCTGCTGTGGCGGCCGCCAGTGCGAGCATGCTGAACACCCACCAGATCAACGTGGACCAGATCAGCGCCGACAAGCTGACGCTCAACGATCTGCTCCACTTCAAGACGGCGCGACCCCGCGAGGAGATCATTCTGCAGATCAAGCATCCCTCGGATGCCACAGGTGAGACACATTTACCATCAAACTCCATTCACAACAAACTCGAATGTGTCTCCTCTTCCTCAGCCACACAGATTCACACGATACCCACGCAGCCGCAACAGCACACGATGGCCACGATAACAGCCGGCGGCTACAACCAGCAGATCATTAGCGAGATCAAGCCGCAGCAGATAACGCTGGCCCAGTACCAGGCGCAGCAGCAGCAGCAGGTTCAGGCGCAGGTCCAGGCACAGGCGCAAGCTCAGGCACAGGCTCAGGCACAGGCGCAGCAATTGGCACAACAACAGCTGGCGGCACAGCAGCAACAGTTGGCGGCAGCCGCAGCGGCAGCACATCATCAGCAGCAACAACAGCAGGCAGCGGCAGCTGTTGTCGTCCAGCAGCAGCAGCAACAGCAACAACAGCAGCAGCAACAACAGCAACAGCAGCAGCAACAACAGGCGGCAGCAGCTGCTGTTAAGATGCAGCTGACTGGCGGCACGCCCACCTTCACATTCAGTGCCCTGCCCACCGTGACGGCAGCGACGCCAGTGGCCGTCCCAGTGCCGGTTACAACGGCGCCAGCGTCGGCGGCCAATGTGAGTGGCAGCAGCGCAGGAACGCTGGCAACGGGAGCAGGGACGGGCACGGCGGGCACGGGAGCTGATAGCTACGAGGAGCGTATCAATTTCTTCAAGGTGAAGGAGGCGGAACTACGCTGCAAGGAGCAGCAGCTGGCCACTGAGGCCAAGAAGATTGAGGTAAACAAGGCGCAGGATGAGCTCAAATATATGCGCGAGGTGCATCGCCTGCGCGTCGAGGAGCTCAAAATGAAGATACGCATCCTGCAGAAGGAGGAGGAGCAGCTGCGCAAGTGCTCCAACACATGAGATCTGGAGGACATTAGCGATGCGGAACCAGATCCGGATGCGGATGGGGATGCGCGGGCGGTTGCGGATGAGGAGGAGGACGAGTACATGGACTTGGATATGCAATTGTTGCTCTAACTCGGACGCTTATTACCACATAGTTTACTTCTACATCTACATATGTATATTATAATTAATATTATTATTATTATTATTAATATTACTGCAATTACAATTATCATAATTGTTAATATTATCATAATTATCATAATTATTATTATTTTATATTTTTTTTAAATAAGCTCTTTTTTTTCGTTTTTGGGTGGGCGGGCGGTTAATCGATCACCGATTACCGATTACCAATTACCGACTATCGATTTAATCCTTAAGCCATTTCTCCAATTATAATTGTAAATCGAAATGAAATACAATGCAAAAAAGCAACAACAACTTACCAACTCTCATGTATTTGCGCTTGTTCTTGTTGCGCGAAGATGAGGATGAGTAGCCACCATTTCCATTGCCATTCCCGTTTCCATTCCCGTTGCCATTGCCATTGCCATTGCCATTGCCATTGCCATGAGCCATCTCATGGTCATATCGCATGGGCACATTGCCAAGCGGTTGATCGTCCTCGCCAGTGATCTGCAAAGGATTCACACGCAGCAGGTTTCCCTCGCTAGTCTGCAAAGCGAAGAACAAAGTGAAGCATCCAAAGATTAGAGATTTCATATTTTTAGCTTCTTATTAAAACATACAAATTTCAAATCAACATCTATAATTCAAGGACTGTAATCATTATAAGTGCTATTAAAAGAAATTTGAAATAATGATTAATTTCAAGTTTTATAAAACTGGAACATTTTTAATAGTGGTGAAAATGCATAAAGGAGCCATAGAGATGAATATTGGTATTTTTCTCGGTGTCTCAAAGTCATTATAAGTGAATGATTTTTTGATTACAAAAAAAACAAATCAGTTCAGTCCCTGATTTCAAATCAACATCTATAATTTAATTTTAACTTTTTGCTGAACTTAAAGCCTGGAACTGGATTGAGCAAATGTTACATTTTTTGTGTAGAAAAACAACAAGTAGCTTTTGAGAAATGATTCGAAACTGCACCGTTACACAAGTTTCTGATTTAGGCTCTTTAGACCAGCGGTGGGAACGAAATCCGAACTTGGGAGTACAACAATAACAACAACATCAACAAAAGCGAGCCTCTTTTTAGTTGGGAGCAAACGATGCTCCCGGAGCCGTTGGGTGCCCACCGCTGCTTTAGAATAAAGTTAAGAGGACAACTTGTTGATTTCGCTTTTAGTACTAAATATATTTTAAACGGTTAATTTTGGTATAGAGAATATGAGAAGACTAGTCTACTCGATTTTCGCAAAAGCGATTTGTAAGCATTTTAATTCGATTATTTTTGGGACGATTTTCTAAAAAAATCACCAAATTACTTCAAGAATTAAGTTCAGTCGTTGATTTTTGTGGAACGACCGAACGACTTTGTTCAAAAGTTTCATTGTTTAACCTCTTATCACCGCGGACGGCAGTCCACGCTAGTGACGAAAGAAACACGAAGGGTGCGAAAGGCGACTAGCAATATATACAGGAAGAATGAAAAATTTTCTATGACTGCCCGACCAGGTCGAGTTATGTATATACCGATCGAAAGGTATAGTGAAAACTAACAAAAGTGCATACTAAAACTTTAAAAAACTCACTTGGTTCATGGTAAAAATTTAAATGATTGAAGCGAATGGGGCCGTTAGAGCCTTTTGGTCAATTGACGACGAATGACACCTCGATCATCAAAATCCGACCAAAAGATAATTCATTTTGAAATTTTTAGTCGCCTTCCGAAAATGAGATGAAAAGTCCGTCTGTTTGTTTGTTCGTATCAAAGCGATAATATAGCTTAAAAGGGTAAATGAGGACTTTTTCCGGTCAAAAAGCTAGAAACGTTTGTTCTACGACTTTTCGAAAAATAGATAGTTTAGCGGGAAATCGCTAAAAACCCGTTAAAATTTAACTGTTTTTTTTTTCTTTCCGATTTTAAACTCAATTCACAGTTTGGATTTGCATTTCTTTAAGAAACTGCTTTAACTGATGCTAGGAAACGAAATCAAGCTTTTATCTCAATTGGAACATGAAGTAATATACCTAAACTATATATGTACATACATATGTACTCGTACTTACCTCGCCGAGTTGATTGCGTGCAAAGCATTGGACGACGCCTGCATGTCGCTTCTGGACGTGATGGATGAGCAGGCGATTGTGCTCGATGAGGATCTCGTTGTCGGCGGCGGCATCCTCGCCGTTGAGGAGCCAATAGATCTCCGGCTGTGGGTGTCCAATGGCATCGCATTCGAGGGCAAGCGAGTCGCCCTCGTTGGTGAGGGTCGAGTTAGGACCGCGCTGGATGCGGGGACGCTCCAGGACGCTCAGCGTGATCATGTGGACGAGGACGGGGGCCAGGCCGTTGTCCAGGCGACAGACATAGGAGCCCTGATCCCCGGGCTGCACGTCGGTTATCTGGAGGCCATAGGCGAGCACGCGACTCCGATTGTGATATATGTTGGGCACATTGGGACTACTCCAGACGGCGCCAGGACGCGGTGATCCCACGCCGGGGCACTCGAGGACGACGGTATCGCCGGGACGGGCCGCCACCTGTGTGGCCGGCTGTTGGAGCAGGAAATACGGGGGCGTTCGATCCGTATAATCCACACGCAAGTCGATCACCTGCGGCAGACGCAGTTCCTCCCCGGTTATCGCATTGGTCGCGGCGCATGTGTAGTTCCCAGCATCCTTGGCGCTCACCGAGCCCAGGACCAAAGCACCCGCCGCTCCCGGCAGCAGTTCCGTCTGTGGCAGCTTCTCGCCATTGCGATAGAAGCTCCAAATGGCCGGCGGATTGGAGGTGACCGAGCCGCAGCGCAGCAAAACACAATTCTTGGGTGCGACACTCCATCGGACCGCATGGCGACTGTAACCACTCGCATTGTCTATCGAGATGGAGACGAGGGTGAGTCGGCCCGGGGTCGAGGCGATCGCACCGGGTCCATACCAGGCGACGCACTGATAGTCGCCCAGCGTCTGGGCACTCACATAGATCCGCAGCTTCCAGGTGCGCTCCTCATTGCTGCTCGTCACATTGTACCCATCGGCGGGATGCAGATAGCGATACGGCTCATTGGTGCTATACCGGAATCGCCACTCCAAGCGATCCGGCTTCAGGTTCATCTCACACTCGAACACCACCTCGTCGCCCTTGGGCGCCACTGCCGATTCGGGCGCCCGTTCAATGAACACGCCCAGCGAATTGTTGCTCGAGTTGGAGCTGGAGCTGGAACTGGCGTTGCTGGCGGAGCACAGACTGAGCACGGTCAGCGCCAGAGGCAACTGCAGCAACCTCTTTGGGCCCATTTTTCCGCACAGTCGGGCAAGCTGCAAAGATATCCAAAAGTTGGGAAACAATTATTAATACTGTACATTTTATGTTCTTCCACTCAAATAATATTATACATTTACAGCCGTGGTCATATAAACAGCACAAGCCAAAACGGGCTGTTCCGATCGATCATTTGGGCAATTTTATACATCCGATTATAAAAATAAACAGCTAAATATTACTTTTAAGCTTACCTTCTATGAATTATTGGCAACATTTTGAAATCATGCAATTTCTGTGACCACACTTTTCGTTATTCTTTAATTTTCACATTTTTACTCTTTTGTTTTAAAACATTTAAAAATTCTTGTTAATAAGTTTAGTTATGAAGAACCAAAGTTGTTTGATTTTTATAAAATATATTTTAGTTTGAACATTTTTTTGTGCTATTTATATGACCACGGCTTTATATTTATTGTATGGAACTAAATATTATTATAATATTATACTATATTGTACATCTGGTACATCCCAGAACCAAACCCCTTTCGGGTTTTTGCTTTCGATTCCCATAACAGATTCTTTAAACCAAGGATTAAAACCATAACCGAAACCGTAACCTTTAACCGGTAAAAACCGATTGAAATTTAAAACTGTAACTGAAACCGTAACCGAAAAAAAAATTTTCATTTGACCGAAACCTTTAAACCGAAAATCTGTAAACCGAAATAACCGTTTAGTAACCGTTTCATTTATAAAGGCTAATTTCGGTTTTTCATACATCCAAAAACAATTACTTTTCATTTTTAATTTTGATTTTTGATTTAAATTTTCTTATGTTTAATTTTGAGTTTTTATTTGTGATATTCATGATCGAATTTTCATAGCAAGATAGAAATAAAGTAAAGAAAGCATAAAAAGTAATGCCTTATTATATTAATATTATTATATTAATTATATTTTAAAAAATAATTTTTTTTTTTTGAGAACCGAAACCATACCGGTATTTCAAAACCGAAACATACAAAAACCGGTTCACTGTTACGAAACCTTTATTTACCGATTTTGCGTAACCGATAACCGAAAACCTAAATGCGAACATAACCGAAACCGTAACTGAAACCGATATTCGTTTCGGTTTTAATCCCTGCTTTAAACTAAAAAAATCGTAAAAAAAATCGGACTAAAAATGTAAAACTTTTTAAAATTAGTTGTGCTATTTTTGAGAAAACATGTAAAATTCGAAATTCAAAAAATCTTCCCAGTTTATCATCCGATCGCAGTGAAATTTTCAGGACACATCGGGAATGGAATGCATTACTTGTCGTGTGTGCCAAATAAGGGCTATGTCTAAAATAACAGCAAGTAATTCTACAGGCTTAAGAGTGTATTCAAAACAACTTAACAGTAACTGTACAGAGCTATAAATTCCGTTAACAGCGACTTAACAGCAGATGCTCTGATCATTTTGGACTGTAACTAAAAGATTCGAGTGTGAGGTAATTATGGTTTAAGATGGGCAATTTCGTACACCTCAAGGTTCCAAAAGTGGGCGGATTTCTCGAATTTCGAAATGCCATGTCTTGGGCCCTACTGTACCAAAATGATACCACGGCTATATTGTCTGGTATGTTATTGGAACTGCTGTTTTGACTGGGCTGAGACTTGTTGTCCTGTGCCTCAGCCTCAGTCCGTGTCTCAGTCTGTGTCTGAAGGGGGCGTGGCAACGGAAGCAGCCGGTCTCAATGTGCCATTTAAACTGGAGCCAGGCTAAAGAGTTGCCTGCCAGGTTGCCAAGCTGCCAAGTTGCCCAGTTGCCAGATCTTGTCCTTCGTCTTCGCCTGCGCATCAGATTCTTAATGGTGTGTCATTATTATGAGCAGCAGCCGAGGCAGGTGCTGCAGATGCTGCAGGCCAAGGTAACTTCGAGCTGACTGGGGCAGGAATAAGGGGCAGCGGCAGCGGCAGCGGCAGAAGCTGAAGCAAGGGCAATGGAACGGGTTGGTCGAGCGTCTGCCCTGCGACAGTTTGGAGCTCGATTTGAAATTTAAACGATGCCAAAAACAAAACAAAACCAAAATAAAGGAAAAAACGAAGAAAAAAAATACAAGAATAAATAGTATTTGTTGGCACGCCGAAGATTTGATACCCTGTACTCAATTTACTACTAATCTTTTCAAGGACAGCTTCAATGTAGGGAGAGTTATAATATACATACATATATTATGGGCATTACATAAAAAAAACACGTTAAAAGAGATTTAAAAATAAATGTTGATGCAACCACAAAAGTTTATTAGTAAATATCTCATCTATATCTCAATAATAGGGACCTTTTTTTTTAAATTGTAAATATGGTGTTTGGTAACTATTAAAAAAAATAAGAGAGAAAAACAAACATTTTATTAAAGAGATATTTTCACAGAAAATGTATAGAAATTAATGTCAAATTTGAAACTACATACACATATGTCAGATAAAATTTATATGTGCCCTGAAAAAACAGACCAAAAATGTTATAAAAAATAGGCGCTGCTTATTTATTTTCCAGAAATTAACCGGAAAAAATTAAAAAAAAAAGAAAAACTCCTAATAAGTTAAGAATTGATATGAAAATACGTTATTGAAATTTTAAATGAAATAATTAAAATAGAGTAACTTATTAAGAATAATGATTTCATTTGGAAGGTCCAATTTTATGGTTTGCCACTTAGTAGATTTTATAATATATGTATGTACATATTCTGATATATGTATGTAACTATATTGACTTTGCTCGTAGTGCTGATCACGAATGTATAGTATGCTCCATTAATGCGTTGCACATTTGGTGATGAATTCATAAGACCCTTTGCAAGGGTATAAGAAACACAAAAGCGCGCATGGAATTCCAAGAAACGGCCGCCCGGTTTGCCCAGTTGAATGTTGCCCCCTCTTGGTCTTAGCTGTCCCCTGTCCTCCTCCCCCCTTGCCGCAGGAATATCTCTATCTGTGTTGTCGCAGTGTCTTGACGCACATAAATCGCAACGAGGCTTCCATTTGAAAGTCATTATTGGCAGGGCAGACCAGGGGAGTGGCAAAGGGGTCGGGAAGTGGGCAGGGGAAAGGGAAGGGGAAGACAGCCGGGCAGGCGCGTGCAGCTGCCGCCAATGAACAGCGACGACGACGACGACGACGTCGTTCTGGCTGCTGCCTGGTGGCCACTTGTTAACGCAAGGAGCACGAAACCGGACTGCCTACACAGGCCTCTCTGCCAGGTTGCCTCAGGTTGCCAAGTTGCCGATCCTCGACGCAGCTCGTCGACCGCTTGACGCTGATTTAAAACATCTGACAACAAAAGTAAAGCGCGAAATTGACGCAGGTTTCTTTAAAGCAACGGCAACAACGTTGCCTGCTCTTCATGTTGTTGCTGTTGTTGCTGTTGTTGCTGCTGTTGCTGGTGTTGTTGCGTGTGTTGAAAATTAATGCGCATTCCAGTGTCTCAGCAGGCAAAAGGCGAACAACAACACAAAAAATAAAATAAAATAAAATAAAATAACAACAACAGCAACGAGCAAGAGCATAAAAAACCAGAACAGAGGAAATGAATGGCGTTGCAAGAATGTGTTGCAGACAGAAAGCCCAGCCACAAATGCAGTGAGGGAATCGGGCAGTGGCAATGGGACTGTGACTGGGACTGGGAATCGAAATGGCAATGGGAATGGCAACGCTATTGAGATTGGTAAAAAGGCAAGGCAACTAACTGGTCACCATATAGCAATCAAAATATTTGTATAATAATAAAAGATGAACTGCATTAACTTTGCAGCTCAATGGCGACACTCCACACTTCAAATTTGATTCAACATCAGATATTATCGTTTGCCAAGGGTTTGATAAAATAATTGAAGGACCAACCCCAGCAAAAATCGTTCATCTAGTCCTTTCATTTGTTTCTGAATCTATACGTTTGACATTTTGGCGCCTGCATGTCGCCATCTACATCGTCGACAGCAAAAAAATCAACGAGATGAGCTAGAAAAATGTTTTGCTGTTTGATGAGCGTCTTTTTCAGTTTAAAACCATATTCTTTAGTGTACATCGCTCAGTGTTCAAATCTTGAAGTGTTAATTTAGCTTTAAGAGCAGTGTTTGTTGTAGACGTTGCTGCTATAAAACTGCTCCTCGCCTCCTGATCTATATACCTGATGATCGTACATCAAGCTCACTCATATTTTTAGGACTTATTCAATTCGTTCAACTAAACAAAGTCATAGAAACCAAACTGAACTTGAGTCCCAGACTAAAACTCAATTTACGACACAACGTTTTAAGTTGAGAATTTTTATGATGCTCCACAAACAATATGAAACTGATTGATAGTTCAACAAAATCAATGAAAAATAGTTTTAGTACTAAGTTGGTCTCACACTTTGCAAGATCATCGCATTGGCATAATAGAGTTTAGAGCTTTGGCAACATGCTGCCAGCATGTTGCTAACAAATGAAATGTTGCTAATGCGTTCATTTACTATGATTGTTGCATGTTAATTTGATTAGTCACACTTTTAAAGGCCACACAACACGCACTAAACACTAAACAAATGCAAAATTATGCAAACATTAAGAACACAATAATAATAATAATAAACGTGGAGACAACTTTAGTTGTTCTTGTTGTTCTTTTGACCAAACTCAAACAGAAAAGACATTAAAACACGTACAATAAAAGTTATTAATCAAATGAAATGCCAAATTAAATAGCATAAATTAACAGACACCACAAAACACATATGTTGAGCAACAACAACAACAACGACAACCACAACAAACACAACTAACAACGAGAAGTGAATGGCAACGTTGTCGTTGTTGTTGTTGGCGTTGTCAGCGGCTTCTTCAAATGTTTGCTTGTCCAGAAATTAGCATAAAACTGTTAGAAATTAGTGAAGGAGGCGCAAAGGTGCGCTGTGAGAGACAGCGAGGGGTTGCTGGAGACGGGAAAAGGGGGAAGGGTTCACAAGGGGAACTTTAGACAATTGAAATATGCGTTACAAAATGGGCGTGACAACCTCAACGCCAGAGATGCCAACAGAAGCGACTGAAAAGAAGAAAAAAACCGAGTAGCTGCTGCTTTTGGCCAACATGAGAGCTAAGCTAGTAGCTGTTACTCTCCCCCTTCCACTTACCCTACGCTTATTTCATTAAACACTTTGAGGGCGTAACGCGACAACGATGATGACAACAATAACAACAACAAGAACAATAACGTTATTAGAGTCGTTTGTTGTTGTTGCTGATGTTGTTGTCGTTGTCGTTGTTGTCGTTGTTGCTTACCCATTAAGCAGCAGCAGTTAACAGCTTGTAAAACACTAACACCTGCTACAAGTTGTTGTACTTGTTGTTGTTGCTGCTGCTGCTGCTGCTGCTGTTATTGTTGTTATTGCACAGAGAGTTCAATAAAACATGAGAGCGAGCAACCATTGCTGCCAGCGAAAGGAGCAATAGAAAAATCACGAACAAAAAATGGCCCTATACAAACAAACAAACAAACAGCAAAGCAACAGTACAAACACACACACATTCACACATTTGGTTTATAGAGATATGGCAAAAATTCTTGAGCAATGAAACCTGTTTCAGCCACCAACAACAACAACTGAAGAAGACCGGAACCAGCAGTCGAAGATGCTGTATGCGGCACAGGAGCGCATCGCGGGTAAGAACAGTGCGCCCCAACAACAGGTAGAAATAGGGCTAGAGATTTTAATTTTTAATTAATTTAATTAGTTTTATATCGATAATATGTCGCTCATTAATTAAAAAATAAAAAATTTAATAAAAAATTAGAATTTTAAGTAAGTCATTCTTATATTAAGTCAAGGACCTTAAATCTAAGTTGTGTAGATATTTGAGAAATAAACTAGAAAATTATATTTAATACTAGAACTTTAGAACTTTAGAGCTTAGAGATAAATATGCAGCTTATTTAAAATTGTTATTCTTTACAAGTTATAAGTGGTTTTGTGGTTTTAGTCAACGTTAAATAAATTAAGTTAAAATAGAATAAAATAAATATCGATGCCCATCCCTATGAAGAAAGCATGGAGAGCAGACAAGAGACAAGACTTAAGCGCCACAAGAAGTAAAGAAGAGAGTTGAAGAAGGGCTAAAAACGGGCGGGGAGAAAGGAGTAGCGAGTAGTGAGCAGGAATCGGGAAGGGGAATAGAAGTGGCATGTAAACGAGTTCGAAATCTGCATTCCAACAACAGGATTTTTGTTCATTTTAACTTTAACTGAGGCATGCAACCAAGTGTGGGCCATGCCTCCTACTCTCTCTCTCTCTCTCTCTCTCTCTACCTCTCGCTTTCTTTATCTCCTTCTTGCATTGGGCTTGCTGAATCTGAACGCCCCACCTGTTGAATGCAGCTGCTGCGCTATCACCCTTCACACCCGGTCCCTATACCCCGTGCCGCCCCTTCCCCTTGCAACAGCGTCCTCCTCCTCCTCCCGCTCCCGCTCCTGGGGTAAGAGTAAGAGTAGAAGAGTTGTGGCATCTTCGGCGAGTGCGTGGGCAACAAGAACGATTTGTATTGTTGGTCCCCCATGAACTCAGGCCTGATGGTTATGGGCGCGGAGCTGCGAGTTGCACGCCCACACATACCAAAGCAGAGTGGTGTCTGCCACACAATGCCGCATGCCGCATGTTGCAATGCGTGGGCGCCACAACGCCAGGATTACGTTTATTAAAATTGTGGCAGTGACTTACCTTTTTAGCTTTTTGTTAGCCGCGATGTCGATGTCACTTCAGTTATCTATCGCCTGCTCTTTCTAACTGCCTCTCTCTCTCTCTCTCTCACTCTGGCTGACTTCTTTTGCAGTACAAGTTAGGACTGCATTTTAGTGGAAGCGCAACTGCAATGAGAATGAAAAAAAGAATGGAAGAGGAAAATAAGAAAAATGATTTTCATAGTTCAATATTACGGCGGAAATGAGGTAAAAATCGAGTAAGGCACTTATGACGGGGAGGGGTAGGGTAAGGGGGTGTCGCGTCGGCGCATAAATATTGAAAATAGATGACACTTTTAATGAATTTCAAAATAATTGAGGCCTAAAGTGGCACAAAAAGCTCAGCGACAGGCAAATAAATGCGATGACTATAAATAAAATACCGAAAAGAATACAAGAAAATCGAAAACGAGGGAACGGCGGCCAAAGAGTGACTGCAATAGCAATACATTGGGGTTACTCAGTACGCATTTTAAATTAGATGGTATAAAAAATATAGGTCACGCTAGTGAAGAACACACAACAAAAGTCTAACTTAAGGCGACTAACCGAATACATACAAAAATTAAGATACTATTAAGCTCAGAGAGGTTAACCTCGATATGTATAAAATAATGACAATAATATGCACTAGGTTTATATACATATATGTGTATTTTTTTGTTTATGTCAATAAATCAATTGACTTACTATATATTCTATATATCGAATACCCCTAATGCCGGGAGCTACATTTTAAGTCCCTTTTAGTGTTTGCTTGTCCATTTAAAAAGTCATAAAACTAAGAACACAATTCGAGCATCCACACCTCGCCACCTCACCACCTCACCACCCCACCACCTGCCCCTCCCCGTACCCGTTGCATACCTGCCTGGGTACCCCTACTCTTAGTAGAATATGTCATAAATATTTCAAATCATTTTTAGTTGACTGGCTAAAAAATGTGGCAAAAATACATAAATAACAAGTAAGGCACGCTCTAATCGAGAGGGCACAACTACGAGATACCCTGTGACAATTTCCTAACATGTATTTAACATATGCAATTCGAAAAAATATATACTCAAATTTGAAATATTCTTGATCTGGGAAGCCTGCATACCAAATTTAGAGTCTCTAGCTCTTATGCTCGCTGTGATCAGAATTTATATATTTTCGTTACATTTATTTGCACAAACCCATTTTACCCTTTTTCCCCAATTTTTAATTAGAATAAGGGTGTTATAACCCGTCGGGGGAGAAAATAAAAGCGAGAAAGAACGAGAGATCGCTTTGGCTCTGGCTCATCGTGGAGGTCTCTGCTGTTCATATTGTGCATTAAATTTGCTTTTAATTAATTTATGTTTTGTGATTTTCCTCTTGCCACTCGCTTCACATAACGCCAGGTCCCCTTCGGCCCCATCGGCCCCCCTTTTGACAGCCCGTCCGACGTCCCTGATATTGGGTGCAGTTGTTGGCCCATAATTTTAGAAATATTTTGAAATGTCGCCAAGTCGAACAGCGCGTGAAAATAAAAACAAAAACATTATAATAACAAGAAAATTAAGACGAAAGAAAAACAACAAATTTGTTGCTCAAAAAGTCAAAAGAAACAACAATAAAAAACCGACCAAGAATGAGCGCCACCCCCAAACAAAAATAGCCAACAAATACATATGTACATACATATGTATATGTGTGTCTGTGTGTTAACGACAATTGTAATTTTTCATAAATATTTTTCAATTTTCGTTCCGTTAGCAATGTGAGCAAAAAAAAAAAGAAAAAAAAAAGAAAATTCCAGATAAAATGTTCAAGTAAAAAGTGATCGTCTACCAAATATATAGTAATTATAAGCTTCTGTGCTTTATATGCGGTGATTCTATGCGATTCATCTTAACAAGTTTCATGATGAGCTATGATTTTAAGGATTAAGGTGTTCAGAAGTGAATTTCGGTAAAAAAAAAAAAGGTTTCTTTATTGTATATTTGTTAAAAATAATTTAATTTTAATTTAAATTTTATTTGATTTTTTTAAAATTTCAAGTTAAAAATATTAAGCAAAATTAAACAATATTATAGAATGCAATTGTTTATTAATTAATTTTTTTCTCTAAGGATTTACTATGAATTTCACTTATAAACATTATGTGTCAATCTATATGTTGCCAATGAATGTTGCCAGCAGTAAAAGTTGCTAACTGCTGTTGCCATTATTAGTATATTTTATACATGCTTAATTTAAAAATAATGCATGCTGCTGACCAAATTTGATGACGATGCCGATGGCGATGACGATGACGATGTTGGCGGCGATCATGATGACTCATTGCATGTTGCTGCGCACGTTTTTGGTACGTTTTTCATGTCTTTTATTGGTCAGCAAATTAGAAATAGCAGCAGAAGCAACAACAACAAGAACAACACAAATGACAGCGCAGCTTTTTGTTGGCCGCGTTGTGTGGGCGTCTGAAGCATGTGAGATGTTGCCACTGTTGCTGTTGCTGCAGTTGCTTCTGTTGCTGATGTTGCTGCTGTTGTTGTTGGTGTCGCGTCGCTTTTATTGCTGTCGGCGAGGCTCTCACAGCTGCCGTTGCAGCCTTTTACTTTTGTCATAATTAATGCACACGGCATGCAATTTCTTGTAGCTCTTTCTAGTTGTTGTTGTTATTATTATTAGCACTTGCCGGGCCCTTGCAACACAGCAACAAGCAGCAGCAACTGCAACAACAAATTTGCCCTGTGGCAAAGGCATTTGAGCTAATTTGCCTTTGTTGTCGTCGTTGCTGTTGTTGTTGTTTCTTTTGCTCGCATTCCATGGGTGAAAGCCTGCCCCAGAGTCAGAGTCTGACTCTGAGTCCGATCCACATGCCACATTTACATCCATGACATTCACATGGACACGCGCCCGTTGGCAATTGCAGCTGGCCTAGCAACATGCAAAAAAAAAAAAAAAAAAAAAGAGGCATGCAACATGCTCCAAAATTTATGCGTTGCACAGTTGTGCTGCCGCCTGTTGCCTGAGCTGCAGTTTAAGACTTCATCTCTCTGTGTGTGTGTGTGTTTCTGTGTGTTAGTGTATGTGTGCTCATATAAGGAGAACGGCAACTGCAGCTTCGTTCACTTCCAGTTTTCTGAAATTCGTTAAATTTGCTCTCCACTGTCTTGCTCTCGCTCTCGGTCTCTTGCACCCGCTCTCTTTCACTCTCTTTTGCGTTTGTTTGCATTCCTTTGCTCGTTTTGTCCATTTTTGGGACGCTCTATTTGCCCCTCCCTTTCACATCTCGCCACTCCCCTCCCGCATCCAACCGGTGCTATCATTTCATTTGCATTTTTCTTATGCATTTTTCAAATGTTTCATTTTTGGTTTGCCGCTCTCATTAAAAGCTGACTGCGACGCTGACGGCGACTGCGCTGTCGACGTTGGCCCACCATGTTCAGTGATTGCTATCGTTGACATTGTTGTTGCTGCTGTTGTTGTTGTTGTCTTTTCATTGCAATTTATTTGATTTTCATTGCATTAAATTTGTGTTGTCTGTTGTTCGGCTTTGTGTTTTGTTGTTGTTGTTGTCTTTTGTTTTGGCTTGTGCCTTTGTTTTTGGTGCGTCGCCATCTTTGATTTCGATCTTGGAATTTCAATTTGCATTCGCTTTCTGATCGTCGCCGTCGCTGTCATCGTCGTTGTTATTGTCGTTTTTGTTGTTGCTGTCCCCTTGCCACATTCTTCGCTTTCCTCTCCTCTCTCCTTTCTTCTCCTTGTCATTGCACAACAACATTTGATGCCACCTAACGAGCTTTTCGGGCAATTCATCATAAACATTGCCACGCAACATTCGTCAGCTGCCACCTTAGTGCTCCCCCCTCCCCCTCTGCTTTTTCTCCCACTCCCCAGTCCTACAAAAACTCAACACACACTGCAGATGTGGATCATTAAGATATTTTTGTAGCAGTTTCCGTTGGTTTCAAATTTAAATATTACATTCTATGTACATAGGTACGAGGGGATGGTGCAGGGGGCGCAGGGCGCCTGTCAAGTCATCCTCACCTGCATGCCAGAGCCACGCCCAGAGGCGTTAGCAATAGTCATTTTCCCATATTCCATTCTCCCATTTCCCATTTTCTCGTTTTCCATGTGCCACATGGATAGCTGCAGCCTCTTGGCTACTTCATCATATGGGCACTCTAATGGGCCACTCTAATGAGCTGCAATCTGGAGATTTGTGCCCACGCCGAAGCTGCTGCTGGACAGTGGGCAAATTGCCTAAATTAATATGAGATTCATCAACAAAATTTGTTGGCAGATCAAAACAGGAAATGCAATAGTCCAAATTGAACCGCACCGCACCGCACAGAGATCCATTTATCTGCTGGTCGTGATCGCTGGCGGTGCTGGTGGTGCACATTCACTTGCCATTCAGTTGCCACCGCCGTCGAGTCGAGTCGTTTGGGCTTCATGTGGGCCAAACATATAAAAATAATTTTTTTCGCACGACAAAACGCGCTGGCAGCAGCAGCAGCAGCAGCAGCAATTGCCGCACACCTTGTCGACCAAAAACATCAGCCACCTCCGCCTCCGTCCCCAACCACGCCCCACCTCCATAGCCACCTCCACATTGAGCCTCTTTGGCCTGCTGCCACTTCATGAAATTATTTTGTACCAGATTTTGGGGATAAATGTTGCGTCTTTGAACGAAATGTACCAACTTTTTATATGTTCTAAATATCTTTACATCTTTATGTTAATTAAATGTTAACATAATTTTTATTTATATTTATACATATTTAAAATCACTCTTTAATATTTGTATAAACATAAAATAATATTATTTTATTCTATGTTAAGACACGATAATGCATATTTAGGACCAGTGATGTGAAAATAAGTACATCGAAAACTCAACTACTCGGTTTTAACGGAAGCGATTTTAAAAAAACTTTAGCTCGATTATATTTTTGACGATATATACACTCAGGGAAAGAAGTATATGTGGGTGAAGTTATTCAAAAAAAATATACTATAAACACAAAAGATTTGATGCAGATTTCTTATAATAATTTTATCATTTAGTTTCCGTTTGAATGACACAAAAATTTTCTTAACCCATTAAGTACCCATGGAAAATTTAGAACTTTTGTAAAAGTGTTTTTTTTTCACTTTTTTCCTCGATTTTTTACAAAAAATATTTTGATGCAAAAAAATTCTTCAAACAATTCTAAGAGTGACTGCAAAAAAAAATTTTCAAAAATATTTTTTTTAGTATTTTTTAAAATTTGTTGAAATTGCTAAAATGGCACTTTTTGTATGAAAAGGAAGAAAAAGTAGGAAAAAGGGGTTAAAATAGTCATATTTAGAATTTTCAAAAAATTTTAAAAAATACTAACAAAAATATTTTTGAAAATTTTTTTTTGCAGTCAGTCTTAGAATTGTTTGAAGAATTTTTTTGCATCAAAATATTTTTTGTGAAAAATCGAGGAAAAAAGTGAAAAAAAAAACACTTTTACAAAAGTTCTAAATTTTCCATGGGTACTTAATGGGTTAAGAAAATTTTTGTGTCATTCAAACGGAAACTAAATGATAAAATTATTATAAGAAATCTGCATCAAATCTTTTGTGTTTATAGTATATTTTTTTTGAATAACATCACCCACATATACTTCTTTCCCTGAGGTACTAGACAACCCGATTTTTGTTTTGACAATTTTTACATTTCGATTTATAGCTCGATTCATAATTTGAATTTACATCTATTAATCTATTAGTGCCTATTAATGACTTATTTTAAATAATGCTAATAGGATATATTAGTTTACCTTCAAATGTACCATTTAAAAAAATAACTGATCCTATGTACCAACGAAAAAATGTACCAGTTTTGGTACAAATGTATCAAATGCTTATGCCAGTGCTGTTAATTTTCATATTTGTTTGTTGCCGCCAGTTGGCAAGCGGCCACGAGACACCAACAACAACAGCAAAGTCGATGACGAAGCCAACGCTGTGCCACCGGGTGGCATCGAATTGGCCCACATTCAGCCCCACTTGCTTAGCTCAAGAATCAAGTCAAGTTAGTCCGTCAATAGTCGTCAACTGCATTGTAATCGATAAAACTGTTTAATCATGAATTACTTAAGAAGCTTAATTTCCTTAGCAGACGAGTAGTCAACAATAAATAATTAAAAAATAAAAAATAAGTAAATAATATTAAAGAAATAAACTTGTTCTCAGAGTACATGTTTTTGTTTTTATTGAATAATGGTAGGTATCTATAGTTTATCGATTGTAGAGTAAGCTATACTAAAATAAGGTTGAGTAGATAAATATGCAACATTTTCGTTGGTTCGGAAACATAGATTGGATTGAAAAAGAATTAAATTAAATAGTCTAAAACATAAATAAATAAATTAAATTTAAATTATATAAATTAAACTATATATGGAGAGTTCTTGATTTGCGAATAAAGTTATTTTCGCTGTATTATATTTAAGTAATTCAACAACAATTAAATAGAGTATCTATTTTGAAAATAAAATAAATTAATTAAATTATGTTTTTATTAAATATTAAAAATGTATTTAATTATTTATTATATCCAATCGTCGAAATGCAAAAATTTCAGTAGCCAGCAAAAGATTGTAACGTGTGCAGTTGCTGCAATGCATTTGGCATAGGGTTGCCCTAAGTAGGGTTGTTGAGAATGAGGACTGGGGTTACGGGGTCAGCGGACTGTTCAATTTGCGTCAGCCACACTCTTTTTTTTTGTTTTTGCATTTTATTTTGTTTCTTTTCATTTTATTTTTTTCAAATTTAATTTTTGGTTTTCATTTTGCTTTTGTTTTCGTGTAATTTGAAACGCGAGCCAAGTTCAGTTCTTTGGTTACCTGCGGGCCAAGAAATAACCGAGAAACAATGGCCATGGCTATTGTCATTGTTGCCTTCCTGCTGCCTGGGCCTAATATGTTCATTAATTTTAATTATGCATAAATAGCCAGCGCTAACAAATTCAACAACAACAAAACCAACAAAAACCAGCAAAACAACAACTTACAAAAACGTCTCAAAATAATCAGGAAAATTTGATACCTCGAATAATTTGTGTTCAGTGTTGCGAGGGGAGGAGTAAGAGGAGGAGAAGGAGGAGGAAGGGTGTTGGGTTGGCTTTTGTTTCGACGGTTTTTGGTTGGATTCTTTTCAGTCAGTCAGTCCGTCTGTTTGTCTGTCTGTCTGTCCGTCGGCCCACTCAGTTGGGTCTCCAGTTTGCTGAATGGAACGCCAGAAACGTGCCCAGATATCAATTTACAATTTACAGTGAGTATGAATATGAGTGTTTGAATGCTTCTTCAAGTGTAGGAAAAGAAGTGCACTAAACTGTAATCCAAGAAGATAAATACCAATGCCAATTTTGAATGTTGCCAATTTCGTCATCGGGCGAATTGAACTTAATGCGTGACTCGCGATTGGCAGGGGGAAGAGGCAGGGGGAAGAGAGGGCAAGAGCAGAGAGAGAGAGAGAGAGAGAGAGAGACAACAACTGAATCTGGCGACTGGCCAAATATAAACAAAACGTGACATAAAAATCACACAAACTCAAATTAATTAAACAATTAAGCACGCGTTGATTTCCGGCTATTGTTGTTGTTGTTGTTATTGTTGTTGTCGCTGCTAATAATCATAAACAATTACATGCAACAAAGTCTGCATTAAGAACAACAACGAGCAACACAACATGCAACAATTAGGTGGCAATATCAATTTGATAGCCCCAACATTGCAGTTTTTATGTTGTCGACCGACAGTTGAAGGGCTTGCCCCAGGCATGTGGAATGAGAGAGGGGCAGGGGATAGCGACTCTTCTTTTATGGGGAATATCGTGTATTGCAGTTCCACGGAAACTTCACTTCTTCGCAATGTCTTCGCTCTGTGGCTTGAAACTGAAATGGGATGAAGATTTCCCGCTTGCATTGAGAATTCCCATGAAAAATGCAATTGATGCTGAACGTCAGGCACGTAGAGGCGAAATGGGGCGTGGCACACACACACAGCAAACACAGAAAAGCTAAGGGAAATTGGAGCCACACAATTAGGGCTGCTCAAGTGCTGTTAATGCCCCAAAATGGGGATAGATTGCTGAATAAACAATAAGTTGCTAATAAATCTATGCGATGCATTTCCGCGAAAGTTTCATATGCATTCGCATATATCATTTAAAATAAAGAAAAGCATGATATATAGAAGGTATTTTCTAACATTTATTGACTTTAGGTGGTTTATTAACTAATAGTTTTTTGTTGACTATCAAATCAATTTAATTTTCTATATTTCATGTTTAAATATTTAATTATTGCCATAAATTCCAAATTCAAATTAACTTTATGCTGAGTGTTTTGTATTATAATGGGTTTAGTGTCATTATAATTATTGAAGATTTAAACAAATTATTAGAATGAAAATTATGTAAACTGGTGCCGAAAGTTTTTCCTATCACGTGGACTTGAAAGCTTAGATTATTAAAACTTTTTTATTCTACAGTGTCGGTTGACTACATTCAATTGACATCTAAAGATTTGCAGATTTCTAAAGATTTCGAAAAGCGCTTCTACAAATAAAAGCGACACTATTTTCCGTTAACTGCTTTTCGGATCGTTGACTAAAACCACTTTGATGATCTCATGCCAATAATAAATATATACATGTATTTTCGAGTAAGATTTGTCATTAGGTTTGACCCAACGCCCCAGTCACTGACACTGCCACTGCCACTCCCATTTCTTTCTCTTCTTCTTTGATTGTTCGCCCAATCGATTCTTTAACAATATCTTTCGTTAGTTCTTTGGATTGGTCTGCAAATGAAATACTTTGAATACGAGTCTTTTAGTGTTTTTGATATTATACCCTGTACTGCGGGTATATTAAGTTTGTGAGACCAAAAAAAACATATAGTTTATTATTGATCAGCAGATCAAACAGATCTCAGAGATAGTAAGAGCTAGAAGCATCAAAACTGTTATGTAGATTCCTTAGATGATTTTTTAAGTGTATTTTGGGTAGCACATATTATGAATATGCAAATTCGGATTTACTTTAGTAGATGAGTTTTGGGCAGGGTATCTCGATGTCGGTGACTTTCGACTACAGCTTCCACACTTGTTTTTTTAATTTTTTTAGTTTCATATTAAGTTTTTAGTTTGATTTGTTATCGGGAAAATGTAAAAGCAACATACGAAACAGCCTCGTCATTTTTCGTTGCTCGTTCCTCGTTCCTGAGGCGCCATCACTCCCTCTTCTCCCCTCCCCCCCTCTGTCAGTCTCTTTAGCCCCCGAAACTCTGATCAGTCGCTTTTGTAGTTTGTAGTTTGTTGCTGTGTTTCTGTTTTTTTTTTTATATATTTGCGTCGTGGTTTTTATTGTCGCGCGGCTGCTCTTTCAATTTTATTAGATCATATTATCTATTTTGGTACGACAAATTTGTAATTTAGATCGACTCGACAAAGCAACGCGACACGGCACTTTACCAACCAGTCACTGGGCAGTGAGACAGAGACAGGGAGAGACAGTGAGAGAAAGGGAGGGGGGGAGATTGACTGAAAGCTACTGAGAAAGGGGTCTCTAACCGTTATGGGCTTTTAATTAATTGGCATTCTGTTATTTAATTGAAGCAACCGAATTGAAACAACAACAACAACGAAAACAACACAAAGCTCCCACAGTAAGTGATGCGTAAAGAGACCCCCTCCCCCCTCCCTTAACCCCTCCACCCCTGCACTTGCCCCCTCTCGACTCTTCTGGTCGACAACTCTGTTCCACATATTTAATCAATTGAATGTCCGTTAGTTGATTGAATGAACTTTGTTGAATGTTGAATTTGATTTGTTGCCTTTTCGATATTTTTTGATGAACGATCGTTGCGATCCGATCCGATGCGATCCGATCGATTCCATATGGCAGCTCTTTAGTTCTCCGACTTATCGCTTCTTTCCACACTTTGTTGTTGTTCTCGTTTACTTTTCACATGAAATGCAATAAACCCAATTTAATTTTTGTTTTTATTTGTTTCATTTATTTACTCGCCCGGACGTGAGACGTTCTTCTCTGTATGAATGTGTGTGTGTGTGTTTAAGTCTGAGCTCCAATTTTCAGAAGTACACAGGAAAAAAAATCCGGGATTTGGGAATAAAATCAATCCGATACGATGTCAGAAGTTCAAGAATTTTTTTTAGTGAAATCAAATGTCTTTGGATTTTGTATATATTATAATGCTGGGTGGTTGCCATTTTATCAGCATATTAAGTTAATTTAATTTACTGAATACATTATTAAGAAATTCACGCTAAAATCAAGAAGCTTAGGCTCAAATTCCAGAATGCTTTGTATTTTTTTTCCAGTGTAGGGCACAGGGTAGGGGTTGTTGTTTCCCTGTCTTATCACCGAGTTGAATCAGCGGACAACAATGTTTTTATCACGTAACGTAAACCAAACTTCAGACTTTCAATTGAAACGATCGTTTCTTCCAAAGTTGCGAGTAGAGTTGGAAATTGTGAGAGGCTTATCTATGTTATAAGTTCGCTGCCCTGCCCCAAAACAATCTTCCAATGGCGGTCTAATGGATACCAGCTGGAAGTGAAATCTTCATAGAGATTTTAAGCAAATAATTGCAATTGGTATAAGCGAAATCTCCCGCTCCGTTAGCAGGGCTTAGTCAAGATCTGACGGGTTTCCAGGCAGGATGTTGTCCTTGGCTTTAGTTCTTGCCAGAGTAAAGACCCTAAAGTCGGAAACAATTAGCTGGGATGATATGCTGCTCGGAAAGAGGAGGGAAAGCGGGGCAGTGCAGGGGTCTAAGGCACAAAGAGACATACGAGTGGAAGGGTCCAAAACACAGTTAAAAGCCCCCTTTGAAGTCGATGCTCAATGATCGCAATGAGCGACGCCTTGGAATGCAGTCAACTGGTTGTGGTTGTTGTTGTTGTTGTTGCTGTTATTGTTGTTGTTGTTGCTCTCGCTCGTTTCCAGTGAAATGAAACGGGCTATGGGCCAAGAAAAGGTAAAAGAAAAACAATCAATGAAAAGGTTGCTCGACTCTGTCGGTCTACCTCTGTCCTAAGCCTACTCCCTACGCTCCTACCCCCTGCCATGGCCCTACTTATCTCTCTCTCTCACTCTCTACCCAGTCCTATTCCTATTCCCATTCCCCTTTCCGTTCCCTTTTCCGTTCCCATTCCCGTCTTTGTTTGCGTCTTTGGTATGCGCGTCAAGGTGAACCAACGAAAATGTTGCAGCGACCGCAGTGACAAAACGTGACTTGGACTCTAGCTCCGTTTCAGAATCCCCAACTTTAACTCCGACTACGACTACGACTATGACTATGACTACGACTACGAGCGAGTTGGAATACAACTTGGTCCGGTTGTGATGCAAATGCGGATGCGGATGCAGCAGCAGTTCCATGCAACCATTTCATTGTTATAATAAAGCAGTTAAAATGTTGCTGATGTCGTCGAATGGCATCGTTAACCTTCAACGCGCTACCAGTGTTGACAACTCAACTCAGGGCCTATATCGATCTTTCATAAAATTAGCTAGAACAAGCACGACAATTTGCAAAAATACAAAATAAGTAGTTTTAGTTGGCGACTTTAAGAGCTAGAGACACCAAATTAGGCCTGTAGTTTCCTGTATACAATACACTTCAATTTTGGAAGCACTTTTGTATATTGTTTAAATTCTAAATGTGCAAAAATTTCAATATATATTTGCCTTTATCATCAGGCTCAATCACAATCAATCACAATTCTAAACCATTCACATTTTTTCTTATATTTAACATTAGCAATTTTCAAATGGATTTACACATAATTTAGTATTATCATTACCTTTTATCATCATTTACAAAAGTAAGGAGAATAATATATTTTAGCTTAGAACTGAAAATCGAATGCTACTGAAAATATTTGCAATTATAAATACAAAATAAAAAGTACTTTTTTTTGGAAATCTTTTCGGTCGTTTTGTGGAATCTAAAATAAAAACATTTCAATCTTTAATATAGCAATAATAGTAATTTCCGCCAACCGCATTTTTAAGACTCCAAAGCTGGCGTTAAAATAGCTAAATTGTCAACACTGCTTGCATCTACCTCTCTCTCTCTCTCTGTCACTTTATTTCTCTCTCTCTCCGTTGTCACAGGTAGCCCAAGACTCACGTTCAGATTCAGCTGCGGTTTTAGCTGTCTCACTTCTTTTTCATCCTCCTCTGTCTCTTCATCTCCATCTCCATCTTCATCTTCACCTTCTCCTGCCTCTGCATCTTCTGTCTACGTTGTGTGGGCGTAATAAACGACAACTGTTGAACTTTGTGCGGCATCACATCGCCTATTTATGAATGAAATGCGTTTGTGTTTATTATTTTGTTTCGTCTAACCATCGCTTGGTTCGTTTTTCATGAATGAGCCACCGTGTGGCTTACTCGCATTGTGGTGCAACGCCTGAACACCATTTCACATTGGATGTGGCAAGAAATAGTTGCGAGTTACCAACTTGCCCCAGCTTATTACATGGTTCATTGCGTTTGCAGAGCACGGAAACCCCGTAGATGGATCTTATGCCAAATTAACAACAAATGGGCAACAAACAAATTCCCCATCTCCCATTTCCCCCACTTCCCCCACTTCCATTTGATGTCGTTCCAATCGCTCCACACGTTCCCTTTCCCTTTTCTCGTTTGTTCCGCCTGAGCGAACCGAGTGCAATAACAAGCTGATCCTCAGTCAACAATCAACAGTCAACAATCGACAGTCGACTATCAAATTGGCAATGGGTAACCCCCATGTTATTCCGAAATTACTTGGAATATTATAAGTAAACCTTAGATAAGATATCGGAATATTAGCGACCTTTCTCATGAAATGTTTCTATGCAAATACGAGTGCCATCTGTACAAAAAATATTATAACTATGAGATAAAA
The DNA here is from genome assembly GCA_037043405.1 of Drosophila subquinaria. Taxonomy (NCBI): domain Eukaryota; kingdom Metazoa; phylum Arthropoda; class Insecta; order Diptera; family Drosophilidae; genus Drosophila; species Drosophila subquinaria. Next base: position 345,336 of record JBAMBL010000255.1, read on the forward strand.
CTGTAAAATATCCACTTTTTTCAGTTCAAGAATGCTGCAAAAATGTATAGATCCCGAACTTTGAAACTATGTAGATTCTATTATAGATTATAAATTTAAAAAAAAAGTGCTTTTGAAATTTCAATACCTGTTTTCTTTAAAATCATAAGTTTCTAAACTCAAAACATAATATTATAAGCTAAAATATTCAAGACAAGATAGCTTTTTATTTCGACGCTCTTTTTCCTTACACTCTTTAAGTTGTTGTTAATCAGCTTTACTTTAATCGTAATACAATACAATAAACATTATCTCACTTCATTGCAGTCAAACAAACAAATCCTCTTTTTTTTTTGGCAAATGTTGTTCCTCTTCAATGACCTAATCCATCCACATGCTGTTCCGGTTGCAATTTGCTAGGATCTGAAAGGAATAAAGCCAGCATCTTATTCTTAAGCTCTTAAATTATTCTATAGCAGCTCTAGATGGATTATTGGATGGAACCTAGTGCTAATCCAGCTAACAGGTTGGCCTAATCCATCCTTTTTAATGAATCTAAATTGGAATGTTGAATCGAACCTTTATTTGAATTGTGAATGGAAAAGGAAATGGCTGAGTTCGCACCGTTGGAATTTGCAGAGCTTGGAATGTTCTTTTTATTTCTAATCAGAGCTCTAAACTGGCGCAAACTTTCAAAATAAAAAAAAAACTTAAAGAAAATAGGAAAGAAAAAAGTTGAGGCATAAAACAGCAAACGATGCCATGACTCTCATGATGATGATGATGATGATGCTGTTGCCCAGTTGCCAGCTACTCGTGGAATGGCGCCCGAGGGGGGAACTGACGAAAAAATGTGCTCGCCGATTGCTTTCTACTCACGCAATTTGCTTGGATGGCCTGTCGATGGATAGTTGGCTAGGGGAAGAGGAGGAGAAGGAAGAGGAGAATAGATCGGCCAAATGATCATTGGCTTTGACTCCAGCAGTTCCAACAGCTCCAACTGTTCCAACTGCTCCGGTTGCCGTTGCCGTTGCTGTTGTGGCTTATCATGAACGTTGATCTATGACTCGACGCAACTTTGGTGCGACTTGGCGCGTTCGCTTGAACTCATTTTCTAATTGCCCACGGTAAGGAATGTCTATTCATTGTGCTTTGCTCTCAACTGTTGTTGTTGTTCTTGTTGTTGTTGTAGGCCAGCACTTTGGTATGTGTTTATTAAGCTCGTACGTTTGTGCCTCCCTTTGCCCTCCCCCCTTTTGAACCGTTCACGCAGGTTTAATTACCACCGAGAATGAGACCAACAGAGAGACAGACAGATAGAGAGAGAGAGACGTGCAAAGTTCGAATCTCAATTGGAATCTTTAACTGTGGATCTTGTCGCGCCAACATTTGCATGTGATTTTACCATCCAACGGGGATGGGGATGAACACGATTAAAGAGGTACCAGAGGAGGAAGTCAAGCTTGCATAAGGAAACGCTACTGTTGTGGGCACTCGACTGTGAGAGACCCTGTACTGTACATATGTACAGTATATGAAGTACATAGTTTTAACATTCCTCTTAGAATTTGATTAATATAAATATAGCTTTAACAATTAATATAATATAAGCTGGACATTGTCTTAAAATTCCCCTTATAAATTGTTTTTTTTTACAGGAAACTACATTCAAAGATTGCTAACTCTAGCTCTTGTAGTAAGTGCTCTGAGATCTGCTTGTTCAGACACATTTATGCTGATTAGTAATTAGTAATTCTGGGGTCTGTCAGGCCTCCCTTTCTTTTACAATCATATTTTTTGTTGACAAATCAATAGACCCCTTGCACTTGTTGAGTACAGGGTTTAGATAGGGAAACACGCGGGGGGACTGGTTTCGAGGTGAATCGTCTGCTATTTTAATTGAGTTCACAAATGTTTCCCGAACTGACCCCTAACATACACAGCTGGCGGCCTCTGTGCCGCTGACAGCTACGTGCTGTGCCTGTCCAGAGAGCACAGAGGCAACCATAGATAGACACAGCGAGATAGACGGACAAACAGATAGATAGGTAGATAGTCAGATAGTTAGTTTGGCTTACAAACAGCTTTTTTGGATTATTCAATCTGTTCACATCAGTGTGAGAAATTAATACATCATCAGACAAATCAACTATGCCTTTCACGTCTCGCATCTCACATCTCAAATCTCAAGTCTCGAGTCTTTTTTTCATTCTGTTTCAGCTCTGTGGGAAGGTTTCTCATTGGCTCTAATTAAAAAGTCAAGTAAGAAATAAACCCAACTCCCCAGACTGAGATCACAACTATTTGTTTGATCTTTGTTAGCAGCACTTTTAATCAATTCTTGATTTCTTCAAACCGGATATAAAATTATAAACCCTTTGAACTCGAACCCCAACCAAACTCCTTTCTTAAAATAAAGAATCGATTGGAAGAAAAATGTAGTTTTTATTTTAATAAAATTAACAAAGTCACTATCTTAAATTAGAAAATCCAAAAAGCTAGCAATTTTTAAATTTTATAATTCTGTAAAGTCCACAAAATTTGGAATACAATGGAACCAAGGTTCGAGCCAATACCTAGGAATTAGGGGTTCCTGGAGAAGAACAAACCATCAGAGAGGAAGTCGCGCATGAATCAGAGCTCTGGTTTCTCTGGTACCACAGTTATGAGGTATGAGATGTCTACTTGAAAGATACATATATGTATGTATGTAGAACTTGCCGCACTTTAACGTTGTCCTGTCCACAGCTACCTAAGTAGTTGTATGATGATGTCGACCTGCGTCTACCTGTGTCAATGTCAACTTCAACGCTAAATTGTCGCTTATTAAATATGTCTCGCCCCCTTCTATCTCCCTCTATCTATCTCTTTGTATCTCAGAACGTTCCTTTATTTGTCTGTCTGTCTGCATCTTTTTTTGGTATATACTTATGAATGGGACGCGGTTGAGCTACTTTATCAGACTCAAATTCCACGTAACGGCCGATGTTGTCTGTTCTCTGTCTGCCGAAAATTATGACTTGTTTGGAAGTGCAAATAGCTCACTTCCTGTCTGTGTCATCTGTGTACCTCCCTCTACCTATCTATCTCAACCTTTCCCTCTCCTGTCTCTGTCTCAGTCGCTGTCGCGCAGCCGCAAATGGCTCTGATTGCTGTTGTCGCCGTCACGGCCCGACGATGGCTGCTGATAAGACCCATCGTTACTGTTCATACCCATACTGTTCTCATTCCCATTACCATTCCCAGTCAGTCTGTTCATAACCATTCCCGATATCCTCGACGTGATAACGTCGTCCGCTACGTGCTACTGAGTTAGCTTTTGTTTGCCCTCCATCTCTCATCTCATCTCTTCTCCACTCCCCTTCTTTTACTCTCATTTGCTTTCATCTCGTGTCGTCTCGTCGTTTCGGTTCTGATCTACAGGTTTTCATGAGTGATATGATATGTATTTAGCCTGTTTGGCAGTACTCTTCTTTAACTTATTTTTTTATTTAGTTGGAGTGGGCGTGTCACAACATATGCTATCACATTACGAATATGGCTTGTAATACGCTTCCGTTTTCAGGGGTACGAGTACTCGTAATTGCCTGAGATAAAAACGGAGGCTGCGGCAAAGGCGCCGACGTCGCTTTGCTTTGCGAACACCCGTTTTTTCGGCTCATTTGTAGACGCTACTTAAGGTCGCTGTGATTCGGATTCCGATTCGGATTTGGACCGCGCCGGGTCGGGTCAGCAATTACACTTCCGCTACAAAACAAAGGTATGAGGGGCGGATCAAAGGGAGAAACAAAAAAATAAATACCAAAAAAACGAAACCCAAAGCCAAAGCCAAAACGACCCGACCCAACCATACGATTCATTCATTCATGTAGACTCGCTGGCTCGACTCTCGACTTCGATTTTCGTCTCAATCTCCGAGTCTCCCATTCAGTGATCGAGCATTCATTCATTCGTGTTGATTGCCACCTTTGGGCACCCGTTTCTCTTGCTCTTCGCTCTCTCTCTCTCTCTCTCTCTCTCTCTCTCTCTCTCAGTCTCCCATCTGCTGCTCCAATGATTTGTCTGCGTCTCTGCTAATGAACAGGCGGCAGTCGCTACCTAGTGCAAAAAAAGACCAAAAAAAAAACGCCAACAGCTCTACGAATGCCGGCAAACAAACAGAAATCAAATCCAATTTATGCTTGTTTTTTCTTTTTCTTCTTTTTATTATGATTATTATTATTTTGGTTTTTTCATCCAACATTAATCATAATTTTGGACTCCGCTCGGCGAGCGTGAAATATCTTTTATGCGCCGTTTTCATGGAACGGAACGGAACCAAACGAACCCAAATCCGAAAAGGTGTCAATCGCTAATTTGACGGCCAATGCGACTTACTGGCAACATGCAACATTGCGACTTAATGGGAAATGCAGACAACAACGACAACAATAATAATCATAACTACAAAAGCTGCATTGTGTTTTTGCAATTAGCAATGCGTCAAGTGGCTAAAATAGCTTGAGTTGATTTTAGGCCAGGTCATTAGGTCGAAATCGGGATTAAAGTTTTAGTCATAATCCCAGATTAGGATCAGAATAATGATCATAATTTTGATTTAAAAATGTATAATAAAACAAAAAATTATGTGTTTATTGATTTTCAAAACATTATTAAAAATTTCCTCCAATTTTTGGATCAAAATAAAATAGCTATGAAATAACAATTGGTATTTATTTTTTATTTAATAATCTTAAAATAAAAGAAATTATTATAGTTCTTATGTATATATTATTGACATCAAAAATTTTTTTCAGATAGGTGTTAAAACGCAAAGACCTCAAAATTACATAATAAAGATACACCACAAACTTAAAATTTGTTACTTAACATAAGAATAACATTAACCGAAACCCATAAAGATTCAGCAGATAAACAATAAATTCTGGATAATGTCTCATCTAGACATTCAAAAAATACTAGAAAATTTCTAAGGTATGCAGTTTAATTTAAATAGTAATGGAATCTATATAGTAAGGAAATTCTATACAGAATTAATGTTAACTACACATTTTATATATACATATACATATGTATGTACATTGTACATGTATATAGAATTCAGTTAAATTTGGTTTCCGAGTTAATATGAAATTCCGAGACATTCAATAACCAGATCCAGGTTAAAAGATCTTCATGAAATCTTTCAACTCGGTAGCTGCACTGACAAATGGACAGCTGGACAGACTGTCTGACAGACAGACGTACGGACAGACAGACCAGTTAACACAGACAATAATGACGTTGCAAGTGTACTGGGTATCTGAATGACTGTCAGAAGATTGAGCAGAGAAAGAGAGAAAGACGTCTGAGCAGGAGAGAGAGAGAGAGAGAGAGAGGGAGGGAAAGGAAGAGCATTCATGCGGGAACCTGTTGCAGTTTCGTTTAGCCACTTGAAAAGCAATTTTTTGAAATTTATTTTCCATTTATTGCTTTATTTATTTTTACCTTTTCAGTGTGGGCCCATTCTCATGACTGTTCCCATTCTATCTGCTTATGCGATTAGAGTGCCGGCCCGTCTATAAGGAGCTCAGCTTGGGATGCTTGGGACTGTTGTTGATGTGGATGTTGTTGATGCTGATGCTGATGATGTTTATTTGTTTTTGGGCCCAGAACTATTCACTAAAGGGCAACTTTAGTCTCTCAATGGGCGCAGCGTCGCATCGTCGTCGTCGGCTCGGACAACAATCGAAAGTAATAATAAAATCTCATAAACAACAACAACAACGACGACAATAATACAAAGCATCAGGTCGCCGAGTCCAGCAACAAGAACAAAACTGTCTGCGCCCTTTTTGCCTGCTCCCTTTTTGTAACCGAGACTGCGACTGCGACTGAGACATTGACGTCGACAGCGGCAGCGACATCAACGTCGACAGCGACAACACTTGCCTTGATTTTTATTATGTTGGACTTTTTCACTAACACACACACACACACTCGCATACACAAACAATGACACATACTCTGTTTATACGAAACACATTTCGCGATATCATTTCATGAATTGGTGTCAACACTGTGTGCATTTCACCTATTCAACTAAAATCACTAAAGTTTAACCCCGTACATAAATAAAATATATATTAAATAAATATATAAAGTAAACTATATAATTGCAAAGCTATCGAAATGAGCAAAACAATAATAATAAAAATATTATTCCTTTGACAGCTATCTGAAACAGTAATTTGATTTAAATCAAACTTTTTAAGGAAACAAAAAACTATTATTGATTGATGGAAATTGTTCATTATCAAATGGTGCGTATAAACGTAGTAACAGACACAGACGCAGCCACACACATTCACACACACACACACACACACACAGATACTTAGATGAGCGTTTCTGCATTGTTGTTGATGTTGCACTGCCTTTTGATTTATTGTTAGCAGGAACGAGAGAATGGGCCCAGGCATAGGAGCAAAAGGAGCTGCGATATCAACAAGAACAACAGCAACAGCAACAACAACAAGAGCACAGCATGGTCACATTGTTGCAATGCATATGTATATGCACTCTCTCTGTCTCTTGCTTACTCTCTCCGTTGCTCGCTCATCTCTTAGCCTCAGCCTCAGGCTCTCTGGCTTGCTGTCTAGTGCAGTTGTTGTTGTTGCTGTTGCTGTTCTTGCATTCCTCGCTCAGCGTTTTTACCTTTTGCCAAGAATTGTGCGTGTCCGTCCCTCCGTTTGTGTGTCTGTGTGTCTGCGTTTGACTGTGTGTGTTTCTATTCTTGTGCGGGCAGCAGCAGCAGCGCAGTCGACGCAGTTGTAGACAGTTCATTAATGTTATCAACAGCATGAGGCATTCATTGGACATGGGGTCGAAGCTGGTCGCTCATTTCTTTAGTTATGTTCTTATACATGTATTTCCCTGGCATTTTGGCCGCATCGTTGTTGCTACGAGTAAAATATCAAAAACAGCGACAGCAACAAGTCGGAACAGATCGTATTACTTTACTTGTTGCTGCAGCAATTGGTTTGTGTCTCAGCTAAATGTCTAAACGTCTCATCATCTTGTTACAACAACTTAAATGGGCCAAAGTCGAGATGAAAATACACACACACACACACACACACACACAACTATAATAAATAATACTAAAAAAGAAGATATATAAACTGGTGGCAACTGTTGGCCATTGGCAGCCAAAAAAGGATATGGCAACATGCGTCGCTGACTTGGCCTGTACAAATTGTCAGCTTGGCTTGAACTGGGCAACTGGCCAGTTGCATTTTATGGACAACTTGTTGACCAGATGAACTACTTTCCAGCACAATTGCCGTTAGCTGTCACTTAGCCGCTTAACTTCTCAACTTCTCTTAACTGCTTAACTGATAAATTGCTCAACTCACCTGTGCAACAGTTTTTTTTCGGAGAGCTTTAATTCCGCAGACCAGACGAAATACGTCTAAATGTTTCCAGTTTCGTGAGTTCCCAATCTATTGGAATCACAGAATTTATTTATTTATTTTATTTTTTGAAGCACTTACTAAACTCACTAAACAAAACCCCATTTTAAATTAATTTTCCCAAGACTCGTAGTAAAAGTCATTTAAATTTTAAGGCCTTTTTTAAGACTTTCACAGAGTAGAAACGAAAAAAAAAAGCAAAAAAACAACTACAAATTAGAAGAAATCAATTCTTCTGGGCATTAAATTCAATTTGATGGTCTCTTTAGTCACATCCGTTGGCAACAGCAAAGCTAACAACAGCAACAACAAGCAACGGCACAATTCCGAAATAATCTCAAATATTTGGCATTATAAAGAGAGAGAAGAGGAAGAACGCCGGCAACCCCCAGCAAAAAAGAACTGACAAAAACCGCAAAAAAATTTATATTTTACGGTTCTTTTTGTTGTTGTTGTTGTTGTTGCTGCTGGCAATTTTTATGAATGGATACTATAATTGATTACTAAACATATGTTATTAAAACTATGATACATACATACTATGGACATAAATAGATACAAATTACAAACTCGTATATTAATTTTTGTATGTATTTCTATTAATTTGTCTGCACAGATTGCAATCAAATTGTTGCCTATATTTAATTAATATTGCAGCAATATTCGATCAATTTCTGTATTGTCCAAAAATGTTCATATTTTTATCTTGCATATTATTAATATTTTCATTTTCCGGAATTAAAAACTTTAAATGTTTTAAAGAAGAAAACATATTAAATAAAAAAAACTTAATATATGTATTTTGGATCCTTGTTGTTATACTCTAGTTTTTCAAAGTTTGTATTTCTTATATTTCTTTTGGATTTTACAACTTAAAAACAATGTAAAATACTAATTCATTAATTTTTATATATTTGTATGTCAAAACCAGGTTATAAAACCGAAATGAATATCGGTTTCAGTTATGTTCTTATTTTGGTTTCATAAAAATTACCGGTTTTTTCTATGATTAGGTTTTGAAATATTATTTTGATTCACAAAAAGAAATTTAATAGTTGTTAACTGCTTAAAATATTTTAGTATATCGGCTCAAATAAATATTTTGTTGGAAATCTAAAATTCTTTTTTAATGTGAGCAATATTCAAATTAAAAATAAAAATTAGTTTAAAAAACTATGATTCTCCCTTCACAACAAAATTGAATTAAATGCTTGATTGAACCTCAATACTGAAATAGGTTATTAAGCGATTATTTCGGTTTTTTGGTTTTGGTACAATACACAAATTTTATTTCGGTTAAGAATTCATTAACGGTTACTAATTTAAATCGGTTAATACCGGTTAAAGGTTACGGCAGCGATTTCGGTTTAAGAGCCTGGTCAGAACATTAACTTGACATAAAATATGTATAAGTATAAGTGTTTGCATGAAGTGTCTTTTACATCATTTTACATTTGTTATGTGCATATATTTATTTGTTTGAGTTATGATCAATTGTATATCAAACACCTGTATATATGTACAAGCATGAAAATGTATGTATGTATATTTATGTGTCCAATTAAACTTATCGTACATTCATCTTTACAATCAAAATCATTAATGTTCAGATGCGAACATATACATATGTACATTGTCTTTATATACATGTACATACATATGTATACACACATTTACTTAAGCATTTATGTCATTTTGTCGCTTGCCTTTGCAGCTGTTTGCCGGCTAACGTTTTCAAAACAAAAACAAAAAAGCCAAAATGAATATAAATACATTTAAATATAAATAAGAATGCTAAAAAAGAAACACTAACAATGAAACGTTTTACGTTTACACGTTGATTCCCCACTTTGTCGCACGCACTTTTTGTGGATTTGCACTCAGATTGAGAGTAGAATTTTATTGAGCAAGTTGCAGTTGTTGTTAATTACACTAACAGGTAGCTCAATCTACCAATTATTTATCTTCATTATCATCTGCATCTGTGATAACAATTTGCAAATGCAGATACAGTTTTGTTCTTTTTTATTATTATATCTTTATTTTCGGCTTTTGCACAATAACAAAACTGAATAAAAAACAAACAAAAACACAAAACACGAAGAAAAAAGACGCAAAAATAATGGGAAACGTTAATGAAGCACGCGCTCCTGCCAGAACGTACAACCTGCCAGCGTCGCGTCACGTAAGTAACTAAACTAAACGGCGACGACGACGCGACGCGACGTCAAGACAAGGCCTGTTCAGCGTTCGGTTCGGCTCGTTTCGATTCGGCATACACGAGACCGAATGCTGCCGAAGACGCGCTTGCAAGAGCGACGCGTTGCTGCAGCAGCAATAACAAAGCTGCTGGTGATCGTATTCTCGTGTGTGTGTGTGTGTGTGTGTGCGTATGCATGGCAAAGAGTGTTGGTCAAGTCTGCGTTAAGGAAGCTGCGCCCTGCTGCAGCCCACCCCCCAACTCCCCCCACTTCCACCTTAAAGGTAACAGAAAAACACGTGCCAACAATTTTTTTGTTTTAAATATTTTTTTATTGTTTTTTTTTTTTTTTTTAAATTCACTTAACAGTTTTGTTCGTATTATACATTTATGCTGATGTTTGTTCGTACAATAATTTTAATATATTTTTTTTTTATTTTTGTTCAATAAACTTGTAATATAAGTATGTATATTTAGTTTAAATTTTTAAACTTTGTGCATGTGTGTGTGTATCTGTCTGTGTTTTTTTTGGTGTGTTTATGCATGTGTGCGTGTTATATGCAATTTTAAGATTAAGGCTGTTAATTTTCAAGCTGCACAACATTTTACACTGGGGCTATCAACGAATCTCGAAATCAATAATGAATGGATAAATCATTAATAAATTAATTATAATAATTATCAAATGCTATAACATTACAGTTGTATAGTTTGTTCAACTTTATCGTCCTCTTCTTCTTGTTGGCTAGTATGCGTTGTTTGTTGTTTTTGTTGTGTTTGTGTTGTTGGTGGTTGCATGAGTTAGTTAGGCCTTAAAGTTATATTTTTATGTATATTTAATATGTATATAATTATGTTTTTTTTTGTTATTTAGTATTTATTAATAGGTATGTATTCCATATATTTTATTGTTTCGTTTCGAGTTTTGTTTGTGTCTCACTTCTTATGGCCGTTGTATACATTAAAAGTTAGTTGTTTGGTTTTCTTCTTTTTTTTTAAATTTGTATCATTATTATCATAACTGTTTTGTTTTTGTTTCCCATTTATTTAAGATATAAAATATAAAAGAAGAAGCAATTGCAACGTTTCGTTCGTGTTGTTTGGATTAATCGTTAAATCATATTTCGATTCAACAATTAGCGAATTCTGTAATTTTCCCTTTGTTTTATATATGCATAAACATATAACAAAAAGTTGATTGATTTATTAAAAAAAAATATGCTAACTTTAGTTGTGGGTTCTCTGTGTTGCTTTAAAGTTTACACGACAGGTGGTTCGGTTCCGCCATGGGCTTCATCGTTACTGAAATGCAAAAGAAACAAAAACCAAATCAGAAATACAAAATTAAAAAACAAAAACAAAATAAAACCCCAAAATAATTAACAAATTTACTGAAAATAGAAATAAATAAAATTATCTCGATCTCCCAGATGCTTCGAGTAAAATGTTTGTACATTCTTACTTAATAAAAGTATAGAATTTTTCTATTAATAATGATTTTAAATTAAACCCAGAACATACATATAAATCATATAATTAGAATAATAAATGTAAAGTTAAGAGAATTTAAGCTAATTTGAAAGCTTCTTTCAGATATAAACATTTTTCTACCTAAAGATTAAGTTATGTTTAAAAAGGCAACACATTGGAAACATTACTTTTCAAAGGGAGTATTAGCATTAAAAGGTTCAACTTTTATTACGATATGCTAGGCATAAAACTATTAGTTTTTAAGCAAGCGCTGAATCTAAACTTGATTAAAAATCATTTAGTTGGGGATAGGTTCTGCATCTGCAGATCTTTCGTTATCGATATACCATATAAAAGTGCTGCCTATCCATATTTCTGCTATTTCAGACTTTGTCTCAACGAAAAGAGCATCGAACTCGCCCGCTTCTGCTTTTATGTATTTTTGTAATATAATATTATATGTATTTTCTAAGTATATATATATAGATTATTATGTATATAGTATATTTGCTGTTAGTTATGGCCACGCATTAACCCAAAGATTTGGGTTCGCTGGAGATTAATGGATTACTGATCATACTTATTGTAACTATCCCCACATCAAACCCACGGCCCCTTTTCAAGTACATACTTTCATAAGTAATCGGTATCTTATGTGGTATTATGTAAATTTTAACGAGGTTTAACAATATTTTGGTGCTAGCTACATTCTCTGAGAAAAAAAAAACAATAAAACTAAACGTATGTATAAGTATATTATGATAGATCCTTTAGGACATCGAATATAGTTATTGTTATTGCAAACATTTAGCTATAGTTTAGTCTATATACTTTGTATATATGTAGCTATATATGTATGTATCTGTGTATAATTTTATTTAGATTTCGATATCGCTATCGCATTATATTCGTATGTATATAACATGATATTTTGCAATGATATGGCACGATTAGTTTAAAGTTGATCAAGATCTCGACCCACTTAACTGGGCGCGGGCAGCTGCCAGAGCAAGCTGGCTGCCAGTAGAGTCAGTGGTGGCACAGTGGCCACTGCCACGCCCATTTGTCGGGCATGTCGGGCCGCACTCGCCCCAATGCCGTAGCCCTGACTATGTTGCAGCTGATTAAAATTGGGCCGTGGATAGATGATATGCACCGGCGGCGGTTGATCGAACTCATCGAAGAAATTGGGATCGTACCTCACATCGTTGCCATCGAACTTGTGATATACCAAGCTGAATGGATAATCGCTGCTAATCTCCGTCCAAAAAGCGAATGCATTGTGAACAAGTCAAAGTTAACACGTTAAGGCAACAATCGAGAATCGAGAATTGAATTGACCTACCCACCCTCCTTACTAGAACCCAATTACCTCAGTTGCTCATACTTACACAGGGCAGGTGTCCACGTTGACGCCACTGACGGACGATTTGCCCAGGTTGATCTGGCCCGCAGCATCGCCCTCGACGAAGACGATGCAGCCGTTGAAGTTGTGCGTGTAGCGTTTGCCCGTGAATTGCGAAATGTCCGGAATGCCACCTGCAACAGGAATTGGTAACATTATTGAAGAATGTACAGAGAAGGATATTATCAATTAATAGTTCGCTATTACATATTCTACTTTGACCACGACAGAAATACTTGATTCATGTAACTTTATTTTGTTCACTCTAGGCAAATATTTTAATCATCGAGGGTCTACTGAGAACTTTGGACTTGCATCCAAAATTTTAGGAATTTTAGTTTGCCTATTTGATGGTCTTGTCAATTATGTCTCGAATACATACACAGAAAAAAAAATCCGGGATATTTAGCCCGAATTCAATCCGAAACGATGTCAGAAGTGGGGTAATCTCGGATTTACTTAAACCAAGTATGAAATACTTGATTTTTTCAATCCCGAATTCAATCCTAAAAATTCTTAAAACAAATAAAAAAAAAAAAAGTTTTTTTTAACTTTTTTTTAACATTTTTTTTTGTTTCTTTTTTAAGTTTTCATTTTTAAATTTTATTTTAATTTTTTTTTGTTTTTAAATTTGTAAACTTTTTTTTTAATTTATTTTTTTTAAATATTTTTTTTAATTTTTTTTTTTAACATTTTTTATTTAAATTTTTTTTTTAAACATTTTTTATTTATTGCTTTTTTTTTTAAACATATTTTTATTTAATGAAGGGAATGTTTGACTGTGGGAATCGAACCCAGGTTTTCTTCAAACAGGTCGGCGACTCTAACCACTGAGCCACCAGAACAGTTGAAATGAGAGAGGCCGAGAGAGAATCAAGTAATTTGGGCTTATTTTCCATTTTAATCCCGATATAGGCTTGATTGTTCAGCTTAATCCTGGAAACGTACTTAAAAAATGCAGGCTTAAATTAAGAATTTTCGGCTTGATTTTAGAACGGCTTTTTTTTTTCTGTGTACTTTGGAAGACCGAAGATTTGTTACCCTTACAAAGTTTAGCGAGTAAGGTTATTTATAGTTTCAGTTTTCGATTTTAGTCATACAGTCGATTATTATTGGGAAGTGATAGATATGATTTAATGAATTGCTATCTATTCGTAGCTTTATTGCATGAGTTATGGAATTTCTCATACCAAAGGTTGATTTTGGACAGTTTTTTTATGACAGCTCGTTAACCTGATTAAAATATAGATATCTTATGGAGATGGGGATGAGAAAAATTATAATATCCTCTACAAAGGTTTAAAAAAAAACATGCTAAAATCTGTAGTTTTAATCTTTAATTTTCTGTATAGTCAAGAGGGATTCGGGGGTAACTTACCGATGAAGACGTTGCCAGGCAGGTGCATCTCCTTGCGGCTGGTGGGTCGCGTCTCGTCGGAGTAGGTGAGGCGATCCACCTCGAGGATGGCGGTGTTGTCCACGCGCTTGACGATGACAATGTGACGATTACCGTCGTCGACCGGAGTGTCCGTATTACGGATGACCGCCTCCTGTCCGTCCAGACGCATCGCGTACTCCACGTAACCATCGACGACGGCAAGGGCTATAAAGTCCTGGCCGGTGAACTCCTCGCCAGCGGGCTGTCCCCACCACAGCAGCAGACCGTTGGGTTTGCTGGTGGAGAACACGACGACGGCCGAGGTATAATCCTGATCCACGCTGGCGCTAAACTGATTGCGATCTAGCTCCAGGTATCCATTGCCACGGAACGAGGCGTTGAAGCTCACTTGGATATCTGCAAAGAGAAGACACATTCAGCAATGGGATGATGATCCCTTCTCGACTTGACTCTCGACTTACGATCCTCGCAGTGCTTGCCACTGTAGCCCAGCTGGCAGGTGCAGATCGCCTGCTTGCCATGCTCGCTGCAGGTGCCGCCGTTCTCGCAGGGATCGTTGGCGCAGGGAGAGCTCTCGTACGGCTGCATTTCCTCATCGGACCCATGGTTGCCTGCCGACGATGACGATGACGATGACGATGGTTGGTGATCGGCCACTGGCGCCACCGGCAGATCTCCGTCGGTGTCATTGTCGCCGATCTCGTTGAGTTCACCGCAATTCTGGACATTTGCCGCATCCACCATGTCGGCCAGCAGATTGATGGGCGTCTTGGAGTCGTACAGCCGGGAGATGCAACCGTCGAAGCCATCCGTGATGTTCACATCGCGATTGATCTTGACGGTCGCCCGATCGTAGCCGCCCACATACAGCGGCGTCTTCAGCGACAGTGTTCGAGGTGCTCCCGCCGCCTTTCCGTGCAGCTCGGGTCCATCGCCCACACGGAGGATGCTCTCGCTTTGGCGACGCAGCAGCACAACCCGAGTCCATCTGTGCAGTGGCAGTGGCTCCGGGGATCGCACCACCACAGGCTTCAGGCGAGCCGCCGTGTTGATCAGCAGCTCCACGTGACCGTCGCGCAGCACCAGCGCCACGTAATCCCCACTGGGCAGCTTCGACTCAGCCGTGTAGAGGAGCACCGCATCCCGCAAGCTGGATGGACGCAGCGACAGCGTCACATTGATGCGCGATACCCGAGGAGTTCTGTGAGGGATTCAAGTCAAGGTGGGTTAGGACATCTCTTTAGGTTAACAACATAAAGGGAAGATTATCTTTGGCGAGTGGAAGGTTTGATGATGTATTCAATTTACGACTAGTTTTTCCTACGACAGCTATACGATAAAAGCAAAAAGACTCTCTGAGAGATTGGTTGATACATTTTAAGAAAAGTCACAATTCCTAACCTAGTAAGTTTTATTTGGGTATCCGGCATCAAGGCCGGATAAATATAATGATAGTTATGGCTGTTTTAAGTTCTTAAGAAACAGAGTTTAAAATGCATATAGCAATTTATATACATTTATTTAAAATGAGTAACGGTCTAATTGGCTGGAGTCGCCGACCTGCCACGTAAAGAGTGTTTCCAACTTTGAAAAAACTGGATTCGATTTCCACCCTGCCATGTTTGAAAAAAATAACAGTCATACATATAAATGTACTTTTAAATTCCTTGGAATGATACGCATACGAAAGAAAACAAAAAAAAAATAAGTACAGGGTCATTCACAGTCGGGTCCAATGTGGAACGAGTAAAAATCCCCAAATTGACAACTGGATACCGTATGAGTAGTCTCGAGGTCTCATCACTAGCCAAACTAGCCAAAGCGTTCGAGAAGATCTCTTTTGTTGTCTCAGTTGATTTTTCCAACTGGGAATACCTGGGAATTTCGAGGAATATCTGCGAAGATCTAAGTGGAAGAAGATCTTACCCGTATGCCGCGTAGCTGTTGCGCTTGAAGTTGAGACTGTGTTCGTTCAGGTGCTCGATGTACTGGCAACGATCGCCGGTGCGATTCAGAGGACACAGGCACTCCATGTCCATCTCGGTGTTCTCGCAGCGACCGGCTCCGCAAATTCCGGGCGTGCACTGAGTGCCGGCGACGGCGCAGTTGCGTCCGGTCCAGCCCTGTTGGCAGACACAGGTGTAGGCCAGCTCAGTTTGGCTTTCCAGGCAGATGCCGCCGTTGGCGCAGGGCGCATTGGCGCAGGGTTGGCAGCTGGTGACGCCCTCCTTGAACTTGGCCTCCTTCATCAGCTCGACGGTGCGGCCCTGGAGTGTGAGGCGACTGATGCAGCCAATGAAGCCCGTTTGCTGGGGAGCCGCATCGCTGGGCAGCAGATCCCAGCTGGGCACACCGCCAATATACATGTCCTCGATGAGCTCCAGCGGTGGCGTCTGGGCCAGTGTGGGGAAGGCGACCGGATGCTGTTCGTCCAGCTGCATGTATCCATCCCGACGGGACCTGTGCACACGCACCGTGTGCCACTCGTTCAGCTCCATCGGTTGCTCGGCGCGCACCAGCAATGGCTTGCCACCGAAGTCGAAGCGGAACTCCACATAGCGATCCTTGAACGACAGGGCAATGTAGTCGCCGGATCCGCGGGTTTGTCCGTTAAAGAGCAGCAGGCCGTCGCCCGACTCCGGCCGGAACGTGATCTCAAAGTTGAACTTGATCGACGAGTTCGGAATTGTGGGGAAACTCATATAGCTCAGCGGCTGCTGATGGAAGTGCGGAATGGCTCCGGTGGCCACCAGGATGGTCGGGTAGTCCACGGACTCCCCATCCCCATAGACGGCCGTGCAGATGTAGGTACCGGCATCATTCGCTTGCACATTGTCCAGTATCAGTTGGCTCTGTGAATTCACCATAAGAATTTAAATCAAGGCAAAAGTTGTCGATACTCCCTCCCAAATCAAGTATTTGGTACTTAAGACCTCACGTTTAAAACAAGATTTCTCACTTGGATTAAAAATAGTCGCATGAGATTAATTTTCTTTTCAGGTTAAAGATTGAAGTATTCAATCATTCTAGATTTAAGTATAATTTAAATTGGAATCAACACCCTTCAACTCAGTTACCCTTAGCAGAAATGATCCTGTTCAATATTGTCCTAATTTCTTAGTGCCGAATCTAAGTGATTCTCATTGACGACAAGGATCAAAGTTATTATTACAATCAATTGTTATCATTTTTATAGCAACTTATGCATTCTTAATCATATCTTTAACAAAAAAAAATTAAAAAAAAAAAAAAAAAAATAGCTGACAAGTAAGTATTATTTGGGCTTAATTCGAGCTCATTCGAGCTTTGAAAGGTCAGTATGACTTTTATCTTGCTGTGCACTTACATTGAGTATGTCCCGTCCCGGCTGCAGTTGTCCATATTGACGTGACCAGCGATAAGTGGGCACTCGGTTCTCATCGGCTCCACAATTGAGCTGCGCCTTGTCGCCGACCTTGGCGTGGAGAATCTTGGGTCGTCGCAGCTCGTGCGGCTGCTCCTCGATGGCCAGCTCGTAGCTGGTGGTGTACAGATCACCCTCATCCGTTCGGCACTTGCAGACGTAGTTGCCAGCGTCAGCGGCGGTCACCTGATTGATCACCAGGCGGTTGCCCACTTGCTACAGCATTAAAAAACGAAGGAAGGAAGGAGAGAACGAAGGCAGAATGGAAGGAAAGAAAGGTAAATAAAGCTACTGTTCAGATCATGGGATTAGCTGGTACTCACCTGAACATTGGTTGAGAGTGGATTACCATCGGAACGCTCCCAGATGACAGCTCCCAGAAGATAGCTAGTGTCCGAGGAGTAGCATTCAACTTCGGTGGATTCGCCGACGAACAGTTTCGACGACTGCTGATCCAGTTTCAGACTGTAGTCCCGGGGTCTCATGGGCTCCGGTGGAGGAGTCGCCCTCGGAGGCGGCAGATACGAGCCCGGATATGTGGCTGGAGTTGGGGCCAGACCCGCTGCACCACCCGCCCGGTAGCCAACACCATAACGAGGCAACGAGAGCGATCATACAGGACACGGGACACACAGTAAGCGAAGGACACAAGAAGAGAAGGACGACGAAGAGGACGACGAAGACGAAGACGACAATTCACAATTGGGGTATGTGATGTATGTATGTGTGCATATATATGTGTGCGTGTGTGTTCGTTGATTGTATATGTGTATGTGTGTGAGTGTGTGTGTGTACGATGAGGCATCGATATGAGGGATAAGATAGTAAAAAATACACAGAGAGAGAAAAAAGCAGTTAGCAAAATACATGTCAAATATGGTGATTTATACAGATAGTTATGCGATGTTTATCGAACGCTTCACGATAGATTAATCAATCATCGTTGTGTCTGTGTGTGTGTGTGTGTCTTTGTGTGTGTGTGTCTGTTCGATATGCATCACATGTTTTTGTTTTTTAGTTATTATTAATGTTTAGAATTTCGTTTCCTAGTTAGACAAATAAATACATACATAGAAGGGGGAGTAGGGAGTAGAGGTAGGGGAAAATAGAAGAGCGGTGATGTCGATACTAAATTAACAACATAAGAACATAATAATAATCAACAGAAAGAAGAATATAAGAGAAAAAAAAACACTAGGAAAAACACAGCTACATTTAAGCTAAAATTTCAACTTTTTCGAATCACATAGAATACGATTACATATGTATTGGTGTGTTTGGGTGTGTGTGTGTGTGTGTATCTATATGTTTGCTTATGGGGTTACAGATGAAATAGTTCAGGATTGTTTTTGGATAATCTTCTACGAACTACGAATTGATTTCTATTGATTGTTATCGATAACAGACCATTAGACCAGTTCATTTTCGTAAGTTGATGTTTTATGGACATAAATCATACCTATGTACACACATTTACATATACATTTACTTACATACATACGATTATTAAATATCTAAATACAGTACAAATTCTACAAAATGTTTTCTAAGTATTATACTATATTTTGATGACAATTTTTTTCGTGGCGATCGAAAGATTTTTAGTTCACAAATCGTTTTTTTTTTCAGTATTTTATCATACGAGTCTTGTGTGTATGTGTGGTTGTTTGTGTATGTGTGTGTGTGTGGCGTATTATTTACAAGAATTTGGTTGGATATTCTTAAAATACATATATACAGCTCATTTTTAGGGTTAGTACAGGTAGCCCACATGCGATTAGATAATTTAATTCCGATACCATTTCGATTTCGATTTTGTTCTAGATCATTTTTTTTTTTTATTATAGTCTTGTCCCAAACCAAAGCTGTAAAGGTTGTTGCTGTTTATGCTGTAAAGGTGTAAAGGTTGCAATAATTTTGCTTCAGTGCTATCGATCACGACAACGGTGGCACTGATCGGGTTATCGATACCATCATGACTTACGAACTACAAAAGCTGCGTACAGTCAGAGAAGCAGCTACCCATACATTAGAACGGTTGTTGTTGCTGTTGCTCAAGTTGTTATTGTTGTTGTTGGTATAATTGATAAATTATCGATATTAATGTGGTTGTTGTTTTGACAGTGGTTGTTCTTGTTGTTTTTTAATTTTCTTAGTTCAAACGTGAGTTGTGTGCAAATTACAATTGTTGCAGTTTTCAGTCGTGATGCCGCTTCGAACGGTGTTAAAAAGAGAAAGAATTGACAGAAAGAGAGAGAGAGAAAGAGAAAAAAAAATAGATAGCCCATGAAGGACGAGATTCGATGATGGTTAAGTTGAAGAAGGATAAATGAGGGGAAATTGATGGTGTGATAGAAAGAGTGTGATATAGAAACAGATAGAGAGAGAGAGAGAATGAAAGATAGATAGATAGAGAGAGAGAGTGAGAGCGTGGTTAAAGGAAAGAGAAAACTTATGACAAACCGAAGCTTTTGCTCAGCTTTTGCACAACTTGACGCTTGCTTGTCCTTTCTCGCCGATAATCCTGTCCCCATAGTTGATGTCCTCGATGCTTTTTCTGCTTTTCACTGTCCTGACTTTTCTTCCAGCGCTTGAAATTGCCCAATCCTCCCGAAGTCGTTCCAGTTCCTGTTCCAGTTCCCGTTCCCACTCCCGTGGCACCGCCGCTTGTCGCCTTGCCTTGACCGAAATCCCGCGTGCAGTTGAACTCGTCCGAGTGGTCCGTGCAATCGTAGATGCCATCACAGACCATGGACGCCTTGACACACGTGTGCGGATGGGAGACACACTTGAAGTCGTTGGTTTGACAGGCGTAGGAGATGATGGGGGGACGTGTTGCCAATGGTGGTGCCAGTGGTTTACTTGGCGTTAATTTGGTCATTTTGAAATCTGTTGCAATATCTCAGCATTTGCAATGCATTTGTAATTTGTATTTGTATTTATTTTATTTTTTTTGTATTTTGTAGATATTTCATTGTTTTGTTGCAGAATTTGTTTTGGGTTTATTTTGGTATTTTGTTTTGCATAGAAAGCATAAGATAAGAGATTAGCAAATGGATGCCAAAAGAGATAATATTGTACTTCAGCCACGGTTAGTACTAGTATAGTATTTTCTATTCCCCGTCACAGTTGCCCCTACTCAAGAATTACGCATACGCACCGTTTGTCAACTGAGCAAGTAGTTGATGTACATGCTTTAAATAGTGTTCATATAGGCACATATGTATGTATGTACATCATATACCATCGACTCTTGTGTGTTTGTGTGTGTATGTGTGTGTTTTGTATGCTAGTTTAGTAAGATGCAGGAAAAATACTTGCTACAACTAAATACTAAATAAAAGCTAGCTAGCAATGTATATTTAAGGCCATCTTGGGTGTGCAAAGTAATTTTTAGGAATTTTCTTTTTAATAGCGTGATTTAGGTAACGATTAACATAAAGTTTAGCTTCCATCGATTCGAAGATTATTTTGCTCGTTTATATACAAATCGTAGGACTAGTGTTAGCTTGATAAAGTACTTGATAAAGTATTACAAAGCAAAAAGATTTACAACGAAAGAAAAGTAATAATCATAAAAATAATCAAAAATAACATACAGTTAAAAGAAAAAAATATAGGAGTAAACTCATAAGAAAACAATAATAATAAAAAATACTAATTATGTATTGGGACTAAAAAATTATTTGAAATATTATAATGATTATTAGGCTGTAGCGGCAACACACCTGCACATATATAGAAAAACATGCAGGGTATCTCTTGGCGGCCCCTATACACACTCAAATTGTACTTATTTGCTAGGGTATTTCAATTGAATGTTGTTGTTGTTACAGTTGTTGTTGTTGTTGTTACAGTTGTAGTTGTTGTTGTTGTTGCAGTTGGTAGTTGGTTGGTTGATTGGTTGTTGTAGCAGTTGATGTTGTTGTTGTTGTTGCCGCATATATATAGTGTATATAGTATATAGTTTATACATGCATATACATGAATATATATATGTATTTTTATGGATTATGTATACATGAGCATAGATTATTTAGATTCAGTATCAGATTCGGTTGTTTGGTTGGATTTTTGTGTAATGTTTCGTGTGGTGTTTGTATTTTATTTTTATTGTTTTTTTTTTTTTTAAGTTTTATCATTTGCAAAGCGCACGAAACATTGCAGAGTTACAATAATATATATTTATATATATGTGTGTGTGTGGTATTTTTTTTGTATGTTTTGCATTTTGCACAAGCGCACATGTAAGAAAGAGAGAGAGAGATAAAGTGGGAGGAGAGAAGAGAAAAAAAGCAGTAAAGAAAGAGAGATATAAATAATATATATGAAATCATTTGATTTGTACCATATTTTCAAAAATTCTGACCTATCCAGAACTATATTTTATTTATCAGCTCATATTATTATTTTTATGATTGACTTTAGCAGAGCAGAGCTAATTGGAGAGATTGAAGAACTTGAAATTTCATTTGGATTTGATAATTGAGTTGAAATTAATTGCTTTGCCAATTTGTTTTTTTTTTTTACTGTTTTTATGCTTTAAAACTGATTTTAAATTATTCCAGATAAAAAATACAACAGACGATTATCTAAACATTTCCAACTTGAGATTATTTACAATAGTTTATTATGTGTTGGTTGGTTTTTGTTTTTTTTTTAATCGATCACAATTACATGATATTTAATATTTGGTTTGGTATTTATTAAAAACATTTCTTGAGTACATTTGATTTTGTGATGTGCAGGTGCTGCTTGTGTGCAAATGGAAGAGGGGAGGTGAGTGAGATGATAAAAAGAGAAATGTGTGCAGTGCAGTATTTATTTATATTTATTTTTTTGTTGATTGATAACATTGTTATTCTGACTAAAACCCACAAACAGAACACGGAAGAAAAATACTAAATGGTTTGGCATTATCAATATAATAATTTTTGGCACGCCGTTGATAGATCACAGAATCATTGGGAGGAAATGAGCAAACACCAGAATAAGAAACGACAAAGTGAACGTATCCGACACCAGAAATGAGAAGACCCAGTAAAAAATGAAACACAAGCAACTGACACAAAGTCAAAAATCAAAACAAAATAAACATGTAAGAGAAAAAAGATAACTTCGTCATGCCGAAGATGAAATATCCTTGCAGAAAGGCTTCGAAAATATACTTAGAAAGAGAGAGTTTACACTTGGGATTCATTTGGCATTAAAGCCCCAAAAAGTAGGCTACAGCTAAATGTGTGAAATAAAATCGGAAAAATAGTGTTGCCAGACAGACAAAATAAATAGACAAGCTGTGCCAGACTCTGCAAGGACACACAAACTAAAAACATTAATAAATGTTAATATTGAACGAAATAAAAAGAATATGTTACAATTGTTTGATTCACACAAATTGATTTTTTTTTTGTGTAAAATGTATGTTAATATTTTTTTGTTGTTTTATTTGTCACTTAGTGGATTTTGCTGGGACTTAAAAGATATTGTATTAGATATGGCAGCCACTTGTAAGCTTAAAAGTTTAAAATATTATTAATAGGTTTATGTTATGTCAAATGCTTCATTTGCATTAACTATGAAAAAATATGGTGTATATAAGATAAGTATAATTGAATTGAATAATTTCATTTGGTTTTTTTTTGGCATTTTTTTTGTTGCTGCCATTTGCATTTAACTTAAGATTAGAAATTAAATTTGGAAATTATCGAAAAAATATGGCTGTATGTGGCTTTTTGTATGGGTGGTTGGTTCGAGGCAGTTGGATCGTTTATAGGGCATGCATTGGGCAGTAGTTGGTATTTTTTGTTGTTGGTATTTTACAGTATTTTGTTGACTGTACAAGATGCTGAACGTCTTGCATTTTGGGGCAGTTAAACGTGTTTATGTTGGAACCGTCACCAGTTTTGTTTTTTGTTTTTTGCGAATTCATCAGATACTTATAAGTATATATACAGATACAGATACTGTGTGAGTGTTTGTGTGTTTAGATGTGATAGACATATTTTCGTAATCATTTTTGCTGACTTAAATTTTAGAGAGAGTTACAATTGTTAGTGGCTGTGTGGTGTATTTGTCTTATTGTCATATATACAGAGTAGTGTGCTGTGGTTTAGACCCGTTTCCATATCCGATTCCGATTCCAATTTCTTATTGTTATTATTTATTTTAAACTCGCTAGTGAACTGTATGTGTATGTGTGTGTGTCTGTGGTATGTGTTTGTGTGTCGGTTTTTTTATGATTACAGTAGTAGAGAGTAAGATACTTGGTAGTTTTTCAGCTCGCATATTTACAAAGTGTCTGAACATTGATCAGTTTACAGATTTTGTGTAGGTTGTGTACTCATTGTGTTGTGAGTATATATATATATTTATATATATATATATAGATTGAGTATACGTGTGTTTTGTTAAGTAGTTGCTGGATAAACACACACATGGATACATATGGAGAAATACATATACATATGGATAAAGATATAGTTATAGATATATAGATACAGTTACAGTTACAGAATAGATAGAGGATCAAGATATAGTAGTTATAGATGTTGATAAGAACAAAGTAAAATCAGCGAGCGAGCTTTTCATCTTTCAATCTGCTCTGAATAATATTGCCAACAAAGCCTAAAATCTTCGTTATCCTTAATTTTCCTTCTTTCGATTTTCATTTTATGATATAATATTTCTTATGTGATTTCGTTTTTCTTAAATTTTTGTTTGTTTTTTTTTTTTTTTGGTTTTGTTTTATTTTGTTTTTTAATTTTTTGGTATCCTTTTGCAATTGAAATTCTCTTGTCTGAGGGCTGGCCTAACACTTGACGTAAGAATCGTATATAGTTTAGGATTGCGAGTGTGTGTGTGTGTGTGTTGTGTGTGTGTGTTGGTGTGTGTGTGTTGTGTGTGTGTGTTGTGTGTGTGTGTTGTGTGTGTGTGTTGTGTGTGTGTGTTGTGTGTGTGTATATGTGTATTTGTGTGAGAGATAAGAGTTATTTCTGTTGCTGTTTCGCATTGTCGGACCTGACATTCTGACCAACAACCAACAACCAAAGGGCTGCGGGAAGGGCTCTACTCACTTAGTACACGCAAATCAACGAACGTTTGAGGCAGACGCTGCCTGGTCTCCAAATCATACGAGTCGCAGATATAACGACCGGCATCTTCGATGCGCAGCGATGACAGGATCAACACCTGGCTATCGGGCCGAGCATTGTTCGGCAATGGTTGCCCATCTTCGCGTTGCCACGTGAACTGAAATCATTCCCTTTTAATTGCAGACCCGCATCCACCATCCACCACTCGACTCACCTGAACATTGTCATCGTGCTGCTCACCGCGTGACGTGCTCACCGTGCAGCGCAGCTCGACGCTCTCCCCCTCGTGGCCCTCCTGCTGCTGCGACTGTGGCTGTTGTTGGTAGTAAGTGGGTCGCCTGACCACAACCTGTGCATTCTTTCTCACAGTTCCGTACTCATTCGTGGCCAAGCAGCTGTAGACGCCGGCATCGGCCGGAGTGATGGCCACGAAGCGCAGATACTGACCGTCAATGTGCACGGAGCTGTCAAATTGCCAAGAGTCGGAAATTAAATATGAGATTAACAGAACACTTTAAACCACCATCAGATTTTGGCCCCCTGTTCTACGATATATTCGAATCACTTGCTTCAGCTAGGTCTTTCTTTTCACATGAGCTTCGGCATTGGGCAGAAATCAAAATAATAAATGGTTGCCCAATCCAATCTTTGAGCAAACTGGCGATGTGCTCAAGAAGGCCTTGCAACGACCTACAGTGACTCACAGCTTATTTCGTGCAAGAGATCAGTTCATCTTTAAGTTCGAATAGCTGCTAAGCTATCAAAGATGTAATTAAAAATTAAATGCAGTCATTCTCTATTAGATACGTTTATTCTAATTCTGTAATAAACCTTTTAAGCTATGAAAAACTATGTACATCTATTGATTCTTTTCATGTCGCAGCTTTATTTAGCTGACACTTTAAGTGACTGTAAAAAAATTGTGGTTCTAATGAAGCAGCTTCTTCTTCGATTGCTTAAAGATCTAAGCTCCAACTCTTTTCAAACCTAAGTACTCAGAGCTGATTTGCAGACTTTAGATAAAAACCTAAAAGACCTTAGGATATTTTGAATTCAAGGAAAGCCTTACCTGGGCAACGGTCGGTTGTTGTCGGTAGTCCAGTGAATATTCTCGGGCCTAGCATTGGTCACTTGGCAGTAGATGTCGATATTGCGATCAGCCTCCACCACAATTGGTATTTTGGGACGGAATGTGATCTGTGGCAGTGGCAAGAGGACCAGTTCGCGCACCACAAAGGCGACGACGGAGCCCCGATTGTCAACGGCATTGCAACGATATTGTCCCAGATTTTCCTCCTGGACATACGTAA
Source organism: Drosophila subquinaria (assembly GCA_037043405.1). Lineage (NCBI taxonomy): Eukaryota > Metazoa > Arthropoda > Insecta > Diptera > Drosophilidae > Drosophila > Drosophila subquinaria. The sequence continues at coordinate 371,047 of JBAMBL010000255.1, forward strand.
TGGTCAGAGTATTGTGCTCGGAGTGTGCATTCGGTTGCATCGGTTGTCCATCGACACGGGTCCAATGGGTGTTAAAGCTGGGTGCCAGGTCACAGGAGAGGGTGACATTTTCACCCAGATTGGTCTCAAATCTCTGTTCCTCCACATCGCCATCAGCTGAAAAGTGTTGTGGAGATCATTAGCGTAAGTACACAGAGAGAAAAAAGTGTGCTAAAATGAAGTTCGAATAGCTTTGATACTTTAAAATCATACTATATATAAGTACGAATTTCTGAAATTGAGCATACAAATTCTTTAGCCGATTCTTTAACCTTGACATAAGATCAAAAAATCTTGAATCAATTGAAACTTTAGATACACTAATAATAAAACAAGTGGGAGAGGCTATAGTTGAGCTTCCGACTAAAGGATACCCGTTACTTATTTAAATAAATTTAAAATATTTTTATTGCATACTTTTAGGCACTTTGCTTAAAAACATTAATCAGCCATTACTTTTTTCGAGAACAAATCAAGTTCACACATTTTCAAATTAACTCTGCATTAAACTTAGGTCAATATTAAGTATAATGTTCATATTTTAAGGAGTTTATAGGACTTGAATTAAGATTAAGCTGTACATTTTAAACTTTCTTGAAAGTTTGAAACTATTTGGATACTAAAATTGCATACTTAAAACATCGTACTCGAAATAAGATTGATCGACATTAGTAATTTCAATCTTGGTGAGAAATCAAGTTTGAAATGTGGTATTTGTATGCGAAATATTTGATCTTTTCGCTCTGTGTATTGCCAACGATAAGGTTACTTACGTTCAGTGATATCACCACGCTTGGGCTGCACATCGATGCGAACTTGGCGCTCATCGGTGCCCGCCTCGTTGGTCGCCACGCAGGTGTAAACCCTAGCGTCGGCCTGGCTCACACGGTAGATGTTCAGATACGCCGTGTTTTCGCCGAAATGGCGACCTTGCAGTGTTGTTGGAGATGATGCATGGTTGTCCCACTGCACGGATGGATTCGGATAGCCGCTGGCCATGCAAGTGATTGCCACCTCATCGCCCTCGGTGAGGCGCATCATCGAGGTGTCCGGATCGAGGGTGATCACAGGTCGTTCAATCACACGCAGATTGACGGTGGCACTGTTGCGTCCAATTTCATTCTCAGCCACACACTCGTAGTCACCGGCATCGGCGATTTGTATGTCGTGAATTCTGCACAGACAAAGGAAGCAAGTGAGTAGTAAATAAATGAACAGGTAAATAAACAAATAAAACATAAATGAATAAATAATAAATAAATAAATAAATTGTGGAATTGTAGGGAATCCTATACTTACATCAAGTAGCCGGGACTGTTCTCATGCTGCTCATGTCGGGGCGATAGTGGGGCACCGTCGACGCGGCGCCACTGCACCGTCGGGTCGGGAATGCCAGTACCAATGCAGTAAAGCCATCCCTCGTCGCCGACTAAGTGCGCTGCTGTCGCCGACTTTTTAATGTCAACGCTCGGAGCCTCCCGAGCTGTAAACAAGTAAATTATGGTGGTTGTACAGATTAGTATTAGGATCAGACTCTGCGGACCTGTCTTATTACCGACTCCATTCTTGTGCACTTTGGCATTGCATAATTCAATTCAATTCAACGATTTATTATCAATTGTAAACAATTTAAAAGGTTCAAATATTACCATATTACCAATATTAATAGATTAAAGGAAAGCATCCGGAAGAAACAGAGCAAATAAGCAACATTAAATCCATTTATCAAGTGTGTGCAATAAAAGCAAAGATAGAATTATACGGTAACGAGTTGAATTTCCACAAAGATTCTTTGATGTTACTTAAAATCTCAGCTTGAGATGTTTCAAATATATGACATTGATTTCATAAAAGAGAAGCAACTGACAAAAAAAAGGAAAACCCAAATAAATTATGACTCTGCTTGCAGTCATTACAAATACAAAAGTTGCTGATGATGAAATATTCGGAAATAAAATAGAGGAATTTCCATGTTCAACCAAAACTGAAGCTCTAGCTTAAAGGTCTGCTAAAAGTTTCAAATTTAGATAAGGCTTATCATGAATTATTGTGCGTACCTGTTGGTAGATTTTAGAAAATAATGAAAATTCAAAAAACGTTTGCCGAATAGCTTGAAAGCGAAACTATAATTTGTTTTGGTATTTATGTTTGTTTGAAATATCGCACACTCAAAATTTGTAAGATGTTCCAAACATGTATATTAGCATTGTGAAAGTTTGGCTAATATATGTTTTAAGTAACCATATATCTCATATATTATATCTCATAGAATTAAAATAACGTTCAACTTGAAAAATTCGTTTTGAGCGTGTAATCGTGTCTAATAAATTAGACAGTTAGTTTATAAATAAGTGTCGACTTTTAGGCCAAGGACTCTGAATAAAATATTATGAAATAAAGTAAATAACCAATCGTCAAGGAGAATTACTTACGTTCAACATCGACATTAGTGGACTTTTGATCTGTGCCATGGGCATTTTCGGCAATGCAGAGATACGTGCCGCGATTTTCGGGCTTGGCGTTGATAATACGCAACACATTGCCCGTCTGATGGACGTTGGAGAGCAGTTGGGCGTTAACCTTGATCCATTTGATGTTCGGATATGGCGAGCCGCTCGATTCGCAAGTGATGCTAAAGTCGGCGCCCTGAATAATTGAGTTGACTTCGTTGAAGTGCATGATAATGGGCGCAATGCTGAAAACAAACAAAATATTGATTATTTCGATTCGATTTGATTCGATTCGGTTTAATTGGAGTTGCGCTCACCCGTCGCCAGAGGGCGGCACCTGGCGTTGCTCAATGTAGACGCGCGCGTCTTCCGTGTAGTTGCGGCGACTGCGCAAATCGATGCCGACGCACGTGTAGGTGCCGGAGTCGCGGGCCGTGGCATCGCGAATCTCCAGGGTATCGCCGCTGATGATGATGTTGCGCTGCTGCTGGGGATTCAGTGGGTAGCCGTCGTGCAACCACTCGTATTGGAGCGTCGCACCACTGGTGGACTGGCAGGTGAAGCGCACTGTGTCTCCGGCCTCGCCGTTGAAGTCCTCCGGCTGGATGTAGAGTCGCTCGCGTGCGGGCGGCGGCGCGTTGCCACGCACGTAAATCTGCACGTATTTCTCGTCGGCGTTGAACTGGTTCTGTGCCGTGCAGCGGTAACGTCCCTCGTCGGATTTACGCGGCGAGTCGAAGATCAGGCGGCCGCCGTCGGTGCGAGTGTGTCCATCAGCCTGGCCATCGACGCGGGTCCAGGTCACGGTGGGAGCGGGATTGCCCTCAACATCACAGCTGATCTCATTGGGCTGATACTCGTCAAAGGTGACCGTAGAGGGCAGGTTGATGATCTGGGCGGGTGAGCGTTGCGATTGATCTGATCAGAGAGAAAGTTTATGCACTATGAGTAATTGTCTGGAGTGGATTATAAGCTTAGCTGGAAATACCGATTAATATTTTTAATCAGCACCTCTTAGCTAAAAAATAAATAAATATTTACTGGTGCTGATTTTCACACTTGTACCAGAATTTAACTAAAACTACAATTGATTCAAATACTAAACATATTTAAACAAAAGTTATTGTTATCTAAAATAGTGAACTGCATAAAATAATAATCAATAATTAGTGAAAGATTAAACTATGTAGAAGATTAGAATCAAATTTTAATAGCTACCATAGCGAGCCAACATTTCTTTGGCATATCCTTGAGCCGCATTCGATTTACAGGATTTACATAGATTAGCTTATTATATGATCAAGGGTGCTCGAGGGCCTAATGTACTTACTTGAGATGGTTATCGAGACCATGTCTTCGAAGACGCGGGCGGTCTGGTTGTTGACAGCCTTGCAGATGTAGACTCCGGAATCGGTTATTTGCAGATTATGCAAGTGCAGGACGCCTCCCTCGATCTCGGCGGTGTTGGGCAGACGGCTGTTCTGCTTGTACCAGCTGACCAGGACAGGATCCTGAGAATGGAATGGAAAACATTGCGAATACTCTCGAATTGAAATGCGATTGCGATCGAACTTACATTGTTCCACATCATGCGACCGCTGCATCTCAGGGAGATGGATCCACCCACTGGCATTATCGATATCTGTGGCTTCGATATCGATACGATTATCTGGGTGCGAATATTATCGGGTTGCTCCGTCGGTGTTGGCTCCGGGGTGCCATAGTCTGATTGATTTAAGATTGAATTAATCGATTAATCGTTAGCTCCAACTTTACTCAGCGGTTAATTCGCAACTCTTTACAATTGTGTTAGTGACAAGATATTCTATCGGGGTCAAGTCTCAGGTAAAGGGGTCTAAGAAGTACGTTGGGTTTTGTTTTAGACACCAGATACAATCTAAACACATGGGTACATAATAAATACCACTTCAATCTAATACTATAGTACGTACTGACACATACAGTGACTTTATAGCGTTACCCATCTAAAAGGACTACGATAGGTTAAATATTGGTCAAGGCAGTGAGCTGGTCTTGAACTCATCTCAAGTGCAAGAGCATGTGTAGCAGTTGGGTTAGTTTGAGAAACAGAGAGAGAGAGAGATTGAGAGAGCGAGATCTATAAAGTCATAGTTGTAGGGCCTAGCTCGACCAATATACGAGTAAGAATTTATAAACAGAGTTATCCATCTTATTACATAGGCAAAGCGATGAAACACATACAGATTTGTACACAGAACGAAGTAATCAACAATTTTCTAAATCACATGGGTTCTATGAAAACAAGCTAAACAACAACATAAGTATTGGATCTATAGATTTCGAGGACTAAGACATTATAATTGAGAGTGGCAAAGTATCTGTAAGTGAGTCCTCCCTCGCAGTGAGAGGAAGGATCCTACGACAGAGAACGAATTTAAACAAAGTTAGCTAAAAATGAGTGTAAGAAGGAGGAGAGCGAGAAAGATGAACAGTTTAAATTACACTGTTCAACAAAATGAACAAGAAATACATTTTTTTTTTTTTTTTTATGATTTGCCAAAGGTACAATAAATGTTGGGAATTTGGGGAATTAGGCAAGTCTAACCCAGAAAGAATTATAGAAATTTAGATGATTTGTAGTTGAGGTCATTTTGAGTTAAGAGTACAAACAGTTTGACAGAGAATTAGGAGTCGATTGTCTAACGGATACGAGATACAGATACAGATACATATACGAGATAAATGTGTGAACATATAGTACATATCATCGATTGTATGTATGTGTGTGTGCTATTGCTATTCAAATATTTTGTAATTGATTTGGTAGTTGGTTTTGTTTTTTGCAGTGTACAAGTAAGTTTACAAGATATAGAGAGACAGAGAGCGGTAGTTGTTGTTGTTGTTGTTCTTGTTGTGTCGATTGATTGATTTATTTAGTTTGGATTGATTGATTGATTGATTGATTGACTGATTGATTGATTGATTGGTCGCGAACCTCGCAGTTGGCAGCCGTAGCGCAGTTTCGTAATATTTCCTATGATTCTGTTGCCCTTATATATCAGCAGGGTGTCATTGTATGATATTGTCTCGTTGGGCTCAATATCGAAATGAAAGCCATTGCAACAGAATCCCCCAATTGAATCGCATATCTTGGGCGGTTCTTCAATAATGCGAGATGTGTCTAGAATGTGGATGGATTGGATGGTTTTGTTGTGATGATTTCATTTTGTCGGATTTATGATCGTTGTTGTTTATTTGATTTTTTGAAAAATATATATTAATTTTTTTTGTTTTTTTTTTGTTTTTCATTTTTTCCAAATTGAGTTGGATGGTATCGAGGGGAGGATGTGTGAATAAGAAAACAAAGTTAAAGAAATGTTGAAAATTGAATAAAATGATATAGCAGCTAGCTTAAAGTAACTTCAAAGAGGGTGTAAAGTTGTTGATAGAAAGAGAGAGAGAAAGAAAGGGAGAGAGAGAGAGAGGAGAGCGGGGAAGCGGGAATCGATGTGGGAGGCATTCAGTTCAATTGGCTTTGAAACTGAATATATCTAGGAAGGGTAAAATGTTTGTGACTCTGTGTTGGTGTCTGTGTGTGTGTGTGTGTGTGTTGCATTGATATGTAAAAATCAGACCTAGACTAATCGATTCCAAGTACTCACCAATTTCCATGCAACGTTCTCCAGTGAATCGAGGCTTGCACTGGCACTCCACATTTCCACTGCTGCCCAGATAACAGCCCTGGCTGTTCTCCCTGTGGCAGGGACAGGCACTGCACTCTCCATTCGCGTCGTGGTAGTAGAGGGGGGCGCAGGACTCGCAGGAGTTGCCGGTGTAACCGGCCGGACACTGGCACACTTCGATGTCAACGGCATGCTCGGCACCGGGTTGGGCCATTTCAACGGCCAGTTCGAGGGTCACATCACGAATGGAGGTCTCCGCGGTGGGTATTTTGGGTGTGGCACGGATGAGCAGATGCTCGACATTGGTCAGGACGCTCATGACATCGCTACGGGTGGCGGGCATTGTCCTGCCCCTGTCCATGCGCTGCCACTGATCGTCCTCACTGAGCGTCACGCTGTACTCATCGAGATCGGAGAGCTCGGCCGGACGGGACCAAATCAGGCGAATGCCATTGCCAATGATCACCACATCGTTGCCAGGCTGGTACATGCCATACGACTTGGTGACCAAGGTGTAGTTCAGTTTGCCACCATAGGCGTGCAGCTGATTGCCCTGGACATTGCCGCGCAGACTCCAGTACTTGGTCGAGTAGGATTGATACGAATAGGTGTACATATTGTTCGGTATATCCACGTTCAGGTTCTCCCTGTCCATCTCCAGGCCATTCTCGTCAGTGATCAGCGCCTTGTTGCTGATGAAATCAACGGCGATCAGTTCGCGGAAAAGCGACGCCGATTGACACTGCGTTGCATGTCCAGAACAGAAGCACTCCTTGCAACCGTCCATGTGATAGGGCGATAGACCAAAGGTTCCATCGCGGCACTGATCACAACGGCTGCCAATCACATTCGGCTTGCAATTGCAAATGCCCTCGTTGCAGTTCTCTGTGCCATCCCGGTTGCACCATTGGCAGCGCGTCTGATTGTCCGGCTCTGGTTGCGGCGGCTGTGGTGGCTGTGGTCCATTGTTGTCCGGCTGGCAGTCATATTGAGTTCCCCGGGTGGCATCACCCACGTAGCCAGGGGCGCATTGCTCGCAGTTCTCACCCTCGGTGTTGTGGGCACAGCTCTGTGTTTGCATGAAAGTGACATTAAAGTGATTATTAAAAGGGGAACATAAAAGGGATGATCAGCCCTCAAAAGCCCTTTCTTTTCTTCTTTTCGGATCTCTTACATTTGAAAAAAGAGACAAATGTAACTGGGATGTGGCTTAACTCGCAAGCGAGCAAAATTAGCGGAGAAAGGAACTCGGAGCAGCCAGAGCAAGGGCTTGCCCACCCAAGACACTTAGGTGTGGTATCATTACAACTTTAGGAGACTTGCTTACCAGACACTCTCCACTCTCGGCTTCACACTGCGTTGAGTGACCATTGCATTCGCAGGGCTCGCACAATCCCAAACCGATTCCTTCCTCGGGTGTGCGCTTGTAGCCAGGTGCGCAGCGTTCGCAGGAAAGTCCAATGTGGCCCTGTGGGCAGCGGCATTCCTCCACTTCATAGGCACGTGCGGTGCCCAGATTTGTGGCAGTGGCAGTGTCCAAGACGACGTGCTTGAGAGCACCCTCCTTGGTGCTGGTAGTATAGGTGGCCTTGATGTAGATGGCATCGACATTGCTGAGGGCCGTCATCAATTGGTAACGATTGGCCACCTGGCCATCAACGCGCTGCCAGGCGCTCTCAATGATGGGAATGGCGTAGGAGCTCGATTGGCTGGGACTGACGGCCGACTTGCGATAATGGATCAGGGTGACATCCTCACCGCCCTTGATGACGACATCGGGGGCACTGTTGCGGGACATCTGGCCACCGGGCAGGGGACTATAGCTTAGTGTGTAGTTGAGGCGACCTCCGTAAGCGGTCAGCTTGTTGCCCAGGAAGGCAGCGGGCAGACTCCAGTACAGGGTATCCGCGTTGTAATCCGACGTGAGGCTGAAGTTAATCTCGTAGGGCATCGTCTCAAAGGGTACGGACTGGGGGGTGACATCTGCGTAGTTGCGAATCAGCTGGAAGCCGTGCTGGGTGCGGGATCGTCCAAAGCTGCTGCTAACTTGATCGCGATACCACGAGGAGCTGGTACAGTCCGTGTCGAGGGAGCTGCAGAAGCACTTGAGGCAACCGCCGTATGTGAAGGCGTTCAGATGGAAGCTCTTCGGCGCACAGGTATCGCATCGCTCGCCGAGGACATCCGACTTGCACTGGCAGCTGCCATCGCTGAGTTGATTGTATGTGCCTTCGGCGTTGCACGTCGACTCGGGTGTCCTGTGGCAGCTGCCACCTGGGGCCAAGGGGTTACCCTGGTAGCCGGCGGCGCAAGTCTCACAGCGACGTCCCTCGTAGCCTTCGTAGCATGTGCAGACGACATCGCCGTCGGGACTGAGCTCGCAGCCACTTGCGAAGTTATTGCTGCCACTCTGGGGGCAGGGGCACTCGCGGCACGGCACGCCACGACGCGGATCTCCATAGGTTCCGGGGGGACAGGGCTCTGGCACGAAAGGCACACAGTGACCCAACCAAGGACCACCCGGTTGGCGCACATAGCCAGGGGCACAGGTTTCACAAGAATCGCCAACATAGCCAGGAGGACAATTACATTTCTCGACTAAAGAGGCGCTGCCCAGTCCTTGATCGGAGGTGCCGGCCGAGTCCATCGCAATGTTCACCAGCTCCACTTCACGTGCCACGGCATCAATGTATCCCAGACGGATTAATATATTGTCCACATTGGCCAAAATCATCATGATCTCCTCCCGGGTGGCCTTGCGACCGTCGGGCTTCTGCCAGGTGCCCGGCAGTAGGGAGATCTTCACCTTGTTGGACAAATTGGCCTGGGTGCGAACGCGATAGGTCAGGGTGAATCCGTTGCCAGTCATGATAACATCTGGTCCGGAAATGGGACGGCCATTGCCGACATAGCTAACGTCGTACTTGAGCTCGCCGCCGTATGACTTGAGCTGGTTGCCCATGTAGTCGCTGGGCAGGGCCAGATATGGGGTCTCGCGGCTATTGTACTGCACATCTGAGGCACGGAATTGGACGCCATGCTGCAGGTTGAGCAGGTTGTGTCCGGGCGACTCGTTGATCACAATCTGGTGGTAGGGACTTAGCTCCACGCTGACAACGCGATGCGCTTGAATGGGCGGATGAATGGCATAGGTGAACAGATTGGCGCTCTCACAGGAGTTTGCCACTCCGAAGCAGAAGCACTTGATGCACTCCTCCTTGGAGCGTGCCAGCATGTTGAAGAATCCGGCCGAGCAGTATTGGTTGCGATCGGGGGTTACCTTCACAATGGTATCGGGTGTTACGAAGTGCGTACCGCGGGTGTTGATGATCTCGCAGGAGTAGGCACCGCTGTCCTGGTACTGCATATTTGGGCAATACAGTTCGCCCTTGCCGCCAGAGCTCTTGGACGTACACTTATCCGGCACATGGCCCCAATTCAGACGCCAGACAATCGTGGGAACGGGCACACCCGTTGCCGTACAGGTCAGACTCAAGGCCTGTCCCTCCAGCAACGACTGCATGGGGGGTGGTGGTCGAATGGGCACAGGTTCCACTGTAATTGATAAAGCGTTGTATAAGTTAAACGACGGGGGACACTTAATGTGTGACACTTACTGCAACCGAACTCATCGCTGCCATCGCGACAATCGTTGAGATCGTCGCACTGGAAGCTCTTGGGAATACAATGGCCGCTGGAGCATTGGAATTCGTTGTAGCGACAGGGGGCGCCACTGGGCTCGGGATCACAGGATTCCTCGTCGGAGTTGTCGCCACAATCGTTCTCACCATCGCAGCGCCACGTGCGCTCCACACACTTCGAGTTGCTGCAGAGGAACTGGTTCGGTTGGCATCTGCGTCCCTGGCTGCAGCTGTGCTCGTCGGATCCATCCGAGCAGTGGGGAATGCCATCGCAAATGTTGGACTTGTCAATGCATTCACCAGTCATGCAGGTGGCCTGATACTCGCTACAAGCTGTCGGTGGTCGATCGTGTTCGACGGCGTTAACTGTGGAATATCGCAAGACATAACCAGAAGATTAGCAAGTGCTCTGAATCGCAAATAACGACAAGACCCAGCGAACTTCTTACCCATTTTAAAAGCCAAAAGCGGCATTAGAAATAAGAGTGAAAAAGAGTACATTAGCTAAAGATCTAAAACATTTGAGCGGAACTTGGTCAAGGACTCACTCGCTGACCATCTTCAATTCCTACCTAAGCCAAAGAACTCGAGATCAATGTGCGGCACCGTGCCATACTTGATGCGATTCGATTTCGGCTCCTCGTACTTGTGCTCACCCCAAGCTGCAGCAGTATTGGAGTAGAGATCATTGTCACCCCATATAGCCCACCAAGTAATCATTAGCATTATCCACAAGGCCCAGAGATTTATACTTACATCGTTCGACAGTCAGATGCACCGTGACTTGTTGGCCCTGGACATAGTTTGGATATCCCACGGCTTCGCACACATAAGTGCCGGAGTCCTCCACCTAAAGTACAAATTTACATAAATAAATGAAAATTAAGAGATATCAAGTTGTAACTGGAAGCTTACTCGAATGTTGGGAATTTCCAGGCGTCCATTCTTGTCGGTGAAGCCCACAGGCAACGGACGTCCGCCGGGACGTGACCACCTGACCTTGGCGCGGGCTGGTCCCTCGTCACGACAACGGAAGATGACCTCGCGACCTGCATGCCAGAGAACAAATTAGTCGACGCTCATAGATGGAACTCGGATTCGGGATAGCATAGCGAGCAAATAACTGGAGGGTTCATACAATCTCTGTGAGGGTTTTGTGAATGTGTTTTCTATCGATTTCGGGTTTTGGTGTAGTATTTACTGTGACTGTGAATTTTCAACAAACAGCGAGCTTTCGAACGGGTTAAGTGCTGACAGCGATAAATTCGACTGAATATATCGAGCTGAGCCAATAGTGCAGTGTAGCTATCGTTTGTTCTATTGTTTCTATATATTGTGTATGGTGTAGTTAGGCCAACTTACCCTCCCTAATATATCCTGCAGGTATTTTAATTTATAGGTTATGGCATTTGGTTGGGTTAAGCATTAAAAGTAATGGTAGAGCATTATGTTGAGTAGAATAGACGTAAACATTAAGTGAAAACAAAAATCATCTTCGAATCAGATCGAAGCTCATCAAGGATCTTGCAAAATCGTAGTCTTATCTAGATCCAAATTGGAGATCTAGACATATATTTTGTACTTCTTCGATTTGCAAAACATTCTTTCTGCGATTGTTGTAGTTTAGAAACCAATCGATCTACAGTCTACTTACTTTCTTTGATGATCTGGCTATTGGGATAGGTTTTCAGGTTCAATTGATTGCGTCCAGCCGAAGAAGTGTCTTGTACTGCGAATAAAGAATTGAAAACTGATTATTACAATTGCTTAAGTGATTATGAAAGTTGCTTAGCATATTCAATGTGTATTATCCTTCCCGATTAGTAGCTACTGAGGTTGATTAGTTAAGATTGCTTCTTGGTGTTTGAAGTGGTTGTGGTGGTTGTGGTGGTTTGTGGTTGGTGGTGGGTTTCGTACTGGCACCGATCAGCCACAGATCTGTGGCTGGGACATCCAACTAACTTACTATCGATCTCGTTGGTGATGGGACCGCAGTCCAGCTCATCGCTGGCATCGTAGGGACAATCGACCATGCCATTGCAACGCAGTCCGAGTGCAATGCACGGTCCATTCTCACAGCGGAATGTCGTCGAGGGGCAGATGATGCGAAGTGGCACCAACGGTGTTGTTGTTGTTGGACTTGTTGTTGTTGTCGTTGTTGGCATTGCTGTTGCGATTGTTGTTGTTGTTGAAATGCTTGAGGCTCTCCCGCCAGCGGTATGTGAATGACCTTATGCCAATATTGAATAGCGAATGTTGCATGATTGTTTTGCATGATGATGATGATGATCGCACTTAAAAGCTGTGTGTGTTGCTTAATTGCCCCCTGATCCAATCATCAGCTGGGCTACTTACCACAATTGTGCTCATCGGAGCTGTCTTGGCAGTCGGTCTGTCCATTGCAACGCACCGCGGCGCTGACGCACTGTCCGTTCCGGCAGCGGAACTGGTTCGCCTGGCACTGATTGCAGTCGGCCTCGTCGGAGCCATCGAGGCACTGGGCATAACCATTGCAGACGGCATCCCGGGACACACAGTCACCATTGCGACAGCGGAACTGATCATCAGCGCAGCCTATACGGGGGATTAAAAAATTATTGATTAGTTAGTTGGCAGTTAGAAAATCATTTTCTACGGCTTTACTGGGGAATTTCAAAGTAGAAATATATGGAACAAGTTTTCGATGTTTAATTATAAGAACCAAAGTATTTCAACAGTGCATACACATGTGTAACTTGGGTAGGTTTGTTTTTTTTTTCTTCAACATGCAATTGTCTTAAATGCAAACTTAAACTTATCATATGTATAAAAGATAAACTAAAATATATTGTTGTAAAGCTACGAGATCAAAAGTAACTAAGCTACTAACTACTTGAATAGCATTTTCACATAGAAGATTGTGTGAAAATGGATTAAATTAAATAAAAGCTATTAAAGTAAATGTTCTGTTTATTAACCAATGCAGTTCTGTTCATCAGAATAGTCTTTGCAGTCGTAGAAGCCATCGCAGTGCTGTGTTGCATTTATGCAAAACTGTCGATCGAAACAGATAAACTCATTATCCTTGCATTGAGTACCTGTATCATTATTATTATTATTATTATAATAAATAATTTGGTGCAATTTGCAAGAGGATTTGCCAAAAAAGAATTACACAAGAAACAAGAAATAAGCAAAAGAAAGATATTCGTGAGATAGATGCTAAATAGATATAGATAGATAGATTTACATAAGCACATTGCAATTATAGATTGGTCAGAATACGGTGAATATGAACGAGAGTGAGAGAGATAGATAGAGCAGCAAATGAAAAAGATAAACTAGCAAATGAAATTCGACATTCACACAAACTTAAGGTGCTTGTGCCTGATTTACTCCATTATTAAAAAAGCAATTAATTCAAGCTGTGAGTTTTAAAAGAAGATAAATACTGTGCTCAAAACTGTGACCCTTACACTTATACAAAATCATATTATAGAATATCAGCTAAAAGATCTGTCTGCATTATTCGATTGATATTTCAGTGTGAAAAAGATATATGCTAACACAAAGTGATAGTAGTTCAATTTAATCAATAGCATTCTAATATGTCTACTAAATTCTAATCTGATTCGATCTGATGCGTAAGATACTTATGTATGCATATGTTTCATCAGCAGAATTGGAAACGAAAAAAATGTCGATGTTTTTTAAATGCCAGGAAATGCATTTTTTCACAATTATTTTAAAGTTTACCATCATTATAAATTTAATGTCAAATGTAAATTTTTAACAAAATTAAGTTTAATTGCTTTTAAACATTTTGAAATTAATCAAGTGCCAATATATAAATGCGTATATAGACATTTAGAATCATTATTTGCTTGATTTCAGGAACCTTAAAAACTACTTTTGCGTTGCTTTTAAATAAAATTTGGATCTTTAGATCTATCATTACAGAGACATGAATATATAATTTCTCTGATATTATCTGTCAGCTATCTAATCCACTGGATCACCTTTTGTTTGTGTGTTCTTTGTGTGTGAGTTTACCCAGTCATAAGAAATGAGAGCGAAAGTTGCGAGAGCTTTTATTGAGTTAAGAGAACTTAATTCAAACTTACAGTTGGCCTCGTCGGAGTTGTCTTCGCAATGACGTTGGCCATCGCAGCGTTCGTTTTCCGTGTAGCACCTGCCACTGGGACAGGTGTGCTCCGGACAGGGCAGCGTTGGGTACAATGGATGGCGTGTGGACTGAACGGGACAGTCACGCTCATCGCTACGATCGGTGCAATCGTAGTGACCATCGCATTGTTTAGAACGATTCAAGCACAGATTATCGCAGAAGAATTGATCCCAGCGGCAATCTTCGGCAGTTTGGCGAGTTGTGGCTATGAGGTGAAGGCATCGGCGAAATGGCGATTGGCATGCGATATATACATATATAAATATATATATTTTGATGTGGATGAGTATGTCGATATCGATAACGATGGTGATTGTTTTAATCGGGTTTAACAAGAAAGAGAGACAAGAGAATGCAATGAGCAACAGCTTCTTAGACTAGATTCAGGTTTCAGTAAAGCAGCTAAAAATTATTCAACTTTATATGCATAGATCATTTACAAACCTGTGTAATGAGAAATCTCTTTATCATAATTATATGCCCAATATGGTATCATTTGACTTACAACTAATTATAGTAAATAGATTAAGATAAAGGACTTGGTAGTTTTGATGATGGGATCTGTTTGAGTTGGATTGGGTTAATTTGAATTGGGGTTGGTTTGGATTTTGTGGACTGGGACTTTATGAATTGAATCGAGTATTTGTTACCCTGTCCCTTGCAACTGTCGGGCCATTCATCCGAACTATCCTGACAATCGTAGTGGTCGTCACACACATATTTGGAGTTAATGCATTCAGAGTTCGCGCATTGCCATTCATCCATTTGGCAGATTTTGTCACTTATTATATTTCTATCAATGTTGTTGTTGTTGCCATCTGTTGTATGTATGCGTGTGTGTGTGGGTTCGTGTGTGTGTTGGTATGTGTGTGTGGCGCATTTATTATGACGTAAAGGAGAACAAAACACCAAACAAGAAGAAAATAACAAAAAACAAACAAATGAATGAACATTCAGAACAAAATGAAGAGCAAGTTGTGGGTGCAAGACAGAAAGGCAAGAGAAACGGACGGAAAGAGAGAGCGAACAGCAAGAGAGGGAGGCTGAGTCAAAAGAGTGAGACAGAATGAAGGTTGAGTGGCAGGTAGAGATAGGGAAAGCGGAAGGACGCGCTTAAGTCAACTAGAGCAGTAGCTGAGCTGGGTTAATGCCTATCGATACTTATCGAAATACTAAACGTATTTCGAGAGGGTAAGTGTGAGTGTAAATGTAAGAGAGAGAGTGAGACAGATAGCGGGAGAGCGAGCTAAAATCAATGAGAGCACTAACAGAGCCGCGTTAATGCCCATCGATATTTATCAAAAATACTTATTGTATTCGGAAAACTAGCGAAAGTCTGTGCGCATAGGAATAATTGTATTATTGATCATGTTCAAAATTGTGTTACCCCGACAATCGCGTTCGTCGTTGCCATCGTCGCAATCGGTTTTGCCATCGCATCGTATCGAATCATCGACGCATTCGCCATTGCAGGCGATTTGATATGACCGACAGGTATTAACTTCAATATGCAATATACGATATACAATATGCAATATTCAATGAAATGATAAATTTAATAATTATATGATCAAAATAATTGTTAGCTCAAAAACTACGAAAACTACAAAAAACTAGTGTACAAAAAGCCAAACTACTAATTCCAATTCGGATAAGTGATGCTACCCAAAAAGCAAAGCTCTCTTGATAGTTAGAATTACAGGTGCTGGGTATTATACGCTGGATATTGGGTATGATCATATTTGGATAATGGGGGGTGGGGGTCTTACCACAGTTGCGCTCATCGCTCGCATCGGAGCAGTCCACGATGCCATTGCAATGCAGCTTCGATGCAATGCAATCGCCCGTGTTGCAGCTGCCAATGATCGATAGCGATAGCGGTAGGTTTATCGTTGATCGTTTGGCGTCGATGATGATCGTAATGATGTTGGTGATGATGATCGTGTGACGTTTGTTGTTGTGTATATGAGTGTTGTATGTGATTGGGTGTTGGGGAGGTACATAAAAACAAAAATAATGTAATAGAACTGCTATCGCTGAACTAATATCCGTTGATCGAGTCTTACAGATAGGCATCGTCGCGACAAAATGTACAGTTACGCTCATCGTTGCCATCGTTGCAGTTGACAATACCGTTACACAGCTGATCGCGCGTTATACAATAGTCGTCGCACTCGAACTCATTGTCAAGGCAATGATCTGCAAAATGATCATGATTATGATGGGGGTATGTTGAGTAGTTGAGTGAGTGAATGTGAGTGAGTGAGTGAATGTGAGTGAGTGAGAGAGTCACTTAGGTGGTTAGGGTTAAGAGTTAACTCTCCGAGTTACTGTTAGGCCTCTCTATTCGTATTGCTTGTGATGTATTTGTGTGTTTACCTGTGAAGGGGGGACAGTCGAGCTCATCGGTTTCATCTTGACAGTCAGTGTAGCCATCGCACTTCTTCTCTAACGGTATACACTGGCCAAAGTCACACTCAAAATAATACAGATCGCACTCATTTAAAGGATCGTTGTCGTTGTTGTTGGGGTCTGTGTCTGTGTCAGTGTCTAAATGTTGTTTTTGATATATGGTAAGAGATGTGTGTGTTTTTAATGCAAAGATGAAAAGATAAAATAAATGCAATTTAAGATATTGAATCTTTAGGGAACTCAACAACTGTTAGCCTTTTATATCTAACATAAGTTATGCTTTAGAACGTAGTTTTCTTGTGAACGTAAGCTACCATAATTGAGATCATCGTAGTTGAACAGACAGTTGTACTCATCGGCGCCGTCGGCGCAGTCGGTGATGCCGTTGCAACGCTTGTAGCCGGAGATGCAACTCCCGTCCCCGCACTGATATTGAAAGGACATGCACTCGACGATTGGTCGGCTGAGATTGAACTTGGCATGGAAATCTGGACAGGATGTTTGTGATGTTTGTATGATCGAATGATGATGTTGTTGTTGTTGGTGTTGTGTTGTGGCAGTTGTATTAGGATATTCAGCATAGAGAGTATGGGAGAGAGCGAGCGAACGAGAGAGAGACAGAGAGACGACGATATAACACAGTTGAGAGATGCGCGGATGTACAGAGCGTGAAAAAAGAAGAGAGAGTACAGTTAGCGGCATGAAATTTACAATTCTACGCATTTGAAATTGTGCAGCCGATTGGCAGGCTGGCAGTTTATCAGTTTATCAGGCAAATCGAGGGAGCATTGGGATTTTTTGGTAGTGTGCAAATTATAGCAAAATAAGCAATCAATATATAAATATTTAATTGTAAGTTGTTATTAATATATTAGATGAGTGATGAAAAAACATGAAATATATACTGTACGAAAAGTTGAATTATATATGAATCTAATAGTCGTTTGGCTTTACTACTTATACAAGTTAGAATGTTCTTAAAATAAATAGTCCTTAACCAACTAAAGTGAAAGGTATTTCTATAAATAATACGTATAAAAAATACTATGACATCATAAAATACCAGATTTCTTATGATTAAATTATATTTTTATATATTTTTAGTGATATAGCTAGGCTGCAAATGTTCAAAATTAATTATAATTGGTAGATGAAATATATTTTTAATACCAAAACAAAATACTAGATTATCTGAGCTACTACGAGAAGTATATTGAGTTATTAAGTGAAGATTGGTGTTTTAAATGTGAGTCTGATAATGAAAATACATGCATGAGTTACGCATGAATTGGTAAGGGGCCAAACCAGTGATTGATTGATTGATTTGAGGGCTACTTACGGCATGTGCTCTCATCGCTGCCATCACGGCACTGAGATTTGCCATCGCAGACTTGAGTTTTGGGTATGCAACCGCCGCCGCGCAGACATTTGTACTGTGTGTGGGGCACAATGTAAAAATGCACATGTTGTAGGTTGTAGGTTATGGACTGTGTGTGTGTTATGTGTGTGTATGTGTGTGTGTGTCTGATGAGGTGTAGAACTCACCTTGTCGCCGCTGCAGTTGCACAGCAAATAGTCCTCATCCTCTTGCTGGCCACAGTCGGCAATGCCATCGCAGACGCTCTCAATCGGAATGCAATCGCGATTGTGGCACGCGAATTCAATGTTTTCTAGGCAATTGCTGGCCAAAGGTGGCAGCGATGGCAATAATGATGATGATGGTAATAATGATGATGATGTGCTGGCTAAATGGTGTTTTTTTTTTGTATGTGTGTAAATGTTGGGGACGGTGATTGTCAGACAACAAGGCATATTTATAATAATTCGATGCGAGCACGTGAATGAGATACACATAGTAAAACATAAAAAGAAAAAAGAGAGAAACAGTGAGCGTATGATAGAGAGAAAGGCAGAGTGTATGTGTGTGGGTGTGGGTGTGTGTGTTTGGCTCAGTGTGCGGCAACAATTAAAATTGTTTTTAAAAATAAACAAAAATTATAGAATAACGTAACATTAAATGCTAAATTAAACGTTTAACTTTTTAACTAGATAAATGTGTGTGGCTTAAGTAAGTTTCAATGTTCATGGCTAAGTCACAAACATGGCATGCACTTTGTTCTTGCCCCCTTTTTCCCGCCCTGACTAGAAATACAAATACGATACAGGTAGAAATATAATTAAACCCAGCACCCGAAAGTATGCAACACATTTTGACGCATCGCAATGCAGCGCATGTGGCACAGGTAACACAAAGTTGACAAAATACACAAAGTAACCTACTCGCTGCACCTCCTGTGGTTGTTATTGGAATTGGGTTAGTTGTGAGTCGTGTTGTCGTTGTCGATGTCGTTGCGGCTGCTGCTGGTGCTGGTGGCGCCTCCGTCTTTCGACGCTCCAGCGAACCCGGCGCCGCGGTCGCCCACGGATACGGATACGGTGTTGGTCGCGGTGCCCGCGTCACGGGCAACGTGACAGGTGCCGTGGGTCGTGTTTGGGGTCGTCGGGTCGTCACCGGCGGCTGATAGTTATCGCAATTGTCCTCGTCGCTCATGTCGTTGCAATGGTGGAAGCCATCGCAGCGCAGGTGGAGGGGAATGCACACGTTGTTGCGGCACTTGAACTGATTGGGGGCGCACGGATTCTGTGGACTGTACTTTTCGTAGTGATCTTTTGGCAGATAGCGATGGTACTCCTTGGCATCCGCTTCGTGCATGCCATCGATATTGATATCATTGTCGTCATCGTTATCGTTATTGTTCTCGTTGCCGCGACCTATTTTCAGTGGTGGACGGCGGCGTTGAGAGTGATCCGCATAGTTTCGTATAATGCCGTCTTCATCGACGGTATCGAGATCGTTGATATCGTTCACGTCTGTTAGCCGCATGCAGGGATTGATTGTTAAGATTGTGTGCAGGGTGGCAGGATGGGGATCACCACATGCAAACCATTGACGTTTATCGTTTATCGATAACAGGATTTGTGGGAAAGGGATAGGGGTTTTGTGGATTCATATTTCGATTTTTTGAGTTTTGCATGCAAAATTTATAGTTGTAGGGCCAATTCATGTGATGTTGTTGTTCCGGTTGTTGTAGTTGTTGTTGTTGCGTGCAATTAATCGATTAGTTTGTTGGACACATTCGATAACCACAACCACAAACGATCAATTTTGTTCACAGATTTAATTTTTTTTGTTTTTTTTTTATTCGGGGTTTTTCAGGACGAATTGGAAAGAAGAGAAATAAAATTTGAATTTGTTAAAAAAAAAATAAAAATCTTATCAAGATGACACGCATAAGAGCTACCACAAAGACGCGTAAGCAATCGATAATTTATCGACGAAAGAAGCAACATGTAGAGCTTTACAGGAAAAGAGACAGCAACAGGGAGAGAACGAGGGGAACAGAGAGGGAGAGAAAGAGAGAATCACTGAAAAGTTAACCAGTCACCAGAATTTTAATTACCAGAACAGAGACCAGCGGAAAGCAATACACAAACTTAATCCAAGTAGATAATACACAAGTACAGAGAGACAGTTACAGCTATCGATAACGTTGCGTCAAGCACTTACCGCAGCTTTGCTCGTCGGTGTAATCGTTACAATCGTAGATGTTATCGCACACCTGACGCATCGGTATGCACTCACCGTTCCCACAACGGAACTCATTGAACCGACACTGATCGGCATCGTAGCCACCTGATGTTTGATTGTATTCATGTTGTTAAATATGTGTACGAGTATGTATGTGATTGTGTGTGTTATCGATTGTCAGGGATGATTGTGGGATGGTCAATGAATTATGTATGCAGTGAGTGGAGGAGATTGACGGGAGCTCGAAGGAATCAGACCAAAGTCTGACAGCTACACGGCTCGAATCGATAAATGCATTTCGGAGCAAACCAACGGGAAGTGCGAAACAGTGTTGTGCACCGCGTTACTTACCTGCCAGTGTGCACACACTCGCACGCACACTCACAGACGATGGCGAAATAAA
This sequence comes from Drosophila subquinaria, assembly GCA_037043405.1. Classification (NCBI taxonomy): domain Eukaryota; kingdom Metazoa; phylum Arthropoda; class Insecta; order Diptera; family Drosophilidae; genus Drosophila; species Drosophila subquinaria. Next base: position 391,411 of record JBAMBL010000255.1, read on the forward strand.
GAAATCTTGCCACAAATGTTACACTCAAACTCACCATCGCAATAACGCTCATCGGATATATCCTCGGGACAATCGATGTTGCCATTGCAGAGAAGCTCCTTGGCAATGCAAGTGCCGTCATCGCACTGCCATTTGTCATATAGACAGGCTGCATGTGCAACGCAGTTTACAAAAAAAAAAATCAAAAGATAAACAGACAAACAGAAAAAGAGAACGATAGTGACAGAAATTGAGAGAGAGAGGTCTATGCGTGTTTCAAAACATACGGCAACCCTCCTCGTCGGAACGATCGTGCGGACAGTCGGCGCGTCCATCACAACGATGAACAATCGAAATGCAGCTGAGATCGCGACAGGTGAATTTGCCCTTGGGACACGTGTAGCGCAGCTTGGGCACAACTGTACCACGCAATGCAGCAAGAATTTAAACAGAGAGCGTTAGGTAATGAGAGAATGAGCAATGATTGATTTTTTAATCTAACGATTGCTAAACTATACACTGGACTAAAACTAAAACTACAATATATATTTTATAAATGAACTGTTTTCTTGCTAATTTGGCGATCTGGCAATGCCAACAAGTTCGTTGATTGATAAATTTTTAAAGAAACTTCTAAACTGTTTGATTGACCGATTAAAAGTGCCACTAATCTTTTATTGCAATTGATTAATTTGATTTAAACCAATTGGCAACACAGTAGTTTTGATTGATTGAGATTGAGATTGGCTTTAGTCCAGTGTGAGAAAGGTTCCTATGCAATCTGATTGACTGTTTTAATGCATGAATGATAGATTGATTCATCGATTGACTGAATGATTGATAGAATGATTGATTGATTGATCGACTGATTGATTGATGTTACTCACTTCCGTCGCAGTGCTCCTCGTCGTCGGCATCGCTGCAATCGGCGTGGCCATCGCATTGCTGGCTGACGCTGATGCAGCGGGTGCCGTCGCGACATTGATACTCCATGCTGCTGCAGGCGGCAGCTGATGATGGTATTAGTAACGGTGTCAGTATAGCGGTTACGATTATGGGTTTTTGTTTGTTTGTTTGGTTTTTGAGGTGTTAGTTGCCCCATTTATAATATGGCGGAGTGACACGCAGGGAGTGAGCGCACAATTGGGGAGAGAGAGTAAAAAATAATGGGTTAGTGGTTAATACTTTTGGTTAATCATTATTGATAATATTATTATTATTGTTTGCTTTTAATGATACCAAAAGCAAAGCGAACTTAGACTTAGGTGAAGTATAGGCAGACCGTTGTCATTAACGGTATTGGTTATCGATGATCGGTAAACGGTTATCGGTATCTGTTATCGATTATTTATAAAGTAAGGCTTACAAACTAATTGGAGCTTAGTCAAACTTAGTTTACGCACAGACGCCCATATACTTTGGGATCGTCTACCACTAAGATAACGTATACGTATTTATAGCGTGTCTGTGTGTGTAAGTGTGTATAGAGATTTTAGCACTGTATTCGTATTTTGTAGACAGTAGATATACAGATATGTGATTTGCGGTGTACTTACTGCAGTCATCGCCCTCATCGTCACCATCGGGACAATCCTGAACAAAGTTGCAACGTTTGCTGGCATCGATACAGAGACCACTGCGGCATCTGAATTCAGTCGACTGACATTCTGCAATCAGAATAACAATAACAAACACATTCAATTACATTCATTTTTATATTTATATTTATCTGTATCTTTTCTTTTTTATCTAGATTTTTGTGTATCTTTAGATGGGATAGGCAAATGCTGCAATTAGCCCTCAACCGGATGCAGTTTAACAAGCACTTCCCCTTTTTCTCGTGTTGTCGGCTTCAACTTGAAAGCAAAAGTTTGCTTGGTGTCTGTCTGTTTGTGTGTGTGTGTGTGTGTTGATAAGTTGATAAGCCTGACAACAACCTACTCGAATTCGAATTTTAACTGAAACGACACTTTTCCTTCCCCCCACCCGTCGTCCTTTTCCTGTTTCAAGTCGAGTTCTTTGGCATCGTTAGCCACAGTTTCCTGTGCATGTTTTTGCCTTTTTGAAACCCTTTTTTTCCACTCCTGTCACGGTTGTTTGTTGCTATTGCTGTTGTTGGACAGGACGCCTAAAATTTCATACAGCAGGTCTTGAGTTAAGCATTTTCACAAATATTTTTCACACTTTTCTTTGGCCTTTGGCCTCGACGCGCCCGAAAGTATGCAACACAAAGTGACAAGCAACGCGGATTTGATTACAAGCAACATCTGACACACACACACACATACAGAGAACACACAAACAGAAAAAGAGAACAAAGCAGACTATGTGAGACCTAGAAAGTGGACGAGAGTACAGAGTACAGAGAGCTGAGAACTGAGAACTGTGAGCCGAGAACGGCTAATTAAAAGCAAAGACACAAGACAACATAAACAAGCCGAGGGCTGCTGGACGGACGGAGGGACGGACGGACGGACGGGGCGTGGCACTTAGCTCAAGTGTAATCAGAGCAGCTTTAAGTTCAAAAGCTGTTGCCAAAGTCAACAATTAAAAGGCGTTTAATTTTTATAGATTTACAAGCCAAATTTTCTCAAATGATAAATTCCCAACTATAAATTGGTAAGCATCAATTTCAATAAAAAAACGAAATATGTATACAGTTTTTAATGGAAACTACTTTTAAAATCAAGTACACAAAAGGTTGGTGTTTCTGAAATGTGAGAGATTTTATTATTCAGATGAATTTATTTAAAATTTCCTTAAATTTATTGGCATATTAGAAGTAAAAAATAATTTAATTTTATTGAATTGTAGTAATAGCTTATATTTTATGAAATGTTAAGAAAAACTATTACATTTCAAAGGAACTGAAAGCCATTTCAGGATGTTGTGAAAATGGCTTTTGCGTTGTCAGAGATTTTTAACGTTGCTTTGCATGAGATTTGATGTCTCTGTTTTGAAATGTGTTGATTTTGCTTTGCATTGAAAGAGTTAAACTTCCGTTTTGGGCTCATCGGGGCCATTGGCCGCCAAAATGAACAATTGTCGTCATATTCGGAGTCGTGGTTAAATGCAGCGCCAACTTTAACTACTTTTTGGGCGCTCACAAATCGTCAAAGTTTTTTTTCTTCGCTTCGCTCGCAATTTTCAACACGAAGCTGCCAAAGCGTTTTCTTATTATTATTTTCCTAGGGTTTCCTTCTTTCATTTCAGTCGGAATGGCAGGCATAAGAAGTTTGTCTGTGGCGCGATTGCCACGCCCCCAATCCGCCCCTCCCCATTTGACAATTTCGTTTGCGATTTGCTCACCGGCGATTTTGGCGGCGCATTGCGGCGCCTCAAAGTATGCAACTAAATTTGCAGACAACACAAAAAACCAAAAAAAAAACAAAACAAACAATGACAGCAGAAGTTACATGAAGGCAAATGGAAGAAGGCAAAGCGAAGAAGACAGCAGACGAAAGGCAGCTGAAGGGTGAATTGAAACAAAGGTTTTGCTTATTGACATTAAAGATTCAATAATGGCCAACATATGGCAGTTGCCGGATTTGGCTGCCAATCTCATCAGCTAGCAACAAAACACAAAATAAATGCAAGCTTATAAGTTCGAATATCGAGAGTATTCGACTAAGAGGTGCCCTAAATAAAATTGAATTCAAATGAATTCGATTTAATTTGAAGAGAAAAGTAAAGAAATATACATTAAAAATTCATTTATTAACTCTTTAAAAACTTCGAACTTCGAATATGAATGATTCAATATTGTGTGAGAATTAAATTCAAAGCTATGTTCAATAATAACACAGAAGTCATTCCGATAATATATACTCCTTTTGCAGCTTTCCTGTTTTAGTATCTTATTTCATTGAGTTTGATGCGTGATACAAATGTCCACTCTTCTAACAATTACTATGACTACAGGGTATACAGAGAGCAAGGCTTCCAATTATGGATAGGTATTTGTGTCCGAGGCAGACGGCTGCCAAGCTATTTGCCGGCTCGTTTGATGCTCCTGGACGGAGAATAAACAAATTACGTGCAGCATTTATAATCCGCAAAAGCCGAAAACAAAATTCTGTTTTTAGTTTTTGATTTGGGTTGCAAAAAAGGGGCTAAAGAGTAAACACAAATTGGCCAACAACAAAGGCACAAGGCAAATATCACATGCATAGAACGGGCAACAGGCAACAGGCTGACAAAATTGCTCTTAGCCGCATTCAAATCACAGTTGCAGCATTTTGAATGTTGCTGCTGCTCGTCTGTTGCCTGTTGCCGCCAGCCACTCACACAAACACTCACAAACACTCACACACACACACCCAGATACAAACACACACAAAGTAGTCGCACCTTGAAGTGTCAAATAGCCATGTGCAATTTCTGTCTCTGATCTTCATTCCCTCTTCTTCTCTCTCTCTCTAGTCTGTCTCCGTCTCACTCGCTCTGCCTTGAAATAGGAGCTGCTTTTGCAGAGCCAAAGGCAACGCAAACAAATGAATAACTTGGCATGTGAATGTGAATCTGAATGTGAGTCTGAATGTGAATCGGAATGTGAATGATTGACCACCGCAGACTTTTGCACTTGAACTTAAAGCGATGCGCCTGCAAGTATGCAGCACACATAAAAAAGCCACACACACACACATATGCACACACACTCAGAATAACTTGGGCCTGGTACTAAATTCGAGACGATAATTGATACGCGGCGCATGGAAAACGTAAAAGCGCCCAAGCCACACCGCAAATTAACAAAGTTGAGTGTTGCACGGTGGGTGGTGTACGGTGGGTGGTGGTGGGTGAGTTGGCTTTCGACGGGTCACAGGGTTAGCTACAACTGACAGGCACTGCGGCATCGAGCAGGGGGTTGGATTCAAGAAATATTTTCACTTTACCGCATCGAGTGTAACACAGAAAAATATTTAAAAAAGAGAAACGAAGGAAACAAAATATTTGTCAATAATCGACAGTCGATAGTGAAATACCCTGTGCTTGCATTGAGTGTGATGATTGCTATTTTGCGAATATCCACAGACTTATTATTATTTAATATTACTAAAATATTAATTTTATTTTAAATGAAACTTATTTATAATTTATTCCTATTAATATTTTTTTGATAATATTTTGTGTCGATTGCTATTAGTTGACGTTAAATAAAAATGAAATAAAATGATGACAACTGTCCACTATAAAAACTGAAGAAACCTACTAGATACAAATGAAAAAAGTATGAAAAATAAGAAGGGAATAGAAATTATGACAAATATTGGAAAGTTTATATCTTCCCGTAACCCAAATGTGCACACAGTAGTTTTAAAAAAAAAAACAGTTGTATCTCAGATTTGGTCACTGTTAATGTATCTTCCTTTACTTTAGGCAACTCTGTGATACCCCCGTTAGCTTAACTTCTGCTTACAGGGTATATACAAAAATATGCAAAGAAGCTAACACAAAATTGATGTGCGTTGTTCTTGTTGTTGTTGTTGTTGTCGCCTAGACAGACAGACGTTTAAAAGCGTTTTTTAGCAGCTTAACTTTGTTTTGTTGTTGTTGTCATTTTGTAATAATCGCAAGTATTTTGATTTGATTATTGCTCGTTAGCGCATCTCTCGCTCCCAAACTCAACTCCTCACCCACTCACCAACTGAACCACTCAACCACTTGCTGTGCTGATCGACTCATTAACTCGCTTATTCGGCGCAAAGTGCACAAAAACAGCCACGCCCTCATAACGACAACGAGGAGAACGAAAAGAATGAAAATTAACAAAAAAAAGTGCTGCAAACGCTTTAAAGTGCGCATCTCGAGGACTTTAAGGACATTGACTGTGTGACGGACAAGTTTTGTCGAGCCATGCAAAACGGTTATTAGTGCGTTTCCCCTTTCTATTCAGTTCCTCGTCGAGCCTTAATTAAGTCAGAAACTATAAGCGATAAACATTTGCCGTCATGTCTAATCGATTTCCGTGCGTTGCACGTCGCGTATACGCAACATTTGTACGGCAACGGAAGAGGCCTCAAATGGTAACTCAAATGGTAAGTAACTTTGGCCAAAACTGTTACCAGAATTGTAACTGTATTTGGAGCTGTATTTGATGATGATGATGTGCTCAAAGGATCTTGATGCCGCGTCAATGTCGAGAGACACATGTGAGTGTAATTACAATAAGTTCACTTTGTTTTTCAGGGCAACGAGAATTACGTAGATTTCTTATCGGAAATTAAACAGACGTCGAGACGGCATTAGCTAAAACTAATAAATAATTAATCTTTACTTTTTTAAGTGAAATTTAAATGATATATTTTGGAATCCCTTAATTGTTTGCATTATTTTATAGTGGTATGAAGTTATAGAATAAATATATAGAATGAGCATGTAAGGGTGATAGGCAGAGGCGAGAGGCAGAGGGACAAAATATGTGAATAAGAGTAAAGCCGAGAGAAAATGGGAGTGAGAAAAAGAAATTGACACTCTTCTCTTCGAGAATTTACCGAAAGAGAGAGAGAGAAAGCGTAAAAGTTGTAGATAGAGAGAATGCAAGACGAATAAAGATGAATGAAGCAAGAATTAATTTTGTACTTAGCTTAGTGTAATTTTTTTAATTTATTCGCAGGTAAATCCTCATTGAAAAAAATAAGAAATGTTCATTAGATTCACATTTGCTTTGTTGATCATCTAATTGATGCAGCTGCCATTCAGACTCATTCACGAATGATTCAACAGCCATTGAGGTGACATTTGTGATTCGAAATAAAATGAATAATTTGAGTACTCGTATATTACAGTGGATAACACACTAAATTTAAGCCATTACATTAAGTGAATGAGTTAATGTTATGCTCTTGCTGTTTCCCCCCAGCCACTGCCACTGCCACTTGCCACAAATGCATGTCAAGTATCTGTCGTGTCGTCGTCGGCGTCGTCGGCTTCGTTGTCGTCGTCGTCGTCGTCATGTGGCTTAAGCAAACGAACTCGAGTTGAGTTCGACTGACGCTGCCTTGATTGATTGTCATATTCATATTCATAATCATAGTCATAGTCATAGTCGTAGTCATATACACTCATTGTCATTCAAGTGCAGTCTCTCTCTTTCTTTGCCTCTCTTTCGCTCTCGCTGGGTAAACAATCAGAGACAACGTCAAAATGGTCGCTTAACACGAAGCTCATGAATATGCACACACTCACTCTGACTATAAGGGGGTTGTAATGGGTTAAGGGGCAGGTTAAGTGAAGAAGAAGAAGACGAAGACCATGCCCCCAACGAGACAAGTTGCTGCAACGCCGCAAGCGGCTTATTTAATGAGTCATTAGCCGGCGGTTTTTTCGGCCAAAAGGTGGCCTGGATGCAAGTGGCAACTTGCTACTTGCCACACACACACAGAGAGAGAGAGAGAGAAATAGAGTAGAGAGAAAGAGAGAGAGAGTGGAAAAACCGTGTCAAATTCCGTGCGACAGTTGTCAGTGTTGCAAGCTGCAGGGGCAACGACAATTATGTGGCGTCTGCAGTTTTAAGTGCGCCTTTGCATGTGCCACTGTTTGCTTGGCAGCAGCAGGCAGCGAGGCAAAGAAAGAGACAGAGAGGGCGAGAGGGGGACAGGACACATACAGGACATAGGCATTAACACACAATGTAAACATTGCATAAATACTTGTAAGCCCATAGAGCTACAGAGACTATCAGTGGCATGTGGCAACTGGCAACTTGTTGGCAAAACTCTCTTGGCCAAAACTGGTACACAGAAAATAAAAAATCCGGATTTCGGGAATTGATTTTATCCCAAACGGTTATCCCGAAATCGAGTACGATTATTTAATTCACATACGATAATTAAGTTTCTTCTCCGGAAACATTTTGATTAATTAATTACTGAATGTAAAATACAAAAATTTAAGGCTTTTTTTTGAATATTTGAATTCTGAGTGGTTGCCATTTTATTCGCTTATTATGATAATTTAACAATAATATCCTGAACACATACCTTATTAAAAAAAAAAAATGCCAACATCAAAAATTTTAAACTTGAATTCGTTTTTTTTCGGTGTAATTACATTTTTTGGGTCTAAGCAAAATCGATGAAATTGCTCAACACTCGCATGTGTGTGTGTGTGTGTGTGTGTGTGATTGTCTGTCTCTGTGTCTGCCTCAACTGTTGCCCCTTAAGTTTGCCGAGTTTGCCACTGATTTGTCGCATTCCCTGCGCAATGTGACAAACGTTAATTTTTGTGCCTTGTTTTGCATACAACAAAAAACTTTTGCCTGCGCATTGTGACAGTGGAGTGAGGGAGGAGGAGGGAGAGGAGCAGAGGAGTAGAGGGGAAGAGGAAGGGAAAGGTGGGCATGAGGTAGACGAAGGATAAGGGGCACATTGGTGTTGCTGCCACGACATTGCGTGCGTCGTCTTAGTTACTTGAGCAATTTATGGCAAATTAAATAAATTTATCATTGTGGCCAGGTTTGTGGTAACACCCCCTGCCCTTCATCTTCCCCTCCCCCGCTCCCTCACCACTCACACGCCCTTCCCTGCTAGACGTTAGCCCCAAAACTCTTGTCCAGTTGCAGCTGCAAAACAATTGTAATTTCACTGCTCGATTTAAAAAAACAGAAAAAAACAGCATATAAAAATTGAAGAAGTTGCTGGCCCTTGTTGCTGCCTCTTGTTGCTGTTGCTGTTGCTGCTGTGGTTGTCGTCGGTCTTGCTCCCTCCTCTCCGCCTCACCTTTCGCTAAGTAAAAGTGTCAGCGTGTGCCAGGCACGAGGCAAAAGCCAACCGAACCGAACCGAAAAAATAAAGGAAAAACAAATGTAGCGCAAGTTTTTGCCAACTTTCTTAAATACTTTTGCGGTTGCCAATACTCGTATAGGCCAGCAACGACAGTCAGTAGGCAACAAGCGGCAACTGCAACCCAAACCACAACAAAAACAACAACAATTAATGCCGCGTGGTTTGAAATTGGCTAAATATAAACACACTATCACATGGACAGTTCTGTCTGACGATCTGTCTGTCTGTATGTCTATCTGCCTGCTGTCGTTGTCGTTGTATGCACAACAACACGGCGTATGCGTGATTTCTGATTTTTACTTTTAGTTTATGAGTTGACTTTTTTTTTTTTGACTGCGAATGCAACGAATTAATGCAAATATATGTATGTTATTATTTAATTTCAAGTCTTAAGCACTGTCAACTCATCCTGCACCCTCTCCCCCCCCCCCCCCTTTGCTACATGTTTCCCCTTGTTGTTGTTGTTGTTGTTGCACTGTTGCGCTATCTTGTGATATATCGCTGAGCAATTAAATGTTATCGGTCGCAGAGACGTCAAAAAGGCGCACAGACAGCGAGGGAGAAAGATAGCAACACAGACAGGCAGTGAGGTAGAGAAAGAGAGAGAGAGAGAGAGTGCGATAGAATCAGACGGACACGGACATGCTCGTCCGAAAAATTGTCATTAATCATCGCGAATGACGAGCGTTGCACGCAACGGCAACGACAACAGTAACAGTAACTGTAACAGCAGCAACAACAACAACAACATCATCGACAACAACAACAAAACAACAACATCATCATCGACAACAACAACAACAACATCAGCGACAACAACAAAAATCATAATAACAATTTGTGGCCAAATATTTGTTGCCCTGACCGCAAATTTCTATTGCCAACTGCCGACTCGCATTCATATTCAAAAACACCCACAAAATCTCCGCCCCTTCTCCCCCCTTACGCCACCCGTGACACTCTGCATATGCAGCGGACACTGCAAGTGATTCATATCGAAAACACTCAGCTATGATGCAATATTCATGAATACCCGTACTTAACTCTATTCAGAAAAACTGCAATCAGCTGAGCTTCAATCATTCGTGATCTCAACAAACAAACAAAGTGTGAATGTCGTCATGACTATGAGTATGAGTGGCATTCAAACACGTTCAATGACTACAATTATTCAAATCAAATTTAAATAAATATTCATATAATACCAATTAATGTATTATTAGCTCAATTTAATAGAAACACTTTGTGATTCTATTCGTCATATGTACGAGTATTCATTCTTTTCCATTGGTTATTCATATAGTACATTTTGTTCGTTACATTGTCAAATATCTAAACTCTTCCATTTATTTATTTATTTATTAATAAATTAACTAATTAACTTTTTTATTTATTTATATATTAATTTATTTACTTATTTATTTATCTATTATTTTGCTAAGTGCAGTCGACAAAAAGTAATTATAATATTCTTTAAAAATACATTATTTTAGTTGCCTTTCATATTATAATCTGTCTCGACAATCAATCACTCTTATTCGTTTTATTCATGAGTAGAGCCTTAAATGCAAAGTGAATCAACTTTTGCTATGATTAAACATTCATAATTGCCACCGTTTATGCGTGTGAATACCATTCGTATTCGTAATTAGACCAAATGCGATTGCAATGAATATTCGAATTGCTTCAACTGCAGAAAATAGAACAAACGAGACTTGTCGGTTAATGCTCGACTGACAGATACCCTTTATAGTACTCTTCTATCCTCGAAAATCGATAGAAAATAGGGAAATAAAATTAAATTTGAACTAAAAAATTGTATGTGAGGAAAATATGAAACAGTAATTTGAAACATACCGAAGTTTATATTTTTGTCGTAGTTAGATAAATCTGTGAATATTTTTAAACTAGTTTTTTATTTGTTTGTATTTAATTCTGATACAATTATTATATTTTAATTTTGATCTTAAAATCAGCAATAAGTTTTACTGAGCATTTTTAAATAAAAATTGACATTTCATAATGATTTGGCAATTAACAAATAATAATTATTTTATTTGTTATTTACTTTAAATAGAGAAATAAAAGTTGGTTAGTAATTGTAATGTCATAACAATTATTTTTATTCCTGACATCCGTTTGCCTAATATACCCTTTTAGTTAAATGTATTATGGTTGCAGGGTAGTTGAATCTCAGACCTCGCTCATCTGCATCGAGCACTGGTCATCTCATTCAATTCATGTGTCCAACCATTCCATATTCCTGACTGCATTTTAATGCCCCCAACATTTTTGTATGAAATTCATTCAGATTTTATAGACACACCACCGCAAAACCACCGCAAAACCACCGCAAAACCACCGCTAAACCACCCGCAACATTCAGACACGACACGACACGACAACGCTGATAGCCGCTGATGGCGGCACTTTTGTGGCTCTGATTCCACTGGGAGCTGAGAGAGAGAAGGGAGTGGGAGTGAGGGATTAGGAATGAGAGATTGGGAATGGGAATGAGGAATGGGTTTGGCATTTGCATTGGCACGCGTAACTTAACTTATGATGCTAATGCTGCTGCCAAATGCATCAAGCATTTGCATCGAGCATTGGCATTAGCATTAGCATCTGAATCTGCATTTGTATTTGTATCTGTGCATCTGCATCTGCATCTGCAACTGCATCTGTAAATGTATCTGCAACTGCGGCTGCTGCCAGGCGATGATGTCAAGTCAAAGCCGAAGCTAAAACCGAAGCTGAAGCTGAAGCGCAGCAATTGAAATTGCAATTACAAAAACTGTTCATACAGATGACAGATCTGACTGTTGCCCAGGCATCCGCCTATTGCCACCCCCTACTGCTTCAACTCCTACCCCTTTCTACCCTCTCTCCCGCTCCTTCTCCCTCTTTCCCACTCTCCGCCTGCTATCGGTGCATCTTAAACGATCTCTGCGCAGCTGTGAAGACGACGTCGCTGTCATTTATCGTTGACGCTCGATTAAAATTCTTAGCGTAATTTAGCAATTGCAAGGGGAATCACAGGGAATGTGGGGTAGGGTGGGGAGAGGGACGGGATTTTCTAGGTGGAGGCGTTGGCGATGGCAGCAACATCGGCTTATAAGATAACCCAGTAAACTCAATGCGGCATATTTTTATTTATTTTGCTATTTTCTTTTTATGTCTGTGTCGATTTGATTGTGGATGCACGTAAATACCCTGTAATTTATGCAATTACTTAATGATGGCCAGGTGCGGCTAGGGATTCTTATCGAGATACGATAATAACATTGTACTGATCCAAAAAAATATATTTCATATAAACTAAAATATAAATATTTGATATTGTTCTACTCGTTTCTGTAAGTTTTTCCTGCAAATATTTGTGGAAGAAATCCAAGTCTTAAGACTGTTTACTTGGTATTTTTGAATTAAATAGTATTTATAAATTTGAATTTTATGTGATTTATTTTTTTAGGCGTGACACTGTCAGTATTTCCCACCTAATTGGAAGATACAAATGCATCCGATTGATATGACTTTAAATTTATTCAGTAAATTCGTTTGGAGTCTCCAATATCCAAAGCCAGAACATTTGTCATTTCTCTTACTTCATATATCTCTTTAACAGGGTAATTGTGGGTGAAACGGGGCGGGCGGACACTCGATACTCGAACTTACGCATTGAGTGCATTCGAGTGGTTCGTGAATCGTTTGGACTGTTTATGCGAATAACAGCAACATTTCGATTGCGTTTTGCGCGTCTCGAAATTCAAAATCAAAATGCGCCGCAGCTCTATGTATATGTACATATAGTATATATATAATTTTTCATAGCATGCAACAAGCTGGAGCACGGCATGCGGCGTATCTATGAGATACTTTATGCGGAATCTGCATTGCGCTCGTAAATTCATTTCATTCTCGCTGCTCTTGTCGTTTGTCATGCAAGTCAATAAGTCAGTCAGTCCGTCAGTCAGTCAGTCCGTCAGTCTGTCCATCAGTCAGTCAGTCTGTCAGTCTGTCAAGTCAATATTGTTGTCGCTGCTGGGCCTTAATTTGCATAAGGCCAAGACAACTTGAAATACTTCGAAATGCCAATGCACGACTATGAGATGCTCTGCAATCTGAACTCAAGCATCAGCTGACAAAATATTAGTGTGAATAAATCGTTTCGTATCTGATTTTTGTCTACACAGAAAAATAATGCGGCATAAGATTAATCCTATATGGTATCAGAAGTTTCTTAAACCAAATTCGAAATACTTAATTCAAGCACGGTTTATCAAATCTTTCTTCTGTGTTCAGTTTCAACATTTGACATCACATATTCAACAAAATCATCAGATATTTTGAAATTTTATTTAGCTATTTCAATCACTTGTCATAATTAATACATCTGAATATACATATATTAACATATTTGAAGCATTGACTGATTAAAACTAATCGAAATTATTTGTATGACTTGTTGATGGTGATGGGGTCATACCCGTGACGCTCCCCTTTACAGGGTATGCTGAGTGCACTCAATGGCTTGCAAATCAAGTGTTGCAGATACACGTGCCAAACATTTGTCACAATCTGTTGTTGCTGCTTATGGATAAGCAATTAATTGCACGTCTTAACAACTTGTAAGTTGTTCTTGTTGTTGTTCTTGTTGTGTGTTTGTTGTCAAAAATATGGCCAAGAAGCATAAGTGCAATTGATGAGTATGAGTATGAGTACGAGTTTGAGTATCAGCTGCAGTTGCAGTTGAAGTTTTCATTGTCATTGTATCTTCGGAATGATCTGCATCTGTATCTGATGCTTTGGTGTGGCTCAAGGTGAAGTCGTGCCATTCGTTTGATCACCATTCGATACGTATTCGATTTATCGAATCTATGTATGCAACAATTGGCCAGCGCCCAGTTTCCCCCTTTGCCCTTTTCCCTTTCCCTTTCTTATTTCCATAGCCATTTCCATTTCCTCACTCACTTCATGGCTGCATAAATTTGCATGTGAAATATGACAGATAAAGTAAAGTATCTTGTATCTTGTGGATTGCGGCTTGTAAGCTGCTGCTGACTTGTTTATGATCTCGCTGGCTGTTTCTCTGTTTGGCTGCTTGGCTGCAACTTTAAGCCCGATGACTGCAACAAAATGAACTTGTCAACTGCAGAATGAAGTCACGTATTTAATCAACTAAACATTATATGAGCCTGTCTGCAAAATGGCAGAGTTCTAGAATGGCAAATCGAAAATGGAAAACGCAAACGCAACACGGAAAATGACACAACAAGCAGCCAAGGCAACAAAAAAAAAGTTGGCCAATACTCCGATGTAGGGAGAGGGGAAGGGAAACGGGGGCGGGGGAGTTCGGGTTGATTCTTCTACATTTTGCACAAAATCAAATCTCATTGCGAATAAAATAACACAAAAAGGAAAAGTAAAGAAAAGAAAAGAAAATTTCTATATATGTATGTATAAAGAAACTTCTTATAATCAACCTTGCCCCTTCTCTCTTCCCCTTCCCCTTCCCCTTCCCCCGCCCACTCCCACCACCATTTACATTTTTTGCACGCGTTTCGCAGCAAGCAAATTACGTGCCTCGACATTGGACTCCCCACGCCCCCGCCCCTGCCCCATATAATGGGCGTGGTCCATGCCCAATGGCATTTTGACATTTTTGTTAATGGGCCAAGCATCAAATTACACACATACACAAACACACAAGGAGACACACACACACAGATACAGACAACTCTCTCATCTCAGTCTCTCACACTTGCACTGAGTTTCAGATACAGATACAGATACAAAAATAACTACAGTTGCAGATAGTGTTACTCAACTTGCCGCGGGCCTGCTAAAGGGTTGCCTCTCCACATGTTGCACTTTAATTTCGTGCCACAATGAAGCCGCCTCGAGTCGACTTGACTGGCCCTGAAATGTGGAGTTTGTTGTCACACAACAATATCAAACAGCAAACAAAATACAACAAGAGCGCAAACAACGAACAACAAACAGCGAACAACAAACAACGAACAACGAACAATGCCAAAGATTCTGTTAACGGTTTTCGGCAGACGCCCAGTTGCAATTCGGTCACTATGGACATAATTGACGCTTTTCGCGGCATAATAAAATTATCTAATATTAGCCATCGAACAACAACCAAAGTTTCCATTAAAACAACTAAAATTGCTATAATATAATTACTTTTAATTATTATATTTTTTAACGATTAGATTTATGTTTTCTTAGTCTGAAAATAAGTGATTGCTTATATAAGTGGACATTTGAGGGTTGAAACAGTGAAAATCAGGTTGCCTGAACTCTTTGATATAAGATTGTCACTAGCCAAAAACACTGTTTATTCAATTAGAGTTACGATCGAAATGACATGAAATCGATTATACATATCTATAATTATTAATTATAGCATTAATTATGCTCGTGATCTGTGAGTTAAGTTAAGCTATCTCTTAAAACAATTAAGTTGTTAGAGAATACTCTAATTTTATTGCAAAATGTATAACGATTTATTGAAAGAAATGTATGAACATATATATCGACTCATTATATCTGCATTTGATTTATTAACTTTTATCTATTTTATTTTATATGAATTGCTTTCACATGACTTAAAAATTACTCCATTAGTCACTAAATATGGGTTGAATATACACAGATTCTAAGATACCTGACCAATCTCATAGAAAATGCATTTAGTGTTGTCCTTTATATGCAAAACAAAATGGTTTTTTTCTACCAAGGGATTTCTTGGAAATCAACTTTTGGTACTTTAGTAAAAATTTTATAGTTTCTTAAGATTGCTCATCCATTCTCATATACTATGGATTTGGTATTAATGCAATTTAGTTGGAATCGGAACGATCCGAGGAATCTTGAATACAGAACTCTGCAAGGGTATCAAGTCTTTGGTGTACCGAAAACAATGAATTTTCTATCTTATTCATTAAAGGCTTCCCTGTTCTAAAGCTGAAGATTTGCAGCCTTGGGTTATAAGGCCATCAAATGTCTGCTCTAGCCCATGGTGAACTGTTCGAGTCGCCGTTACACACAGTCACAGTCACAGTTAGAGTCACAGTCACTGCTTTGTGTGTGTCCAGTGAATGTGAATGCTAAGAACAACAATGACAACAAAGCGTCAAAGCTGCCTGTAAACTGTAAATAGAAATGCACTTTACAGTTGCCCACTTTTAATTGTACTGTGTCACACATATACACAGACACAGACGCACACACACACACACACACACATTCATGTACAAACACTTGAACATGGCTTACATCAGCGCATGAGCATTCAGCTCATACAAAACACATCATTTATTTATACAGCAGATCTCATTTCGGTTCTGATTTCATTTCATTGCATTTCATTTCATTTCATTCCTACATTTTCTCCTCTTCTTCTCTTGTGCTTTTGCGGATTCTTCAGGAAGTACTCGACGCAGGCAAGCAGAAAAAAAACTCAAGTTTTACTTTTGTGTTCAAGCTTTAGAATTTCAAGCTGTTTGTATCTGTGTGTGTAAATGTATCTGTATCTATGTGTGTGTGTGTGTGTGTGTGGTCTGTGGGCGTTGGGCAGTTGCATTGTATTAAAAATAAACATTTCAAAGGCAGAACAACAACAGCAACAACAACAACAGCATCGAGCAGCCACAATACTATGTATGTAATGAAAATAATAAACACAAATTATGAAGTCATTCGAGATGCGCAGATTAGAAACCAGAGAAATGTCCAAGTCCAAGTCGAACTCGAAATGTTTCCCATTACAGTGCCCCATAAATCACCGTGCAAGTCACAAATGACTGACTAGCGAATGCCCTGTAATCAGTTGACATTCTTATCCCATATCTGATAAGAAAACTCATGTCTCAAGACTCAAAAAGTTGAGCACATTTACCATATTTACAGGGTATAGTGCAAAAATGTAGGCAGACTATGCAATTATATAAATGTGGTTATCTTAAGCATTGGTCGGGCTTTAGTTTTCTGCGAGTTTGCTTAGCTTGTTTGTTGTTGATGCTGCAAGTTGCCTCAGATAAGGTTACATAGATGCAGATGCAGATGCAGATACAGTGCAAAAGATACAGATATAAATGCACAGATACAGATATATGTACACATACACGGTTAAGCGGTAGCACACACGACATTTAATGAAGTCAAGGATGACATTGTTGTAAATACATTTATTTACGCACACACAGATAAACACAGTCACACACACACACCCGGATACATACATGAACTGCATTTTACAGTTTTTAATTTCTATGTACCTTTGTCTTGGGTTTTTTTTCTTTCCTGTGTATCAAATGAACAATTTGCTTGCTCTCTTTATCTCCATCTCCATATATATCTGTCTCTTTCCATCTGCTATCTCTTAAACTTGCGCTGACCGTGACTAAAATGGCCTAGAAAGTGAGAACTGCACACTCAAGTCAATGCAATAGGAAATTGACTAAGCACTGAGATAACTTCTGACTAACAAAAGACAAACAAAAAACAAAAGATTAAGAATCAGGAAATATCAACACGTCAGTCGATTCTGATAAAAATCAAAGTGCACTTTGCCCATTTCTTATCTGATAAACTTCAGATTGCAGTTCGCAGATTCTAGATAATGCTCACCGCATATCTTTATTTTTATAAAGTGATATTAAAAGCAAATATTAGATCTCAGGACACGTGTTCACATTTGCATTGTAATTATAATTAAGAACGACCTCGCTCTCAATATTTTCAGTTAACTTCCTATATTTTTCTTATCTTTAAATTAACAAAGACACTAGATCTTAGGAAGTCTTTCAAGTTTTAGCAAAAGTATATTTTGGACGTTTATTCCTTTGGAATTATTTGCATTTGAATTTACTTTTCTATTTTGCTTGTGTCAGAAAATAGAAAAGTTCCTGCTAAAGGCATACTTTTATTTAATTTTAGTAAAATATCTATTCCAAATTCTAAACTCGAAATCTAAACTCATATTTTGAGCAAGCTAAAAATAAATTACATTTTAAAAGCAATTCTGGGAAATGCTTAGGCGCTTTACTTGATATTTAAAAATTAATATTTTTGAAATTGAAAGCGTTGGAATCAAGTCTCTTTCAGCCGAAAAAATCCTAATAAAAATCCTACATAAATTCTTGTTTTCGCCAAAATCCTCAACGAAAATATGAAAAAAAGTGTTTTACTTGAGCAATGACAGCAGAAAACATAGTACCGAATTGAAAGTAATATTTTGCTCTGATTTTTCTATGTCTTCGACAATAATTGTTAATTGCCAGATTACCTTAAAGTGTTTTTTGCGTTATTTTATAGCTCTGATGAAAGTGTATCTTCAAAAAGGTATTTGCAGAACTTTTTTTTATATTATTTACATATGAAATTAAATATTTATAGTGTTTCCAAAGCACAGTCTACAGCAACAGAAAGAGAGCTTCTCCATAAGCTCTCCGTTGAGAGCAAAGCCTACAGTATGTGTGTGTGTGTGTGTGTACGGGTGTGTATGTGTCTGTGTGTGTGTTGCTCTGACCCGTTCGCTTCTCTTATTTCTAAATTAAGATGTTTGTGTAAATTAATTGGTCGCTGGCATCATCATTATTACAAAAGCGACAAACAATTAGCCTAGATTTGCTCACGACAATGAAGCGATGCGATAAGATGCAAAGACAGAGATAGAGATAGTCCTTGTCTCTGTCCCTGTCCTATCCCTGTTTTCGTGGCGCCAAGTGGCATGTGGCAAGTGGCAAGTGGCAATCTGTGCATCATCGTCACCATCATCGTCATCTTCATTTGTGCAGCTGCAATTGTTGTCACATCGCTGGCAATTGAGCAGCAATTAAATGTGGATGCCATTCACTGATTGAAACGAATTGGCAAGCAACTCAAGCCAAACTGAGTCGCTGTTGTTACAGTTTTTGTTGTTGGTTTCTCATTGAATTGAAGAATCGATCGACTTAGATTTAGTTGTGGCAAATGGATCGTTGGCCAACTTCACTTACCCGTATAGCCGTTCCAACCACGCCCCTCGGCGCTGAAGGCGGCGCTGAGCAGCGCCCAAAGCAGCCACGTGGCTGCCTGGGGCTGCAGTAGCCTTGCCATGCTCTGGATACTCTCTGCTTACTCTCTGGATACTCTGTGGCAGTGGCACTGAAGTGGCAGTGACTGTGGCAGCGACGCTTTCTTGTGGCAACTGGAAGAGATTGCAGCCTACTTATGTAGTTCGAGGTTTGTCGCAGCAGCAGCAGCAGCAGCAGCTTTTTGGAGTGGCATTAGAAATGCTAAACAAATGTTGCCCCAAACTTGAGTCCCGTGGTGCAGCATAAACCTCACAGCAGGATAATTTAGAGACGGAGTCACAATGCGAGTCAGAGTCGGAGTTGGAGTCCGAGTCCGAGTCCTCCGACTGACCGGACAGTGGAGACGCTTCCGGGGCAAAAAGTCAACGCATTAACACCCAGCAGCCAAACAAACAGGACAGCCATGAACACATTCACACAAAAAGGATACTTTCACAAGCATTTCCGTTACAAATGAAAGCCATGAAGAGCTTTCCCAACCCACTCCACCCACTTCCGCCTTTGTCTATGCGGGTGAAAACTGAATAAAGCAACAGCAGAAAAGACAACAACAAAACAAGCGACACTGAGACAGAAAGAGAGACATTAAATGTTGCTTAATTTTAAATAACGCAATATTTTTATATTTCTCACTTCAACAAAAATGAAAAAAAAAAACAAATGGAAGGCAAACAGATTCATGCCTCGCTTTCAGCCATCTCAAGCCTCATCAGGATTCAATTGTTCAATTGTTGTCGACATTCTCATCAAAATATTCATTCTAAAGGTCGAAATTTTCATTTTTGTAATCAATTTTTGGTAGCAGAAGCGTAGGCGTAAGGCGTGGCTTAGGGAAATGTGTTGGAAAAATTTAAATTTTCAAAATGAAATATTGACATTTGGCAAGAAAATCGCTTCAATTTGGACAAAGTCCTGAGAGTTTGAAGTTTTTGAGAAAGTGTCAAAAATAAGTATGAAAATAAGTGATGTAAATCCAAACTATGAATTAAGTTGCATGAAAGTCATTCACGAACCTCGATTTGATTAGTACGAAACGTCGTCAAGGAAATAATCGAAGTTGTCGATTCTTCGATATAAGAATAGAAAATTATCAACTCCAATATCTATCTCCAATATCTGGCAAAACTATTAATTGTAATGGGAAATGTTCAACACACTTAGCTAAGTTAAAAATTATTAAAAAAATATCCCGAATGTAAAGTAATAGAAATGTGATAATATTCATTATATGTATCATTTAAGTGAAGCTATAAAAATGTTCAAATGGAAAACTATTGCATATGGAAAAACGGTTTTGAATTTAATTTTTCTTTTTTAAAATATGAAAACTTATATCAATTTCAGCAAGGAAATTCCTTGCAATTCTGAAAACAACTTCTTGTAGAAGCTCTACAAATGTGCCATAATTATAGCAAGCGACGTGTGTTGTCTGACACTCTCTCTCTCTCTCTATCTCTCTCTATTCTCTCTCAATTTGTATTTAAAGCTATCTCTTTCTGGCGTTGTCGCGTCGACAATTTGCGCAAATTTTGCACAAATTTCGAGCATAAATTACAACAAATTGTGCCAGTATTAAATGGCACACAAATTCCAATTCCGATTTCATGTGGCGCTGTAATGAACTTGAACTTGAAATTGGGCTCCCCCCTTCAACTGACTGACTGCCTCCGTCATCGAATTGATCAAGGGGTACGAGGGACGAATGGGGGGTGGGGGCGACAATAGGGGGCCATGTGCTTGGGGTTTTGACCATCTGTGAGAAATCGCGAGTGCGAAATGTTAAAAAAACGTCGATTCGTTTCGATGCGATTGCTCGAATGTGTTCGAATACGTTGAATGCTTTGACTGAATGCTGTGTGACGTGAAAGGTTTTCGTTGTTGTTGGTGTTGGCCTGACTGCTGACTGCGGTCGGTATCCGTATCTGTGAGATACGCGTAAAAGCTTTGTAGTTTATGCGGCGTTTGGCAAAATGCCTGCATTTTAAAAATTATTAAATGAGATACAACAAAAAAGTAGTTGTTGCTGCTGATGCTGTTGTTGTTGTTGTTGCTGGTGTTGTTGTTGCCTATGTTTCAATTAAGTTAACATTAAAGGAATGCTTTTAGTTTGTTCGGCTGTAAGTGGCCGCCAAGCAGCAGCAGCAACAGCAACAGCAACAACAACAACAACAACGGCAGCGTCAGCAGCCAAGTTTTGTGTTACCAAACATGTTACGCATAATAATTGGCGAATTGCAACACAATGGAGAGCCTGCCACAGAGAGTCAGCAACAACTGAGGCAACTGAGGCAGCAACAGGAGCTGCACACACGCCATCTTTTATTTTCCTTTTTTTCCGTTTTTTTTTTTGGTTTCGGGCCACTAATGAGTTGAAGCTGATATTTTGTTGTTGCTATTCAAAATGCTAGCCTCTTTCAGGCCGCTTTCGCGCCTGGTTTGTGGCAAGTTGTTAATGATGCGCCCCACGTTGCATGCTGCATGTGGCATGGTGCTTGCTGCAAGCTGCTTATGTGCGTTATGTATATTAACATATCTTCATTAAAACTCATCTAAGCGTTCCTTAAGTTCACATTTCTTTTGGTGCTTTTAGAAAAGTCATTAAAATTAATGATGCATATTATTTAAGTCTTTTTCTATCCTCTTTTTTTTGCAGTCTCAGCTCGGCCCCAACATGCCCCACTTCCCCACTTCACGCCACCGTCTGTCTCCCCTTGTGCTCTAATGCCCAATAAACTTTGTGCATTCCATTGCACAATGCCTGGGAAATCCAAAAAAAAAGAAAAGAATAATAACAACAAGAACAAGAACAAGACACATGAAAAGTGCTGCATTGACACTTGCAAAATGATCCTCAAACTGACACTCGAAAAAGTCACAAGCAATATTCAAATTCAGATTCAAATTTAGACCCAACTTCTTCGGGGTGCATTAAATGCAAACGCTGCGAAAATAATAAGTCAAATTTTAGAGACAGCTGCTCAGCACAGTTGCCGAGAGGAATTTCAATTTGAGGAATTTCAAAATTGGTTTTTGAATTGAAATCTTTGATGGGAATAACGACGACGACGACGGCGATGACAACGAAAATAGCTTTTGACTCGGCCATATTTGGACTTGTTATTTATAATTTTTGTCACCCCCAAAAGAAGAGACGAAATGGAATGGAATGGAAGCAAAGTGCGGAGAAAAGGTGTCTTTCAATTTGTCAGGCTGCAGCAACAACTACAACAACAACAAAACAAACATGTGGCAACATCGATTGTTGTTTGTTGTTGTTGACGCTGCTGCTGCTGCTGCTATTTCTATCTGTATCTTGTATCTTGCAGATACAAGAGATACAAGCTGCGATCTGCGATCAGTGCCAGAAACGTTTAACGTTTTCCTTTTGCCAACAGATTTATTTCGATTTATTCGCTGGCTCAGCGGCTTTTTGGCTCTTGGCTGACTCTTTGATTAAGATTTACTGCCGACAACGACAACAACAAAAACAACAGGAACAATAACAACAACAAGCATTCAGTAGAGCACAAAACAATACGTCCCATTTGACATTATTTATAACTGATAGCAAATATTTACATACTCGCACTCGCAATCTGGCAAAAATAATAAAAAAGCGCGATCATCATCAGCCTGTTCCAGAAATATTCTCAATAAGTAAATTAGCTATATCAATGACACTATAACCAAAAGTCAATCACTCTACTCTGATATCTATTTGAAACTTAAACGATGATGATATGCAACAATAATCTATAAAAAAATCAAAAATACCTCAGAGACTAAACAAAGAAAATATTGCATAGTTTTTACATATTAGCTAAAACAATTGCCAAAAGCATATTATATAGATTTTCATGCTGTTTTGCCGGCAATATTCTAAGAAACAATTAATTTCGAATAGTGTATTTAAAACAAATATCTCTGATTTTTTTTTAGGTACAAGAAATATGAAATCCTTTTTTTTTTGGTAAGAACTTCTCGTGGTTATTATTCTCAATAGATTCACTTGACTTCATTCAGTTAAGAGTTTCTTCTCCTGAATTCTATCCCTAAATTCTGCGAGAAGCTGAAATTTTAATTATTCGTTATTAAACTGATCTCGGAATTCTAAAAATGAAATATTGAGACCAATTATCATTTTGAAGCAATTTTTGCCAAACTTTCGAATTGTAAATTTCAATAACAAACGACTTGCTTTGAAGATTAACAGTTTCTTTAAAGTTCCCATAGTTCATGGCACATTTTATACATTTTAAAATTAATGCCATGATCATACACGAAAATATTTAGAAACTGAATGACAAATATAAATTCGAAAAGGGGAAACACTCTTTAGGAAAAACGAGCGTATTTTATTGCCATCAAAGTGCACTAAGAGATGGCTTGACAAGCGCAATTGGCCAGATAAATTGTAAGTTGGTAAGAAAGCAAGATGCAAGTGGGAATGCAATCAAAGATTTGTCTAAGGAATGTTTTAACAACTCAAAAGTTGCACTATTCACAGTTTAAAAATGTATTAGAAAATACACAAGAAAATTAAAATTTACTTAAAATAAAGAACATTTTTCTTAAGGGAATTTAAACACGAAATTCTTGAACTGAGGGCACAAATTTCTTAGCATCACTTTTACATTTAGACGACACTGCACTAAAGGATGTTATTGTTTTGATCAGATTAAGGACATACAGACACTGGACACCAGAATATGAAAATACCAACGGTTTTGGGGCAACACTCCAAAAGCTACGCTGCTGCAATGTTATGTTTTTTAATATTTTCCAAATCGGTTGTTTTCGCACATTAACAAAAAAGTAAATAAAAAATACAAAACACTAATTTGCAATTTGGCATCTTTGCATTTTTTTTTTTTTTGCTTTTTTGGTACACAATTTTTTAGTTTGGCTTACTTAAAAAACAAGAAAAAAAGAGTTTTGGCTTTTGTGATATTCGAAAATGTTGAGATTTAAATCAATTGCAATGTTGAGCCGAGTGCTTGTTCATTGAGTGGTTGCACACGCGCCACAGTTATAGTCACAGGCACTGGCACAGGCACAGCTACAATTAGAATAACAGTCACAGTCACAGTCACAGTGGCAGTTGCAGTGGCAGTCGTTGTGGCTGCAGAACGTAACGCACACGCAAACGCTTCAAGTTGAACTGACGCGGCAGTAAAGCAACCAGCGCCGGCATCGACTCGCCCAGCGCCCAAAGCGCCAAACGGCAAAGCGGCAAAGCTGCCTAAGCGCGCGCCCAGCGTTGAGGAGGCGCCGAACGACGACAGCGATGAGGCGACGAGGCGACGATGCCGACACGAAGCGACCGAAGTGAATGACGAGCTAACCGAAGGCACACGACGGCGACATCAGTTTGAATCGGCAACAACTGTAAGCGGCGGCTGTTGGCGCTGCTCGTTCGGCTGGCAAACACGAAGGGGACTGTGGGTGTGTGGGTGTGTGTTGGTGTTTGTTGATGTGTGCTGGAGTGTGGTGAGGTGGTCGCAATGCTTCAGCGGACACAGCCAACCAGGCCGCATTTTAGCAGTGCTCTGAAACAATGCTGCCAAAGGGCTCTCACACAGCAACATGTTGCTGACGTCACGCAGCAACATGTTGCTGACGTCACGCAGCAACATGTTGCTCACATTATGTGTATGTTGCGCCTGCGCCAGTCGTTTGAAATGCATTCCGAACTCAAGCAAAAGACATTAGTAACTAATTGTTAGCGTTTAATTATATTTACAGCACACACTACAATCACACACAGTCCCACATACACACAGAGCACAAGAACAGCAACGGAAGTTGCGGGCTTATCACATTTTTCTATTCGCAAAACTCATCAGACATGCATAACTCCCTTGTTGCTGCTGCTTACAGGGAGGTAGAGTAGGGTAGTGTGAGAAGGAGAAGGAAGACGGAGACGGAAGCGGAGGTTGCGGTGCAGTGCTTACATTGTTTGCAGTTATGATTTTTATGATTTTTAACAACAGTCTCTGATTGTTGCTGTTGCTGTTGTCGTTTCTGTTGTTGTTGTTGTCTTGCACTCGTTGCCTTAATTTTTGCGCCCTTTTTTTTTGGCTTGAAGTGTGAAAAGAAAAGCGCTGGCTGGCAAATTCAATTTGCATATGTGCAAATGTGTGTATGTGGGTGGGTGTGTGTAGTTGTGTGTATGTTTGTGTGTGTATGTTGCCATTTAACGTAGCGAAGCTGCTAATTGACTGTTGCTGCTGCTGTTGCTGCTTTTGTGGCTGAAGAGTCCGTGAGTAGTTCAAGGGGTTAGAGTGGGAGAGATTTGGCCCGTTTGTGGGCCAAAAGTGCAAGTGGCGAACGCAACAAGAATCGAAGCCAAATAATTTCATACAAAATATTTATAATCAACAGACCAGTAAAATGCAACCGCAGCAACTACAAATCAACAACAAACAAACAAGCTCAACAATAACGTTGGAAATTGAGTAGCCCCACACAATTTTATAAAAAAGGGCAGCTTTTTTTTTAAAAACAAATTACACATGTATATGTATGTGTGTGTGTGTGTGTGTGTATATATATATGTATATATGTGCCGTGGAGTATTGTGGTTGTCTGTGTGTTTATATAATAATTAAAATTTAGCGGCGTTGCAACAGCAACAACAGCATCCAAATGACGCACTTACGAAATAGCCACAACAAAAACTACCATAACAAAAACATGAACAACAAAAACAACAACAACAACACCAACACCAACTGCCGCAAAAAGTTTCAAATTTCACAACAATTAACGCGCCACAATAAAATGTTTGCAACTTCAGAACTTGTCATGGAGCCCCAAAGATTCCCCGACCTTAAAAGTTTTGAAGATCTTTCAAAATTCTGCGGGTACTTATAAATAAATTCCCATATGCATTGAAGTGCGTATCTCCACATAGCACTTGAAGTTTCAATTTCAATTTGATTAGCATATGGGTTAATTATCTCGATAAAATAAATTGCATTTAAACAACCAAAATATTGACACATTTCATAAAGCATTTTTTCTTACGAAATTTCAGCAAATTCATGATTATATGAAATTGAAATAAAATTTTGAATGTGTGAAATGAGAAAAATTTCTTTGCACAGATGCTTCACTAATAAGGTATTTAAAGTACAAAATAGTTAACTCTATAGTGTCCAATAATTTTTCCGATATATTCCACAATAAGATATTAAAGTTGAATGCAAATAATTTTACAGTTTTTGTATATTTCTATTTTGCATTGCCTATGCCAAAAAAAATTGCACTTTGAAAGAAAGAGGCAAATATTGGAGTAAACCTGTTGCTTGACCTTTTCATCGACATACGAAAAAAAATGAACAAGCCCACATAGAAAGCACTTACGCCTTGCGAGGAACGACGGATCTCTCAAGAAGCTTCAAAGCCTAAGTGTTCTGCAGCCAAAGTTCGACAAAATTTGGATGTTAAATGCAAGTGTAGCTACCGAACGCGGAGTAATCCGCAAGGCAAAGCATCTGAAGAGATTAAAACTAGAAAAAGAAAACCAACGCTTACTGGCATTCACATGGCCCAGAGTCTGTCTACGATTCAATCCCCGACCGAATTTTTCAAGTGATTTCAAATAAAGGTGGTTATGCACATTAGTTATCATATCACCTTAAAGCATTTTTATAACTTATTTGGTACTACGTTTTTCAATAAATTTGTGATTCATATAAAGTTTAAAGCCTTGAGTCTTTTTAGTTGAGCGATAAAAAGTAACCATATTTGAGGTTTACTCACAAAAAAAATTAACCATTAAACTTAGAACGCCCATTTTTTGGTTTTGTTTAATTAAGAATTAAGTTTTATAAAAAATTAAAATAACATAATGAACTCAATTTTCTAAAAAAAAAAAGTGAGTCAATTTGGTTGATCGGAGGTGTATAATTATACATATATAAATGATTGATAAAAATACAAATATATTTTCACATTTATTTCATTCCCAATTAAATTTTACGTTTTGTAGGATAAAAATGAGATTATGTGCTCTTATTTACACAATTCAGACGAATTAACTTTAACGTAGAGAAGATTCTCCCATTAGGTTGCAACTAGAAAACATTTTGATTCCAGAAAGAAATAGAAAGGATAAAGAATTCTCAAGTATGTGTTGATAAGACATAGATTTTGTACAACAGTTAGTTGAGTTAATCGAAAGCTATTTCCATTATTTTCTGTGTCAAAGAATGCAAATTCAGTTTTTAGTAGGTTTACCTCGTCTATATTTATTTACAAACACAGCTCCCACACGCTCCGGGCATCGAAAGTCAAGTGTCGAAAATTCATTAAATTTACAAGGACACAACTTTGGACAGTGTGTGTGTGTGTGTGTGTGTGTGTGTGTTGGTGTTGGAGTGGGAGTGTATGCGAGCTTTTTTGTGACCTCTGTCATTGCATTTAATCTCGTTGACAGCACTTAACACGCCCCCGAGTAGTAAAAGCAGCAACGCCCGGCAAAAATGAAAGCTCACTTCAACCAGAGACTGTTGCTTGTTGCTTGGTGAAAGGGAAGGGAAGGGGTTGCTCTGCTCTGAGGGGGGAGGGGCGTGGAAGGACTACAAGCGGATTATTTAAGTTTATAATACGCTTAGGGGCAATTTTAATCTGTTGCAAATTGTTTTTGTTGCTGCGACGCCAAAATAAGAAAACAAGAAAAAAAAAATAGATACATCTGCACCCCAAACGCCACTCCGACCAAAATTACCATCTATAAAACATCTTTTTGCAGTGCCTGTGCTTGCGTTGCTCTGTTTTTTTGTTTTGTGGCATATGCGTGCTCACATTTGTGGCATGCGAGCACTTCATAGATACACATATTGTAATCCAGATATGCCTGCAGAAACGGCGAGAGGAACGGGGAGTGAGAGTGGGAACGGGAACGGGAAAACTGCGGTTGTGATTTGAATTTGGATTTTGTTTCGGCACTGCAACTCCATGGGTCGTTTCATTAGGCGAAGCGAAAAGCGCACAGCATTTTCAGTGGGCGGTTCCGTTGCCGTTTGGGGAACGATTGTAATTTCACTTTTTAGAATAGCATTTTGTTCGCTTTTTTCCCCATCTCAGTCTCAGTTGAGTTTTTGTTATGTAATTTACTCAACGAACACTTGGAGAAGGGTCAGGGTCAACAGCGGCATTGGGGAGCTTGCGAATCTCGGATATTTTCATAAGAAATTTGATCTCATTTTTTTGCCCAGCTGGGAATAGTGAGATAGATGGAAATTGCGAACTTAAAACAATGGAATAGAATGTGTGTTAATAATCAATTCTAATTTTGATATATTTCCAAACTTTTCGAGATTTTCAAACTAAAACCAGTTTCAGTCTTTTTTGGAACACGAGAAATTAAACTTTCCAATTGTTTAAAATTCAAAGCGGAACAGTGGAATTTTAGCAATCAGCCCCAAGATGTACATATATTGATGCTGTTTCAGTTTCCACAGTGTTTTATTCTAACATCTCAAAGTGTTCTGTTGCAAGTGTATTTCGAAAATTCATATTTTCTGAATTTCAAAAGAGATCAATGGAATTGATGATAATAAAATCATACACTGCTGGTTTCCACACTGTTTCATTCCAAAATTTCTTTGCTGTATCGCTTTCACATTATTCCGCTTTCATTTTGAAATTTCGTTCCTGTAGATACCCACAGTCAACATTTCAACGAATTCAATAAAATTTAGGAATTTATGTTTGATTTTGCATAATTACAAGTGGAGCGGCACGTTCCTAAAATTAAATGTTGCAAATTGCATTACAATTATGCAACTGATCGATGCTCGTAAATTCAAAACAAAAAAAAAAGCTCGAAATTTGTTCTCAATAGTTCTCCGAACTAGAAATATATATATATTGTAAAATACCTTAACGCAGAATGAGTAAATATCTTGCAATTACAATAACCTGATTCGAAAATTCTGTTTGAAATATTTAAATAACATATTTTCTTAAGAACGGGACATGACCCGTGCCAAATGAGATCAGCGATCGCCGCTGACATCATACGAAACACAAATCCAAAATAATCAAAATTAAATGGAATTGCGAATAGCAAAATGGAAATAAAATATGTATGTATTTATTCAATGAAATGAAAGCAAAGAAAACTACTTAGCAAGAAAAAAAAAATTAAAGGCAAGTTCTAATCAGAACAGAAAAAATGAATGAAATGAGAAAGAATAAAGTATGTGAACTCACCCTGTGGCTGCTCTGGATCGCGATCTGAATCATTACCCGCTTGAGATTCGGGTTCGGGTTCTGGTTCAGGATCAGGTTGTGGTTGAGGTTCAGGTTCTGGTTCTTGCGGTTGTGGTTGTGGCTCGTCCACAATATCCCCGTCATCCTTGTCGGGACAACCAGCCTCGTCGGTCTGATCGTCGCACTGAAATTCGCCATCGCATCGCATATAGAGCGGCAGGCAGCGATCGTCGCATTTGAATTCGTCATCATTGCAAACTAAATAAGTCAAAAAGCGCAAAGCAAAACGCAAAGAATGTAAAGAAACAAAAACAAAAGCAAACATAGTTTATAAAATAGCTGATGAAACAAAGTTACAAAATGATGAGCGATGGACGATGAAGAATAAACGATTAACGATCTGAGCTGATCTCAAATAGCGAATATTAAATTGAATGAATTTAATATTGATCTGATCTGACTGATAGATGGTTTTGATTCAGATTTATAGTAGATAGTAGACAGTTGTTTTTTTGAAGGGATTGATGGAAATGTGACGATCGATTTGAGCATTGATTATGATCATTACCCAACGGTCTTGGGCAATCCTCCTCATCTTCGCCATTGGGACAGTCGGCTTTGCCGTCGCACTTCATCTCATCGCAGACTCGAGTGTTGCTGCTGTGGCAATAGAATGTGGCATCACCGCGACATTCCGGTTCTGGTTCTCCGGAGCCATCAACCTCAACGAATTCTGCCCTTGCTGGTTCGTTAGGATCTAAGTTGTGTTCAAGTGTTTTTTATTTGGTTGTGTGTTGTGTGTGTGTGTGTGTGTGTGTGTGTGTGTAAAAGTGTGCGGGAAAGGCACCAAAAAAATTAGAATTCTTTTAAATAATAAAGGGATTAAGGCAACACAGATCAATGAACAAAGAGCAGCAGAATAACAGAACAACAGAAGAGCACAGCAAAAGAGAAAGACACAGACAAACGAATACAACACAAAGAGAACGAAATGAACAGTGAGAGAGAGCGTAAGGAGACACTTAAATACATATGTAGACAAATAAGCTTACAATCATGAGTATGAGCGTATGTATGTGTGTAATACACACTGTGTATGTGTGTGAAATGAGAGGAAATATCATCACAGGATGAGAGCGCCATCTAGGAACAAGAGCGCACAACGCTGAGCAATAAGACGCATACGAAGAGCTTTGCGAATGAGTGAGCGAGAGCGACAGACAATGGGACAGAGTGTGGCTGAGATCGATAAAGCGAGTGAGAGCAAGAAAGAGCGAGTGGATACTGAAACTCCTGCTGGGTAACATTTCTTTGTGCGCTGTTATGAATAAATGTGTGTGTGTGTGTGTGTGCGTTAGACTGTGTGTGTGTGTGTGCGTGTGTGAGTTAGCGTGTAGAACCGTTATACCCGAACCCGAAGCCCCAAGACACGTGGAAATCCCTTAGATGTATGTACACAAGACACAATTTCCCCATCGAGAAGAAATTGGCTTCCCGGCAACAATCGGAAAAGCAATCGGAAACAAACCCTTCTTCGGCGGCAAACGCTGGCACACCCGTGACTCGCCCTCCCCGGTACAGTAGACACCATTGAGGCCGTACTGGGAGTCAGTGTCCACAGTGGGTGTGTCGGTGGTGGGCGGGGTCATTAACTGATTGCGACGCTCGCACATTTCGGCATCCTCGTCGGATCCATCCTCGCAGTCGTGTCTCCGATCGCAGATGTAAATGCAGGGAATTCTCGTGACGGATCCTTGGCACTGAAAATTGTCTTCTTCCGATAAACATTGTTCTGGGTAGGGTTCTAATTCCGATTCGGTTGGGCTTTCTTCCATCTCTTCCTTCGGAGTTGGCGATGGCGTCTGATTGCGACGTTGGCACATTTCAGGATTCTCATCGGATCCATCATCGCAGTCATGGGCTCCATTGCAGATGTTGTAGCACGGAGTGCTCAGCTTTTCACCGCTGTCACACTGGAAGTCATCGTCGTCAGTCTCGCAATACGAGTTCTTCTGAGTGCGTCTCTCGCACATTTCGGAACTCTCATCGGAGGCATCTCCGCAATCGTTTACCCCATTGCAGACGTTCTCGCAGAGAATACTGTAGGGGCTGCCAGTGACGCACACGAAGAGACCGTCGGGCGAGTTGCACGAATCCCCATCGAGATCATCCTCAGCATCAGCATCAGTATCAGCATCTTCGTCAGGATCAGCATAAGCGTTAGGATCAGCTTCGGCATCAGTCTCAGAATTGTCGGCCTTCTCATCGACATTTCCAGTGGATTGAGCGGGTCGAGGTGCATACGGATTGGGAGCAAACGAATCGGCGCGCCCTCTGCACATCTCCTCGTCCTCATCGGAGCCGTCGTCGCAGTCGCGGCTCCGATCACAGGTTCGGGTGCAGGGAACGCTCAGGATCTCTCCGTTCTCGCATGTAAAGTCGTCGAGTTCGAAATCCTTAGCATTGCTGCACTGGTAATCTGTATGCGTGTGTGAGTTAAAGGATCAAGAAGCTTGCGAGTGTGTGTGCGAGTCAATGTGTGTGTGTGTGGAAGTGTGTATATGTGTGGGTGATAGTTTGTGCAAAAGTGAGTGAATACTTCGGCTAGTATTTACATAGATTACAGTGTTAGGCGCCATCTGATTGAATCGCTTCTTCAGCCTCTAGTATTTGGGCTGGGAAAGCTTAAAGCTTAAAGCTCTTCAACAATTTACAGTTCAAATTCAAAGCTTGCGTTTTCCAACACCGACACCATAGCAGTCAGTATCTCAAGACTTTGGAGGTGGAAATACTCGTGGTCGTAATGTGGGAATGAAATCGGTTCGGGGGACTTACCCAGTATTGGACGGAAGTAGAAGTCATCGTCGAGGGAGGCGCTCTGGTTGCCAATGAGATTATAGTTCTGCAGCTGATGTCTCAGTTTATCCTCAAAGTCGGGAACGTTCGTTGGAATATCCAGGTTGACGATCACATAGCTCTGGAACTTGTCGTTCGTTGGCCTGGTATTAAGAGTGAGAAAGGAAAGATTAACATCAGATGATTCTCTTCATTGACTTCTTTAATCCATTTACCCGACTTGTAACAGGTTGCTGTGCAGATCGACATCATCGTCGTCGCCCTCGTAGCTCTGTCGGAAGAGCTTGCGCAATCCCAATTCGATCTCCTTGTTCAGATTCATGAACTGCTTGCTGTGCTTGTCCGCATACTCATTATCGTATGGCTCATTGACGGTGAATCGCGTGCGATCTGTACGATGAAATGGCGAATGGCAAATGATTTCCTTCTTTCTATTGGGATCAATCTATTCCACAGCTTTCACTTACATAATGCGGTCTCCACCTCAACGGTTCCGGAACCATCTTCGGTCTCATAGTCGTCGGACGGGCGATTCTGGGGCAATGCGCGATGCTGTCGCTTTGCCAACCTCTTTTTTGTCGCCGGCTTCTTGGCCCGCTTCTGTCTGTGGAGGTGCACGTCGCTGCTTCCGGTTGAGAAGAAGCGTGACAGCTCCCGACGCACCCGATTCACTCCGGCCTTCCACAGGCTCTCCTCGGGGATGTCTTCGATCAGGGGCACTTGAGACTTCTGGATGTTGGACACCGTTAACGGTGACTCATCCTCCGGGGCAAAGAACAATTTGTCGCTGTCATCCAGACTTGAGATTTTCTACAAATATGGATAGAAATGCAATTTCAAATTAATTTTCCCTGTGTTATTATTTTTTTTAAAAATACAGTCGAACTTCCCTAACTCGAATCACCATTATCCAGGAAAAAAGTTCGAGTTAGGGAGACTTCGAATTTGTTTTTTTTACTGTTTTAAATGAAACTACAAATGCATTCAATCATAAATACATTTCAAATTTGAAATTTTTCTTGTTATTTTCAACAAAAATAAATTCCAGTTTGTTCAAGACCTGTTAATATTCTCTAAAATTGGTTTCTTCGTTCCTTTGCTGTATCCAAAAGAAGAAGTTCCCGATTCAAATGTCATCATAATTAATATTTCATTTTTTAATATAATGAAAAATGTTTTTGCTGACAAACCACATTTTTTAGCAACTTTAATTTATTTGGTCGAATTTTAAATTCCTTAACTACTAGTAAGTTTGAATATTTCTTTAAACATTATTAAACATTTTAGTACACTGATGCGCTGACAAAGAAGTACATTTCGAATATCTTTCCTACAGCAATTTCAGAAGCCTATATAATTGTTGATGCAATATTCTATCATATTGCATCACCATATGTTAATGTACATCAATATTACATATCCAAACGATCCGGTAACCAAAGCATATAAAAGAAACGAAAAAAAAATGCAAACTTTATTGGAGATTTGCCCGAAAAATTCGACTTACAGAAGCACGGGCCAATATTTTTGTTCGAGTTACGGAGAAATTCGACTTATGGAAGTTCGAGTTAGGGAAGGCTTTTTATATGAAATTTGCCCAGTAAACGCTATTGCCACTCGATTTTGTTCGAGCTAGAGAAAATTCGAGTTAGGGAAGTTCGAGTTAGGGAAGTTCGACTGTAGTTATTCTTAACAATTTTAGATAAACAGATCAAAATGTCACATTCAATTCTGTGTTATGCTTCCTGCTGTCATTGCTCAAGAAACCTTTTTTTTTTTAATTTTAAATATTAGCAGTGTTAGTGACTCCATGGATTGCATTTGGACTTAACTCAGAAAATGTCCGCTAGAGTGCGCTGTTTCGTAGTTTTGCGGTAAGCAGCCACCTAGCGTTTGCTTGCATCAGTGAATTTATTATAATCAGAATTAAATTCCTAATCCAATCGCAGTTGAGTAAT
The DNA here is from genome assembly GCA_037043405.1 of Drosophila subquinaria. NCBI lineage: Eukaryota > Metazoa > Arthropoda > Insecta > Diptera > Drosophilidae > Drosophila > Drosophila subquinaria. The sequence continues at coordinate 425,305 of JBAMBL010000255.1, forward strand.
TCTTAGTTAGCCAACAATTTAACACTCTATCCCTTCCTCTCTGTCTTCCAACTCCAACTTTTATCGGGTAAACTGTTAAGTCTTTGACATAAATGTTTGTGTTTCCGTTTATTTGACTCAATTTAAAAATCAGCACGCAAGTCAAAGGCAAAAAGCTTCACTTGGGTTCTGTTCCTTGCTAAGTTCGTTGCTGTACAGTTGTACAAGCACTGAACACATCGTTTAGCTTGATGTCTGCTGTTAACTTTAACAGTGGTCAAAAGCTAAGTAGCTGCTTTAACAGCTGTTGCCGTATACAGTGCGACGAGTTAACATTCTCAGTGAGAATAAAGGTGAGAATTTCTCACCTAGCATGGTGTGTTTTTGTTGTTGGAGAACAACTGGAGAGTTATCAGTAAAAGCATATCAATAATGCGATTTAAGCCCAATTAAATGATAAAAAAGGAAAGAAAAAATTGCTGCTTTTGCTCTGTTTCTTTTGGTATTGCTTTAATGTGTACCGCCATTCTCGTATAATCGGCGACAGTGCTTGTCGAACTGTAGACAAATTTTCTTTTCCGTCAAGAGTTCCATAATATTAGGGAAATCCCTTACAATCAGGGACCGTAATCATTATAAGTTATATTATAAAAATTACATATTAATGATTTTTAAAAGATTTGTAAAGGATATTCTTCAATGATAATGATTATTCTTGAACGAAATAATAAACATCACAAGCAATCATTACCTACATGTGATTTTTATTTTTCGCTTAAAATAAAACTTTCTTTTAAAAAAGTTTACGTAATCATTTTAAGGATTTGTTTTTGTGTTTTACGGGTCCTCTGGGTTTTTTTTAAAGGGATATGCAAAAATACTGGTTGAAAATCTCACACAAAAGCCATGTTTAAATTTTGAGTGAGTTTTATTTTGAGCGACAAAAATAAAAATCATATATAATGATTATTTGTAAGTTTTATTTTTTCGCTGAAATTTAATCATACCCATTTTTTTTTTTAATATGTTTTTTAGCCATTGATTTTTTTATGTAAAATAACTTCAATAAACATTACTTGCGGTCTCTGCTTACAACACATATATTCTTATATTATTTTCTTCGTTTTGAAATTATCTTGTTAGATCTTGGTGAATCGGATCACTATATAATAAAGTTTTGCAATTTTTTTTTTTATATCTCATCCCGTAAGCCGATTTAATTGGGTTTAAAACGGTAGAAAATCAACATTTATTATAGAAAAGCTAGCTGTTTCTTTCTTATAGTTATTTTCGTATACATCTTGAACAAATTTGGCTAAGATCGAACAAATATATGTACATATCTTATAGCTGTCATCGGAACGATTGATACAAAATTGAACACATGTTCCTAATGTTTTTCATTCAGTTTCTGGCGTTCCCTAATGATTTAGTTTTGAATGTGATTACGATATCGAAAAGTTTCTCTGTTTGCTGTTGATCAATTTATTGCCGCCTTTATAGAGCCGGCCGAATAACTCAGGGTCCCAAATGGCGTCTGTTTGGTCTCCCTGGGGGACCCTGGGGCCGCTATTTTTAATTGAGAATTGATTTCAAGTGTCAATATTTTTATGACCATTTACTTAACGCATTGATTTTTTGATTTTTGATTTCTCCCATCCCCAAGCCGCGCACCAAACTCATGCTACGTCATATTTCAATCGCTGTTGCTGTTGTTGTATGATAAGTGCCAATGTCCAACCAACATACATACATACATACATGCATACTTATATCTGTTGTACTCGACTTGAACATGCAACATGTGCACCAACGAACCTAAAAAAGTATCTCATCTTATCTATCTGACAGTACTAAATGGAGTTCATGCCGAGATCTTTTCAGTGGGAAAATGTCCGTAACGGTTAGAAGAAGACATAAGAAAGTTTTTTTATATAAATTCCTATTTGTTCTAAAAAGATCAAGATTGTTTTTAGAATTCTATCACTCCACATCCGACTACCCCAAAAAATAAATAACCAATTACAAGATCAATTTAAAAGCTATAGTCCACAGGTTTTGAAACAATATGTTCCACTGGCTTACCGAATAAGTGCAGGGTCTTTCACAGTTCGGCTCGCTCGACTGCAAGCAAGTTCACTATATTTGTATGTATAATTTATTTCAAAATTACATTTTCCAAGAATTCTATAAATGTACACATATTCATGTATTTTGTGTTTTGTGCTTCATATTGGAGTTTGACTGTAATTCAACTCAATAATTTCAGTCGTATCTATTATTTAAGATATTCCCTTCTCCCTTTCTCTCTCTCTCTCTCTCTCTTTCTCCCTCTCTCTGTCGCTGTGTGCCTGAGAATTTATGAAATGTGGGCCAAATTGTGCGGTGCATTGTACTGCACCACGTTCATTGATAAACGGCGATAAGGTTTCTCGATAATGTTGAACAGGTGGTGATAGCTTCATAATTTTAGGTGGGAGCGAGTTAATGGGTAGAGTGAGAAAGGGACAGAGACAGAGAGATAGAGAGAGAGAGGGCATTTGTATATCTTTCTTTTAGTTGCATTCGTCAATTCGATCTTTGTGGAAATTCTCAGGCGAAATGAAAGGAAAACCCAAAGCGGAAACTGAACCACTTCAAATTCTGCTGAAATTTATCAATAAAAAACAAAAAAAAGAAGAACAACAACAATAACCAACTGTAAAACCAACAACAAGAACAACAACAACAACAGAAGTTGAACAAACTTTTGTGTACGGCAATTTTTCTCATGCCTTTGGTTTCATTTTAGTTGTTGTTGCTGTCATTTTGTTTGTCTGCTTTGTGGTTGAGTTTAACGCTGTCTACGCTGCGTCTGCGACATTGTCTGGACCCAAAACTAGGTGGATAAGGCAGACAGAGAAGGAGAAAGAGACGAGAGAGAGAGAGAGAGAGGAACTGAGGTATCGATAACTCAGTTTGCTAAAAAGTGAGGGCTATGACGCGTTGTGGGTGAGAGGAGGGGTGATGGGGCGGGGGGCTGGCTTATGAAGCTGCATTGTCACGTGTCGCATCTTTAAACTTTTGTTTTGGCAAGATGTTCCTATTTTTTTTTCGTATTGTTGATATTGCGGTTATTATTTGTTTTCTTTTGCTGTTGCCAATTTGAAGTGTGTGTGTATGTGTGTGTGAGAGAGAAAGAGCGAGAGAGAGAGAGAGAGATGAAGAGTGTTTGAACTTCCATTTGACTTTACTTATGTATGTTTGACTTTGTTTGGCAGACAGCAGTTTACCTAGAGTTCTGAACCTTTCAAGGTTTCAAGTAAACATAAAGAAATATTAATTTTCTTAATGTATTTTCAATTTGAGTTATAATGAAAGAACTAAAATGATTTTATTGTAAAGTTTTTACTGTTTCGCAGTCAAGCGAATATAAAAAATGCATAGCACAATTTTAAAAAGTATGAAATTTGGTTAATTCTTGTTCAATCAAACCGAATCATTTCTTGTCTTGTGTCCTTGTCTCGTGTCCTCCTCGAAGATCCATTTTCTGAGAAATCCCCTTTGTGAAATCTTTGTCAGTATAGCATTTAGCTTTTGATATTTCCTCTGTCGCAAATTTAGATTTAAAGTTTTAAGTTGTATCTACGAAGTATTCGGACCATCAGTCTCAGTCTTTTTTATTGGCTTTTTGTCGCTTAATAAAATTTCACAATGCAAAGAATCTTAATCGGTTACTTTAACCTACTTTCATACAATTTATTTGGCATTATTCCTTAACTCCATACAAATGTATATAATTTTAATTCTTAGTTCTGTCAGCCTAATTCTAATGTTTTTCCCGTCTTAACGCTTCCACACAAACTAATCGCATGCGTGTCCTCCATGTTTACTTTAAGCGTATTTGGCTAATAAATAATTGAGAGAATGATAGATCGCATGTGGCTTACAATTGGCACAGATTAACATCAACGTTTATTGTTACTAGTCGTGCTATAATTAATGCATGTGGCTGTCAAACTGTGCCAACACCCACGCAGCGAAATGAATAATAATAATTAAGCATACGCACCGTAGAACAAACACTGCAAAGTGAAATATGAAAAGTGAAGAATGTGCTAAATATTTGCATTGTGCGTGCACCTAAACAACAACAACAACAGCAACGAAAATGTCCTTGAACCAATTGTGATAAATTTATATTTATGAAAACACAACAAAGTTTACAATGGACAGACAGCAGGAGAGAGGAGTAGGGGGCATAGGGGGGTGGGAGACAGAGAGATGGAGAACAGAATCTGCACTTGTTGCTTGTTGGCTGACACAAATAACTGTGCCACACACACACACACATTCACACACTCACGTAAAAACAGTCGTCAAGGTCAATGCAGGTGTTGTCATCCAACTTGCAACAGATATCCTCTTTCTCCCTCCCTCTCGCCCCCCCCTCGGCCGCCACTTGCTTGTCCCTTTCAATTGGCTCAGTCTGGCGGCTTCGAAGGCGCGTTCGTTGAACCCGAACCGAAAATAGACAGTGGCAAAAGGCAAAGCAAACAAAATCAAACCGAATGGAATCGAATCGAATCAGCACCAAAAAATTGCAATGAGAGACTTCGCTGGCAAATTAGGCCGGCCCACAGACATAGACAATGATTTTCGCTCATTTCCTGCAAATATGTACTAAAAAATTTAGAAGAAAAAAAATAATAGTGGAGCAAATAAAAAGCAAGCAAATCATGTGGAGACTGCTCGACTGGGCATTACCCAGCTGGCCACATTCCACAAATCTGAACGTAAGCAGATTGCATCTGATCTTCAAGTCTGCATGAATTTCTATTAAAATTTTCTTAATATTTGTGAGTAAAATATTATGAAATAATTTTCAATTTATATACCACACTCGTTATTAGTGAAATTAATTGTCAATGGTTATAAGAAACTGAGTCCAAGTATGTCAAGACTATATATGTATGTATTATATATTTTAAGATAAAAGCATAAGGGATTCAAAAGACAAATTTAAAGTAATTTACTAACTTTATATCTCCTAGCTGGTTCTATAATTTTGTAAGTGGTAACTGGATCATAATCTCATTTATTCTACTTAATACCTTTAAGTCATACTCCTTGGATTGATAATTGAATTAATTAAATGTCAACTACTCTTCGTCGACTTAAAAAAAAAAATAAATATATTAATAATTAAATAATTAATTAATTAAATATTTAAATAATTGAGTCTGATCTTTACTAAGAAACTATTTTAAGCGTTCAGAAATATTTCTTGAAGTGTTCTGCGGGTCAAGATGTCAAGTGCGAAGCGGACAAATTATTTCAGTTAGGATTGCGTCAGAGTCGCCCTTTGATTGGCCATATGTACAGGGTATAGGGCATACAAAAATTACAGAGGGCGAGCTGCCACAAATGCCAGGCCAGGGCGTTTGCTCGCTTGCCCCCTGCTCATAAATTTAGCGGCACATGTGTGCTGGCAATTTATTTTCATCTACTCGCATGTAGAGTCAAGTCAATGTGAAAATCTGAAAATCGCTTTTCGCCTAGACAATTGCGAACAATCGATAGTGCGAGAAAAAAAAGGAAAAACTTCTTCAGACTGACTGACTGACTAACTGACTGCAACAATTTGTGGCCACACTCACACACATGTGGCAGGCCCAAAAAAACACATATGTATGTGTATAGAAAGAGAATTGAGTTTTAGTCGCTGTTGTTGCTGCTTTTGCTGTTGGCCACAATTATAAGTAACGGCAACGGAAAAAACATGTGAAAATTTGATTAAAAACTAACGTCAAGGTAATTGGCAACTGGTAACTGGTAACTGGCAAATGGCAACTGGCAATTGCCTCAGTCGCTGCTCCTGTTCCTGGCACGTTGCGCATACGACGCGTATGCCGCGCTTGAATATCATGTGTGTGTGTGTATAAATGTGTGGTGTGTGGGTGTGTGTGTGTGTGTGGGCGTATATAACATATGCATGCTTAGAGCAAGGCATCAGCATCAAGTGCAGCCAAAGTATTTGGGTCTTTGGGGCAAGTGCAAAGCAATTGACGCCTCCGAAAAAGATTACGCGCGATTTAAGTGCAGTGCGTCAATCTTCATAAAGCCGACGCCGACAATCCGAGCTGAGCTGTAAAATTCTTGAGAGTCTTTTTTCGATGCCAAATGCATCAACTGAGCCCAGACCTGGACTTGAAGATAGATCTCGACCTGGACCTGGACCTGGGACACGGCAATTGCATTGCTGAAATTGCATTGCATTGGACGTTGATCTGCTTGAAATGTTTTGATGCTGATGTGAATTTGAATCCATACTCATACGTTGTTGTCAGGTCAACACAGCAGGAAATATTTAGAGCATAAAATAGACGAAAAGATTCTCCAAGTCAATTTCCCCTGCATAAACATATATGATATGTGTGTATTGCAATTTGTTTGGCTTGATTAAACTGTAAATTTTTGCAATTGCTTTGATTTAATTAGTTTCTCGTCTTGTTTCTCTTGTGTTTTTCTGTTCTTTCGTGCATTCTCTATTCCGCTCTATTTGCAGCTTAAACGATTACTGGAATGGAACGATTATTCATATCAGATGAGGTGAATATGACATCGTTCTATTTACTCGCAAATCAAATGAGTGCCGCCAGACGGAGCAATTGATTAATTTGATAGTAGCAAAGAGGCCTCAAACATTAGCGAAATTGGGGCGAAATCAATGCTGAGATTGACCTTATTTATAATAGATTTCATGCGTTTTTTAAAACATTTTTCAATCAGTTAAGTGTCGATAGTAATTTTTAGATCTCATTTGATACTTAAGCATAAGCGATTTTTGGACTGAAAAATAAGCAAACTATTTAATAATACTTAATTTTCTTTTTTGTTTCTTAGATTGTGTAAATGCGATTAAAGTTGATTGATTTAATGACAGTTGCATATGCTGTGGCAAAATAGCTGCAAATTCAATAATCTATTTACAAGTCTGTCTTTTTAAATGAATTGCAATCAAACATATGACAATTTTAATTACGAGCAGAGGTTCTGCTTAAATTACAGCTCGAACGATTAGTGGAATGGGATTTCAAATGACGCTCGATATAGTTTACTGTCTATTTGAGTCGAGGCAAATTCGATATTTGAAGATATGCAAGTCTAATATTGCAAGTAAATGCCAGCAAAGCGATTTAAACTGATTGATTTGAGTAATAAGCGAATTCCAATTGACTTACTAACGATTATGAATTAAAAAACAGATTGTCAAGTTGCTTATTGATATAACAGATTTTCTATATTGAATAATGGGTCAACGTTCGCTCAAGCCATGCAATAAAAGTAAAAAGTTTTCTCTACGATTTTTCTTTTATTTAACTTTTTGTTTTGTTTCTCCTGATCTATTCAGTGGACCCTGTGAGACCTGCTCGACATTCCTCCACTAACAGCATTCATTTAGAATGGCAGGAAATTAAATTCCATGTTAGAATAAGTAAAAACAAACAAAAGCAACACTAGACAAATGAGCATAAGGTTGAGGTTGTCTATATGATATAGAATATACTCGTGCATATATATGCTATATTTCTACACACACATACACAGAAGTGACACCTGCATGCGAATTTGCTAGAGATTTTGAATGGATTTCTGTGACTCTGTGTTTGTGTGTGTTTGACACGGGAAAATGCCGCAAAGCCAAAGTTCAAAGCACACAACAATGAAACTGACAGACAACTTTTGTATAAATAGTTGGAATACTGTGACAAATAGAAAGTTAAAAGCGTATTTATTTATTAATAAATGTATTTGAATTTAGAATAGATATTTAAATACAATTTCTCAATTGCCAACTTTTCAAACTCGTATCAGTAAGCAGCATAAAATTCATTTGATAAAACTAATAATAGTATTTGAATGATTATCTCGTGGCAAATTTCCGCCTTGAAATTTTAAGCACACTTATCGATAGATAAGTCACTGATCGATATATGACTGACAGTGGGTGTCAAATTAAAAACAGCCAAATTTGATGACATAGAAAACATCACTGTGATTGAGGTTGAAGTTCAGCTAAAGCTGACAATGTCATTGTTTCTTGGCACTTGATAAATCTGTGCTGCTGTTGTTGTTGTTGTTGTTGTTGTTGTTGTTTATATTAGACATAGTCATACAACATGCAACTCATTTAAATGTTGCGACTCCTTCCGCTGTCATCATTTTGGAGCACGTCGTCGCCTTTTGGGCTGCCACAGTTTTTGGCTTTGCTTCTCCCAAAAAAAAAGGGAGAAGAAGAGAAGGAGGGAAGAACAGGAGGGGAGGAGAGGAGGGGAGGAGAAAAAAATGCCAGCACGCCCGTCGACTGTTGATCCTGGCGCTTTGATGTTACACAAAGTCGTCGTCGCCAGAACAGATTTTTACAACTTTTGGCGAAATAGAGACAAAGACGGAGACAGAGACATTGACGTTGGCCGTGTGGCAAGTGTGGCAGTGTGGTCGTGCCACTTGCGGCAAGTTGCTCATCATGCCGCTCACGTTTTGGCAATTTCTCATAAAACAAACGACCATTAACGCCTTTAAGTTGTCGGCTGACTTTTGACGTGCAACCCTCGTTCCCCCCTTCCCCACTTCCCCGTCCACACTCCGTTTTGTTGGGCGCGTGTTGATGCCACACCCCTAAACCCAACGCCCCCATCCCCGCACCACACGGCCTGGGTGTCACTTGGTTCGTGCCTCATATTAAGTTGTCAGTTTGTGGCGGCACACACACACACACACACACACACATACAACTTGAGCCAGTCGCTATTGTCGACGGAACACTTTTGATCAACTAAGCCACGTTTAATGGCCAAATTTGCCGCCTGCTGTTGACCAGTTGCGTTGCCACACACACACACACACACACACACACACTTGCCACAAACTATTGACTGATATGCATATGAAAGACTGAAGACTAAAGACTGAAGTGACTGCGGGAGTGAAAGAGTGCCAGAGTAAAATTAGAAAGAGACGCGGCTGCTGATGCTGCTACAACAAAGCCAATTTGCGTGCGTAATTTGTGGCACTTAGACGCTACGTGCCGCACAGTCTGCCATGGTGTTGATGATGCTGGCACAGCCACCGACAGTGCCACCGATTGTCAGGTGGCAGGCAACGTTTGCGTTGTCATTTGTCTGCATTAAGTAGTTTGCCCCCTCGCGGCAGCGATATGGGGGCCAAAGGGAAACAACGGGCGCAAAACAACCAATTTGTAATTGAGCATTAGACACTTGACCTGGCCAGCAGCCCCCTTCCCCACATCCCCCCCTCAGCAGGCCATTGTGCGTAATTAATGTGGCCAATTAGCTTATAATTTGCCACAAATTTTCAATAGCCAAAAAAATGTAGAAGAAACAACTGCGTGGCAAGTACGAGTATTTAGCCTGACATTAAACGGACTATATGAACTCTCACCTCTCTCTCTGTCTCTCACACACTCATTCCTCGCCCTCTCTCTTCCTGGACAGAGCTTCGGCTAATTGTGCGAGCAGCCTATAAAAAATTAAACTTTCAACTTGCTTCCAACTAAATATCACAGCATATTAAACTGTTGCCTTACACGCAATTCGTGAATTTCGAATCTTTACACGTTTTGCTATTTAATTATTATTATAATACATTTTAGTATTAAGTTTTCTGTTTATCTCTTTTTTTTTTTTTCATTCTCTTTATATTTTTTTTTAAATTCTCTTTTTTTTTCAGTTGGATTTTCGCGGTATTTTGCGTACTTTATTGTTGCAAAGTTTTATGTGCGGTTTTAATGTGGCGAATATTTTTTTTTTTTTTGTATTTTCGTACTCTGGACTCGAAAGTAAGTATTTTGTAATACTCGTAATCGTATCGTCGGTGCTTAGAGTCGTTTCATCGTTTTGTTTTGACTTTTTATGTCCCTCCGTTTCAGTCTTTTTATGGCAGCTGCTCAGCATATTCACCACGTGTAGCACTCTCAGTTTTGTTGTGACTGTATGTGATTGCCATTAATTTTGCATTCATACATACATATGTATGTACAATAGGGTGTCCCTTATTTGGTCAAAGTCAATATTTTTAAGCGCATACGGGCTAGTTCTGTTCATTAGGTCCTAAAGCACTCAGAAATAAATTTTTACCTCAATCGGAGTACGATAACCCGTGCCGACTTGGATCGGAAAATTTCAAAATTATATGGGACATAAAAAAAAAAAATTTTTTTTTTTAATTTTTTCTTTTTTTATATTGTTAATTAGGTCCTAAAGAACTCAAAACCAAGTTTTCACCTTGATCGGAGTACGATAACCCATTCAAATTTGCATCGAAACATGAAAAAACAGTATTTTAACACTGATTATACATTTTTCGATGGTTTTTCATGTTTCGATGCAAATTTGAATGGGTTATCGTACTCCGATCAAGGTGAAAACTTGGTTTTGAGTTCTTTAGGACCTAATAAACAATATAAAAAAATAAAAAATTTAAAAAAAATAATTTTTTTTTTTTATGTCTTATATAATTTTGAAATTTTCCGATCCAAGTCGGCACGGGTTATCGTACTCCGATTGAGGTAAAAATTTATTTCTGAGTGCTTTAGAACCTAATGAACAGAACTAGCCCGTATGCGTTTAAAAATATTGACTTTGACCAAATAAGGGACACCCTAATGTACAATATGTTGTTGAGTCAAGTCCAAAAGTATATTTTTAGAAATGATTTCAGGCAGTCTAATGAACTGCACTTTGCGCCCAGTTGGCAGCGCTCAACAGGAAGAAGAAGAACCAAGGCATCTAAAAGTATGCAACAGTTGAAGATGCCTGCGCCCTCTTAACAGAACTGCTAACAATTAATTCTTTCTAAGATAATTGGCTTAATACATTTATTTATTTATTTATTAACGAAGCAAAAACATTTTTACTCATCATGAGAATTGTATTTCTAAATGAATAAGATATTTAATGCATTATTCTATATAAAACATTTTTTGCAATATAAATAGTAAACTTTTATGGTAAGATATAGTACTATACGATCTATAATTTCAATTTTAAATAAAAAAAAATTCAATGAAACTTGTACTTTTTTATTCAACAGATACTAAATCAAAGCTATTCGATCATGGTTTGTTGTCAAGGTATTTGATAGTAATGGAATATGGAATATGCGTAAATCTATATACATACATACATATTAAAAATCATAATCATCATCATCATTAAAATCAACATAATCATTGTGTAATAAAATCAGTTTTTATGTAAATTCATTTATTCTTTTTTGATTGTAATTCAACTTGAGATTTCAGCTTCCAAATTTGGCGCAATTTGTCGTTGTTTGCTTTTATTGTTGTTATTGTTATTACAATTCTTTTTTCATATTTGTTGTTTTTTTATTGATCATTATTTGTTTAAATGAAATCGAATTGTTATTTGAGGCTAGGCAAATTCATCAACACAACTTCAAATTTCGTTGCCCCCTCAAATGATATTTTTTTCTCGCTTTTTGTTGAGTTTTATAACTGATTATGAAAGGCCAATATGGTGTATATATGTGTGTGTGTGTGTGTGTGTGTATGCGTTAGTTGCCCGTTGGCCGCATTTTGGTCTTGAGGAACTGAATTCAATGACTTGAACTTCTATAAAAAGCATTTACGCAATTTCAGCTTCAACAGCACTTGTTGCTATTGCTATTGCTATTGTTGTTGTTGTCTTTGTTGTTGTTGTTGCTGCTGTGCTGTGCGTTTTTATTACATATTGCTGCTGCTGCTGTTGTTATTGTTATTATTGTTATTTATAGCCAAACAGCCGGCTGATAAGCAACACCCAAGACCGCGTGCTTTTCGATACTCGCATGTGTGCTTCAATTTCTGCAACCCCCCTTCTCCCCTTTGCTCCCCTTTGTTCCCCCTTTTTCATTTGGGTTTCCCTCTTCAGGCACTTTCTTCTGTGAATAAATTCCATCTGTTATTTTTTTTCTCGTCGATTTTAATTATCGATCGCATTTGATTTGGTGAATATTAATAATTGGCGTGGGGTGGCATCTTCATGAGACGCCACAAGTTGCAGATGGCCAGAGCTAAGTTGCTGAAACTGTTGGGCCTAAACCGACCGACTACTGAGACCATTGAGACCTTATGACAGCCCTGTGACTAAGGCTGCCCTGAAATCTGAGCTCAATTAGTCGTAAGTTCCGTTTTACGTTCTATGATAAATTCAGACTAGAAACAGAATCGGAGTCGGAGTCAATGTCAGAAAATGTTGGCTTCCTGTTGGCGCGCGCTTCACAATTTTCCCAAATTTAATTTGACCAACAACAACCAACAGCAACATAAGCAACAACAACATCAACAAAATCACGGAGCTCTGTGAGAGAAGACAAAGTTGTTGTTGCAAGTCTGCCGAGTGTATTTTTGTGGGCACGAGTGTTTCAGTTTTAATTTGTCTAAACTTTGGCTACTAAGTTGGCCCAAAACCCCCAGCTCCTCATTCCCAAACTTCGCACAGTTCTCAGTTCTCAGCCATGTCGCAGCTTCGTGTGCTCTGTGTACTCGATGTTTGTGCGAGTGCGAGTGCAGCGCAATTAGCAATCTGACCTTTTAACCCTTTTGCGGCCGCCCATATCGCCAGACAACGACCTTGTAACCACAGCAACAGTGAATGCCATAAAACCGGGCGGATAATGCCAGGGGATGAGGATGGCAAAAGGACAGGGGTAGCGGGAAAGGGGCATACTCGTAGCAAATGAAAAACGGGGGCCAGCATCTGTCGTGTCCAACAACAAGTCGTGAATTGTGACATTTAAATGTCAGTGAATTATGCTAAATAACTATGATCATATCACATTTTACATAAAAAAAATAACAGTCTGACTTCATTAACTTCAGGGAGTTTAATTGACAGTTGCAGGTGCAGCCAATTTAACGAGGCAAGTGCATGGTGTTGCCAGATCGCTGAGAAACAATTTGATTTGCTTATCATTCATAAAAATGATAAATTAATTATCTATTGGGGTTAGCTTATCTTGACATAGATAATCACGTTAGCGTTTTGATAGAGTCAAAAGATCTCATAAGTTTCTTTTTTTTTCATTTTAAAAATAGTTAATCCCAATAGATCTTAATGCTTATTTTGATTCAATTTATAGATATGTTTTTTAGCTCCTAAATAAGTTTATATATTTTTTTAACAAATAATTCCCTGACTGTATACTGTGAGATACAAATGCTCGTGTTGAAAAATGCAAATGTGAGCAGCAGCTAATTAAATTTATTGATTACTATCAAATATGACGTTTAGAAAACCTTCAGAAAAGTACAAGTAAGTATGTACATAAGTTAACTTCAGTTCTGACGTCAGAATTTCATTTGAATAGTGTGCATGGTAAAAATACCAAATGCAGTGACCAGTGTTTGGCGCACTTCACTTTAATCATTATTCAAACTGAGGGATCATAAATATAACAAGTTCGTATGTAAGCCATGTCAGATTATTCAGCCCGACAAATGTGTCAATGGCAAACGTCACAGAAATTACTTTGTTCTAGCTAAAACTGTTATCAAGTGTTTGAGTTGTGGCAAACTGTGAATGAATATTGTGACTACTGATGGTTTATTGCTAACTGTTGAGTTTTGAGTTATGTGTCATCTCTAGCAAGGGCAGATATTATTTACGGGAATTCCCCCAATTGATTGCTGTTTAATTTTGTAGCAACTAGAGATGCAGGCGTATTAGATTCTGTTTATTCAAGTGATGTGGGTACTAATACAAATTTAGCTATAGCTAGCCAGTTTTAAGAAGCTAAAAAGCTTTTTTTTTAAAGTCAATTTTTTTTAGCCGACACAAAATTACTTTGAGGTTTTGGTAGTGATGGAGAATGGGATTTTAAATTAGCCATTAAAAATTATATAACAGTTATATATAGTTTTAAAACTGACGAGGTATGGGTATATCGATGCTATCAACATTTTAGTAAAAGCTAAATAGATAATTAATAGTCTTGTTCTCGGATTTTGTTTGGATTGGAGTGGTTTTTTCTCGACTGCTCTTGATAGGACGTTGACTAAATGAATGTAAAGTGAAATAAAATAAAGATCGATAGTTAACCCTACACGCATAATAAATATCGATACTCAACCCTACACGCAACCATCTCTATCAAGCGCCCAACTGAGATCTGTGTCATTCTCTTGGAGCCACGACAATCGATGATGTCATGAGCCTGGGCGATGATATGATATCATTGCAAACAATTGTCGACTGTACTCCAATGTTGTTGGAGTTGATGTTGAAGTTGTTGTTGCATTTGGAATTCGTAGTATGCATAAATCACAACGCCACTGGCGCTATGTTTATATGCAATTTGCTTCGGCTATGACTCCATATCGACATTGACTTCAAATTGCCCGGCAGCAGAAAAAAAATACAACCGCAGATCGACAATCGCTGATCGCTGATCGGCCATTGATGATGATCATCATAATTACGATCGTCTGCACTGTGACTACATTTATTGTTGCTGTTGTTGTTGTTTTGTATCTTTGGGTCCCGTCAAGCCTCCATTAATCAAACACAGCCGCAAATCGACCATCAAGATGTTAACAGCTAAATTATATAGCCATGAAAAGGCTAACTTTTGCAGCCAAAATTCGAGGCTGGCGCCGGCGGTGTTAGTTCGTTGGTGGTGGCGTTGTCTCTCCTCCTCCTCCTTCTGCTGTTGTTGTTGCTGTTGCACACTTACAGTTAGTCAGCTGCTGTTGCCACTTGCCGATGGCCCGATGCAAATCGTAAATGGCAACCGCTCGTCGGTGCCGTTGTCGTTGTCGGGTTCTCAGTCGACGACGAAGTCGCCGCATGAAGCGTGTTTAATTGCGTGCAATTTGTTTTAAGCCCGTGCAGAGCTACCTCGAGCACACACACACACACGCTCACACACACACATTTAAAGGCATACAGTGCAATCTGGTAATAAACACTTCTATAATTCCATAAATAAATTATGCCTTGCACAGAGCGAAAAACATCATACATTACAAACATGATTTCTCACAAAGATTTTAATGACCTAAGTCGAGAATTTTAGTTTTATATCATTTACGATTTCTTGAAGTTTTAGTTTCTTTGTGTTTTTAAACTTCAAAGCAAGTTAAAAACGTACTTGGAATAAGCACTTTTTTCCAAAAATTTATTTTTTTCGTTTTTTTTTTAATGTTGTTCAAGTTTAAAGCCAGTAACAAGTAAAAAACATGCTTGGAATTTACCTTAAGCTGGATGCAAGTACTTTGAACTCTGTGACTGATTGCAAAATTTTTACCTATACTGATCAAAATAGTTTTAACTCATATTTTGATTAAGTTGAGAATTTTACTAGTCTCAAGAATATTTGATCTTAAATTATAGAAAATGTTTACATAGAAAATGTTTACATTTCTACATATTTTAAGTAATCTTTCGGAATGAGTTTAAGACATCGCATCAATTCGAGGTCACTTCAACTTTATTTTAGTATCGCTTTTTTCTCCCTGTGTATACGCACAAAAAAAGGTGGTATGAACATGGTATGAACAGTTGCGCAACTGTAACTGTTATAATTAAGTGTTATTCAACTATATGATAAAGCCATAATTTTTGGCATTGGCTAATAATCATCTCTAATATTTTCATAAAATAGAAACGGAATTCGACATTTGATTTCAAGTGGCATAATTTTATTTCATTAGCTGCCAGTTGTGATTCTGGCTTTTGCTATTGCCAGTGATCACTGTACTTGCAATCGAGTATCTGACAAACAAATGTTCAAATGTCTGCGGCTGCTTGTGGGGGCGGAGGGGCAACGGGTTTGTAATATGTTACAGTCACTCACAAAAAGCCAGACACAGTTAAATGTGTGTGTGTGTGAATAGACAGATATATGTCTGTATATGCATATATAAATATGCGGCATGTGTGCATGTATTTATTTATATGCAATTTTTGTTGGGTTTAGCATTACAGCAACTCATTAGGCACGCACAGACGACGGCAACGCTGACGTCGACGCCGACAGCGACGCCGGCGAGTCAGCGGCTTCGTTGTAGGTTAGTCTGCTGACTGATGTTTGTAACTGTGACTGCAACTGGCGACTGATCACTGTGACTGCGACTGGTGACTGGTGACTGCGACTTGTGACTGGTTGTCAACGCTGAAGGCGTCACAATTCTCGCTTGCTTTTTTATACACATATTTATTATTATGTTTTTGTGCCTGTGTCTCAACTTTAAACTTAATTACCTGACTGACTTACTGAGTGAGTGAATATGAGTGTGAGTATGTGAGTATGAGTGACTGACTGACTGAGTATACCCACAAACAACTACGCATAGTTGAGTTATTGTTTAATAGCCTCAGCGGTGTTATTTCATTTTTTTTTTATATTTATTTTAATTTTCATTTTATTTTGTGTGGTCAACTTCCTTATGGGCATTGGTCAAGACGAAACGTCGACACCACTGCACAGCCCACCAACTAAATGTCTCAGTCAAGGGGGCGAGGAGGGGCGGGAGGAAGTGCCAGGCACTTGAGCATGGACATGAATATGAATTCTACACTCTCAGTGCAAAGCTTTTAGCATTACGAGTGAGTACTTTGTAATACGATCTTTCTTTGGCGGAGCAATAAAAGACCAAAAAGTTGACTGAACCTTCATTATTCCTTAATGTCAATGTACTCACCTATGGCACTATATCTTGATAACATTGCAGAAGATTTAATCAAATCATTTTTAATCTGATTACTATCAAAAACAATTGAAAAAAATACATATTTAAAATAGTTGTATGTTAAAATTTAACATTTGTTTGCCATACCAACTTAAAACGAGCATAAAACTATGTTAACACGGCTTTACAGTCTGTAAAATTACCAGTGAAGCACTGTTAACGGTAATGATTCCATTTTAATTCAAATGTTAAGATGAAAGGAATGATTCTGCATAAAATTGTTAAATTAAGTCAAGAGAAATTTAATAAAAACAGTCGAAAAATATATTTTAATATATTCAGTTTTATCGAATATAATTTTATGCTAAATTCAACATTTGTTTGACATATGAAAATATAAGGAACTTTAGAGCTATGTTTACACATCATTACAGTCTGTAAAATTGTTAGACTCTGTTAATGTTTATGTATTTAAACGAAAATGTTACGATGTAAAATTTAGTTAAACTTTTGAAGCTTAAAGAAAATTGCTATAGATATTTGTCTTTATATGTAAATATATCCATCAGTTTGCTCAAGAAAAAATCAAAGATCAAATTACAATAGTCTTGACCTCACACTCAGAATTCTGTGATGAGTACTTAAACTTACTTGAATATGATTTACACTCATGAATAACCGAAAGCTAAACAAGAAAACCGCAATCGATCATACTTATTGTTGTGGATGCTGACAGTTTTTCCTTGTCACGTCAAGTCGCACAGATTGACTGTCTGACGGACAGACAGACAGACTGACAAAATGTCTTGCTGTCCAGTTTTCTGTCCAGGGTTTTGAGGTCAGCGCGTTGCGTCGAGTCGCCCCAACAATAGCAACAGCAACAGCAACAGCAATATCATTAAATTAAATATTGACGTAGCCAACGCAGTTGTGCGATTAACTTATCTAGGAATAGCGACGTAGCCCTCCCTGCCACTGGGATCCCAGCCCCGACCCGAAAAACTCACAGACTCGGGGACCCCAAACTCGCACTCGCACTCGTATTCTCGCGGCCTCGGACCCTCGGCTCATGCAGTCGACTGAGTTAAGGTAAAGCGATTTTCACGCGGATTGAGCTTATCGCAATGTCCAGCAGATATTTCCTCATCACAGCTAATCGCATTCGAATCAAATCGAATGGAATTGGAATAAAAACAAAAACATTTATAGCTGAGAAGTGAAATCAATCAAATTGGCCAGAACATTGGCGGCCTACCAAATTGTTTAAACGGCAAACAAAAAGCGTATGCAAAAGGCGTCCAGAATCAAAATGGGAATAGGAATCGTCAGACTAAGAAACAGACTGACTGACTGGATAACTGGGCATAGAATCTGCATAATTAATGGTCATAAAGAAGCCACACTTCAAGCCAGACTCGCGGCTTGCGACTCGAACTCCGACTTGGATGCGGACAGCGGGTGAAGACGCGTCTGGTGATTGTTTTTGGCGACGTGTTTGGCGCACCAAGTGGGCGCGGCATTTGGTTTCAGTTTCTCCCGACGCGGCCCAAAACATGCCAAGCACGTCGTCACTCCCCAAACCCCGAGACAGTCAGTTAACCACCACCAAGAGGCCTGGCTAAGAGAAGACAAACCAGCTGCAAAATTCAGCATGATAAATGCACAGAAAATATCATGGCTTTATCAGCTATTACGACGGTGGGCTGATAAGTCGTTAGTCCGAGTAGGAAAGGTTTTAAGCAAATTATTATATTTTGTTAGATAGTGTAATGCAGGACTGGGACGTCAAATTCTACAAGAGCATCAGCAGATTTTGTTTTTATAATTGCTGCAAACAGGGTCTTAATTTATTTGTGTTCAGTATACATAAATGTTGTTTTCTTTTTCACAAGTTTCATGCTCTTCCAATATCGCGAAACTATTTTAGACTTCGAGAAAATATCAAAAATAATATTTCATATTGAAATCGATAAACTAAGTTGCATTAATTTGATTTCAAAATCAAGGAAAAATTTAAGGAGTAATTCCATAAAATGAATAAATTTCAGAAATCAGGTAAAAGTTAAAGTAATAGGCATATTTTGTTATCGACCCACCCTTGTAATCTCTATACTAAAATATCAAATAGAAGATATAGCACTAAATCGTTCTTTGATTTGTTCAGAAGTCTGTACATTTTTGTCATACTGCTAAATTGCGCTCACTGTGAGTTTTCCTGAACGAATTTAGCAATCATTTTGTAAGATTCTCGTATGACAAAAAATTCCAACACAGGGCAAAGCACAATG
Source organism: Drosophila subquinaria (assembly GCA_037043405.1). Classification (NCBI taxonomy): domain Eukaryota; kingdom Metazoa; phylum Arthropoda; class Insecta; order Diptera; family Drosophilidae; genus Drosophila; species Drosophila subquinaria. Next base: position 444,265 of record JBAMBL010000255.1, read on the forward strand.
CGTTGCTATTATTTTTATTGTAGTTGTTGTTGTTATTGTCGTGTTTGTTGTTGTTTTGCACACAAAACTAACCTCAAAATGCGGATACATAGAATGAGGTTCATTATGATGCTTAAGGGGGTGGTTGATGTTGAGGGGGCTGCGGAGTTAAAAGCGCAGGTGCCCGAGGCCAAAAAGGGGCAGCAGCTTGAGTGCAGCAGCAGCAGCAGCAGCCAGCGTTGAACAATGGTGACCCCCCCCCACCCCCTCCTTCCCACACCCCTCCCTCTGTTTAACTGCAGTCTTCGCCGTCAAGTGCAACGTCATCCTGCTTATTAAAGGTATTACACCTACACAGACAACACACAGCAGACAACAGACAACACAGAACAGCAACAGACAACAAGTAAACGTAATTACTGAGGAGCACCTCGTTCAGCCTGCACCTCCCCTCCCCCACCCACCCCGTATCCATCTCTGTCTCCGTCTTCGTTCCCCTTTCAGCTTTCGTCTCAGTTGTCAACGTCTCAAATCTTTGTAGGCCCCTTGTCATTGTCACACAGCGTCTCAGTGACACGACTGGAGAGGGCAAGGGAAAGGGGTTTGGGAGAGGGAGAGGGGATTGAGGGGAGGGCTCTTGAGCGGCTTGTTGATTTCTTCAGCGCATTGCTGCACATTTACCCAGAAACTTGGAGTGAAAAAAATGAGTTATTTCTTCTATGTTTCTAACACTTGAACTGCATTAGCGTAAGCTGTGACTGCGACGGCGACTGCAACGGTGACTGCGACTGCGACTGCGACAGAGAAAACGACAGAAACAGAGACTGAAACTGATGAGTGGCAGCCACAGGCACCTCAAATGGCCCCTCCCCGCTCTCCCTCGCACATCCGACCAGTCGGCTCTCTAACTAGGTCTCATCTCAGCTGATGGCTGTCAAACTGCTGCAAGTCCAAAGTTGCAAAACAATTTAGCATTTGTTTAGCCCATAAAATATTATGTATACAGACATATTGTTTATATGTACATATGTATATGCACATTTATTTATATTTTGTACTTATTTTTGAAGGCCTATTTTACATCTTACAATTGCTAAATTGTTAGTTGCTATTTAAAATTTTGTTGCTTATTACAATAATAGCAATAAATCAAAAAGATAGCTCGATAAATCACTTGACGCTTGTCATGAATTTCATTAACAGTTCACTTTATGTGGGCTGAAAAATCTGAGTGCTTCAAAACACACAGTGAAAAACAGGGAGTTCAAGAATGAGTCTGAATGATTTCCAAAACTTTCGATATTGGGATATTATTTAATATAGAAAATCTACACTTTTACAGAGCTTCTCAAATTTAATTAGAAAAGTATAAAATAAAATACAAGCTAATTTAAAATATATAAAAAAAAATGCAGATGACTTGCATATATAAAATCATAGAATTCAATATAACTTTGAGCTTGTATTTTTTGAGTTTTTTTTCCAACTGAGCTTGAAAACAATTTAATAAAATGTTGAAATGTCACTCAATGGAAATAATTGTTGTGACGGCGAGTCTTGCAAATATGTTTGCATATTAAAAGTGTATTTGAGATTCGGTTAGCTTTACTTTTTACCACACTGACTCACTGTCTGCGCAGCACCGAATGGTTGCCTAATGGAGTGGACACCAACACGCGTCAAGGTCAAGTTGTATTGCTGTTGTTGTTGTTGCTGCTGCTGCTGTTGTTGTTGTGGTAGCTGACCAAAAATAAAATATGCCTTTGTATGTGTTGAAGGTATATGTCGATGTGTTGCTGCTTGGAGTTTGTTTGGCGGCACGTTTTATTGTTGCTCGCAGCAGCAACAACATCAGCAACAGCAGCAACACCAACAACCCAACAGCGACAACAATAACAGCAACAACATTGGTTAAAACTGCGATACGCATACACAGGAAATAAATCAAGTTTGGCTATTCGCTCAGTGTCGAGTTGTTGTTGTTGTTGTTGCTTATGTTGCTACAGTTGTTGTTGCTGTTGTCAATGTTGCTGTTGGCGAGTCTAGCGACAACGACAAATATTTGCCTTTTGACAGCTAATGGCCACATTTAGCAGTGACCGGTGTGGTCCATGTCCAGAGCAACAGAGGAGTCCATAGACCAGGGACCAGGGAGGGGCCAGCGGGGGCGAATTTATGACTAGGGCTTTGGGGCGTGGCAGTCACTTCAGTGAGGTAGCCGCAGTCCAAGTCAAAGTTGATTCAAGCGTCAAGCTGTCTGTTTAACTTGCTTAAAAAGCCAATAATACCTCAAATATATATACATACACACACACACACTGAGACACACTTACCAATCTATGGAAATATATATATACATACGTTTGTATGTTTAATGCATATTGACTCAACACATACCTGAAAATAGACAAAGCAGACAAAAGGAGAAACAGTGAGAATTAAGGCAAAAGTTGTTGCTAATTGAATTATTAATGCATAAATCAATGAGAAATGAGATGATGATCATCATGAAAGTCTCAAACTCGTTTTGTTTTTTTGTCCAATAAATAAATATACAAAAACAATAAGAGTATGCCAAGATTTGTAGCTCCCTTCTAAGTATTCAATTTATCGAAAAGCGATCTCACTGCAAAGATATATGAATACGATATACAATTAAAAAACCATCAATCAATCCCTTCTTAACTCTCAACTCTTAGCTGATTAACAATCTGTTACAATCAGCTGCTGTTTCTACACAGAAAGAAAATCATTCCTTAATTCGAGTTTAAATTTCTTGATTTTAGCATGTATTGTATTTCAATCAATATACTTCAGTTAAAATAATTCGTACTTAATTTAAGCAATTCCAAAATTACCGAACTTTTGACACTTTCATTTCGAAATCTCCGATTTTTTATCTGTGTAAGGATCCATTGATATGGTTTCTCGGGATAGCAATAGGTAATCCTAGACAATAGTCGATATTTACTTTCATCGTTCTGTGAAAACTCTTCAATTTCTTCGCTTTCTATTCTATATAAGTCACGTCACTGTCACTTGATCTGTCGGCAATCTGCAGACGGAAAAGTTAATGAACTTGGAAATATCGCAAAAAGTATTTACGCTGAGTACAGTGACTTATGCGTTTATATGACACCTTTTTCCCTGATTGGGTTCCCGAGCTGTTCGCTTTTGAATAGCTGAGTATCGAATCGTTTAGAGGGCGCATATTTGGTCGCTTAGTCAGCGGCTGCGATTTGAATTGAGTTCAATTCAGTTATGTTAAAGTTAAAGTTGTTGTTGGGCTCAGAAAACCGAGTCGCTTTTGGGCCCGTGTGGCCGAAACAACAAGAATTCGGGCTATTAAATGGCCAAGTGATAAGGCAACTAGTTCCGAAGACAAACGCGTAATCATAAATTGTGGCAACCGTAGCGGCAACGGCGGCATTTGCGTCGTTAAACGCTTAATAAGCTAAACCGGTTGCCAGAATCAGAAAACCAACAAAAAATTCAGATATAAGTATAAAAAGCAACAAAAAAAAAACAAAAATATATATTATAATATAGAAAAGATAAGAGGAAGACGATAGCGTGCGACTTAATGCATGCAAATGTCACAAATATGCATTAAATTAAGATTCATCAGCAATCCAAAGTCAGTACAATCCAACCCATCACCCAATCCCCCTAAAGTTCAGTACATCTAGACTCTGAAGAAACCTGCAACATCAACTTTAACGAAAAAAACATTAAACCCAAAAGATATTAACAAATCAGCGGCTTAAACAAACGATACAATTTAAAGATAAGTCAAGTTCTAGTGGAAACTTAATATTAATCCAATAGATATTAAAAAATTGGCCAGCACATAGAGACTTTGAACCAATCTGCAACATCAGCTTCAACGTACAAACCAAGTTAAGGAAAAATCAAAGCTAAGATAAAATATAAAAGCCTTTTTCAAAACATCAACAAATTCAAGCTAAGTATTCACACAAATCTAGGAGATATCAAGAGATCAAAGCAAATCTAGTGAATTTTATTTTTATACAATATATTATATACAACTTGATGGAATATGTTCTTGAAGCTTATCGTCTGAACATGTTTAAACAGAAGCATAAAAACATTACAAATTGTTTTAAGTGTATAGTTTGGCAAGCACTGGAACGCACTATCAGCGGCTATCAGATGCCGGTAGAACGCGTCATGTTGCTGCTCTTATCAACTTGGCAACACTGACATGAGCATGAAAGCAACAACAACAGCAACAAGTTGAAAGAAGCAGCAAACTATGCCAGCCATATATGTATATAGTGTGTGTATATACTTATGCGTGTGTGTTCTATTAGTTAGTTATATCTTATCGGCAATTGACTGGCAATGCTCAACTATGCGCTTTCCTTTCCTTCAACTCAAGTATAAAGAATGCTTTACATTTTTTACTTAATTGATTTAACAGTACAACAACAATGGCAACAATTACAAAAACAAAAGGAAACAACAACAACGATCTTACCAATTTACTGACTAAGCAGGCAAGTAATATGGCCAATATGACGACATTTTGGCTAATAATTTTGGCAAACAATACAAATGGACATTTAAAAACTATAATTAAAAGCAAATAAAATATCAATGAAATGATTCCATGGTAATGTACTGTACTGTAGTGTAGGGTATTTGAAATTCGTAATGGATCACAGTTCGAACATCATTTTAGCTGATTTGTTTACATAAATATATGCAATAGGAAATTAATTAATTAGCATAATTATGCATTTATTGCTGCCTCGTTTGATTTTTTCGCTTTTATGCTTTGTTTACTAATTAATTGACTGCCAATGACCAATAACAACAAATTGCTAAAGTATATTTTTATTTATTTTTTTTTTTCATTTTTATTATCATTTTTTGCTGTTGAATTTTGTTTGAAAATGTTTCCTTGTGTTCAGAAATTGATGTAAAACAGTTTGGCAATTAACGCGCGCTCGGCGTCAATTAATTCAAATTGATGAGCAATTTCGAATAAACTCGACTCAATTCAACAATTTCGAAAAGTCGCCCGTTTAATTTTTATATTTTTATTTTTGATGTCTTAATGTTGACAACGTCATGCTCCAGCTGCGAGTCTGTAGATGATGCAACTCCAGACAAGCCCCAGCATATTCGAGTAATCAACCATCAACCATCGGCCATCAGCCAATATTGACTGAAGACAGGCATTTATAATTTCCACGAAAACAATACAGAGAGACAGCCCAAAATGAGAAACACAAGATTTATAAAATGATTATAAATTGGCGCATATATTGAAGAGTTGCAGCTGTTGATGTCACCCCAACCGCATTGCCAACATCCACACCCATTTCTTTTAAATATAATATGTGTACACACAATATTCCAAGCCCAAACTTTGATCTGATCTATAGCCAAAATTCATAAATTTGAAAACAGCTGCACTGATTGTGATTTATGGGTAGGCAGCCAAAAAAACCCTTTGAACAATTACCTCAATGTTCAGTTACTCTAAAAGCAATTAATAGAGTTTTAAGAAATTTTATGGACTGCAGCTTCTGTTATAAACTGATTCGTCAAGTCAAAAAATAGCAGCTCTCAATATTGTTAGTTACTTGCATTAACCTGTAACGCTAACAGCAGACTTACATGAGCATGGCAGAAACTTAACATAAATTTTAGAATGTGTACGTAATTCAACAAGCTTAAGTCGATTTTTGATCTTGATAACATCTAAATAAGACATTAAAATTAACATCGTTGTATTCTGTCTACTTTTTATGTGCATTATTATTAACTCAGATCTCAGATATACCTTACGGTTATTCTTTAACTAAATCCAATTAAACAATTAGATTAATTTTAAAATAGATAGTAGGTGATCATTAAGCATTCAAATCGGAAACATAAATAAAAAATTGCGGCAATTTATAACAATTTTGAGAAGATAAACTGGAAGCGTACTGAAATTATCTGAAATAGAACCAGTTATATTTTATCAGCATTCGAAATTCGAATCAGGCGATCTTGAACTGAATCATTTAAGTTAGGCGATAGTCGAAGACACTGCATACAAAGTGATGCATTATAAAATGTATTAATATCCTAACATCACATCACATCACATCCACATCAAGAACATCATCACGATCATGGTCATAAAGATAATTTTAGGGACGGGTTAATGCGAATTTCGCTTGAAATTCAACAATTGAATGCAATTTTTCAACATTCTTATATGTAAATGAATTTCTCGTGTAAATGGTTTTCGAAATGGCATTTTGTTCGTTTTAATGTTTTTTCCCCATATATTTATAGTTTTATTTTTTAGCTTTTCAGCTAGTTAATTACATAGGCAGCTGACGCTGGGATGACACAATACTTGCTCGTAGATAGATAAATGGATAAATGGATATAGACACCCACTCAACCCGGTCAGTTAGTCAGTCATTTATTCAGTCAGTCAGTCATTCAGTCATTCAGTCAGTCTTCTCATACATTTCTGCATTTTGTAATAACTAAAAGGCAAATTGCGACAGTTTTTGCTCTGTTAGCAAATGGAAAGTGGAAGAGGAGCGATTGTTTTAGGGGGACCCTCGACTCTTTACATTCTCGTTTTTTTGTTGTCTTTTTCTATTTTCAACATTTACGCAATGCAAAAGTCAAACAATTATTATTCATAATATCTAACCAAGTGTGTGTGTGAGTGTGTGGCACACTCATTGAGGCGCAGACGTGCCAGACAAATATTGGATTACAAAAATAACAACTGAAGGAAAAATAATGAAGAGAGAGAACAACAACAATAAAAATTGGTTTACACTTTACTTTGACCACTTTGCAATCAACGCCGGCGCCCGACACAAACTTCATTTGTTATTTAGCTCTGTTTAGTCTATGCTGAATGCTATTGCATAGAAAGACAGTATGTACTCGTATATACAATGCATATAAATATATGTGGATTCATGTGAAGAATCGGATTTTAGTATGGGATCCCTTCGGAAATGCGCGAAAGACGCAGACTTCGTGGAAACATGTGCTGTCCGAGGCATTCCACATGGAATACCCACAATGAATATCTAGAAATAGTCTGTGTTTAGATATTGGGGGCGTTATTGGAAAACCTGCTGACACTCGCTCGAACTTCAGTTGAGACTGAGTGGCGCAGCATTCAGCTTTTGTAAGCTGCGCCTCGTCGCAACTCCGTTTATACGAAGTACATTTCGTGAAATCATTTCCCCAAGGTTAAAAGCTTTCATTTCTTCATTTCATAAATTCGGCAATTTCAAAATGAGTTTTATACCAAGCAGCCTTGAGTCGTCCCTCTGCAGCCAAATTTACTAGGCATGATCAGGACCAGAGTTGCATTCTACAGTTTAATAAGCACAGATCCAATTTTGTTCTCATTCAACGAATTGCTGCATTTACTTTGTATCGCTGAGTATGTTTTTGTGTGCTCTCGCTCTTATCCATTTACGAATTTTTACACAAAATATGCTATGCGTTTGTTGTATCTTGTAGATATTGTATCTTATATCTGTCGCGGCGTGTTGGCATACTATTTTTAGATATTTGCCTCAGACATTTGGCTATTACAAAATGCATACATCAGTTTCATGTGCTTCTTGTTGTTGTTGTTGTTGGACGTTGGCCAGCTGTTGCTGTTGCCGTTGCCGCTTCTTTTCATTGTTGTATTTTAGGCCAGTTTTGGCCGACACAAACAAAATGAAAAAAACAAAAAAAAGGGAGAGAGAGACCGAAATCTGGATGACTAATTGTTGATGCTCCCCTCGCATAATGTAATGCACAAGGCGGAAGCGCCGGTTGCTGTCAATTGTTAAAGCCAACACTTTGCACTATCACCAAGTGGGCGCATAGTGAGTGAGCATATGGAGAACGGGCTAGAATAAGACGATGGGCGGGGCTAAGCGGGAAATGCTTGCACTTGCATCTAATAATACTTATTTGTTTAAAAGTAATGCATTCACGAGAAGTGTGCACGATATTGTTGCTGTTGTTGCTACGATACTGACTATCCTGAACTTGAAGCTCAAGTGTCAAACAGTTTGGCAAATGACAACAGCAACTGTTACTCGTGCCGAGCGATTGCAATTGACAATTGACAATTTCAGCTGTTGCCTTGATGATTCCAGTGCGAATTGCATGAGATCGCTAGTTACATGTTTATGTACACTTGTACAAAATTTAAGATACGTATACATACATATATCTGAACGATTTAATATATTATATCTCTTGATAGGGAGTCAGGGGTGTCGACAACAGATGCGTTGCGTTCGCTGTTTCAACATCTTGTGTCCATATGTTGTACAAACAAACAATTGAAAATGTCGAAAAAAAAAAAGAAAAGATTCATACTCGTATGGGCAATGCTTGAATACACGACCCGGGCGATCACGAAAGCGAGCGAAAGCAGCGAAAATGAAAATTCATCTCAAGAATTGATTTGCTATGCCGGCAAGCTGTGCACAAAAGCGTTGTGGTAATTGTTGTTGTTTTTTGTGGCATCTGACGGCAACTGTTTGCTGTCGTTGCAAATATTTTGACAGGCTGACTGAGTCTGGGACTGGGACTGGGACTGAGACGGAGAGTCATGAAACCTGATGACATGCAGGCCACATATGTCAGTCTATAGATACATATTCTGCACAAAAGATCCCATGTATGTATTTACATTCTACATATGTACATATGTACATATATATGTATTTGTATCTGTATCTGCATCTATGTCTTTTGGCTGTGATTAGCATATAGCAGCTAAATGCTGCTGGCGCCACCTTTTGCTAGTAACTTGATCAGCTAATTAGGCCACATGAGTTCGAGTACTCGTATTTGTATTCGTACATGGTACTCAAAATCAGTCAGTTCATGGATCAGCCAAGGATCACAATACATGGTTTTACACTCGCTTTAAATAGATAAGTACATATGTATGTGCACCTCTGCGTATGCGCAATTTTAAATCTTTTATGAACGTTACGCATACGCCGCATAGACAAATTCTCGTTTGTCCATTGTCACTGACCTCATCATAATTTATAAATATACATATATTTTAATTAATTAATGTTATTTTCGCAGAATTAAATGTAAAGCACAAGATTGTATTCTATAGTATGACGTGATAAGGCACAAGTTGCAACCGGGTCTCTGACCGAGTCCGATGCGGATTGACCTCATTTACGCAATTTCCGATGCGATAAAAAATCCAAGAACCACAATTGATGAACTCAGCTCCCACCAATTGCCCACCCTAATTATAATGAAGAAATTAAAGTAGAAATGAACAAAATTTCTACATTTCTTATAAAAGTTTCTTGTTCTTTATTCCTATTTTTTTGAGTTTTTTTTATTTTTTTTTTTTTTGTGAAATGTTAATTTAAGAAATTATTTCATTGCAAGACGTCGACGGCGATGACTTCGACTACATGTCATTAACAGGCTGATAAGAGCGCTATCAGCACTCGGCTCATTATGATGGGGGCACACACGCATAAGTACACACACTCTCACACACACTCATATAGGATAGATAGAAAAAAAATTCGATGGGCAACAATCAGGCGCCTCTTATAATTGGCAATTCAAAAAAAATTAAATCATATGAATGTTGTTTCTTAAAAATTTCAAATTGGCAACCAAATCAAATTTCAGTGTTTCCTTTATTTATTTATTCCTATATTTTTTGGGTTTATTTGTTTTTGATAATGATAACCCTAGAGATTGACCCGATTGATGTCAACGGAGAGCTGACAGACAAAATAATTGTTCTGATTTAATTAAAAAAATTTCCAAAAAAAGAAGAAAATAATGTCAATAAAATGTGGCAATCAAATCCGGTGTCAATTAATAGTATGCTCACTTTCAAGTATGTTCGGACATAGGGTATGCTAAGACTCAGTCTATTTTAAGTAGAACCAACTCTGACTCTGACTCTATGTCTCTGGCTGATATACTGATAAGTAATGCGTACACAAGTGTTTTCCAGTTCGACTTCTCATTCTGCCTACTTTATAATAATATAGTATTTTACGACTGTGTGTGGTTCATTTTCATTAGTCTTTTATTAATTTGTTACAAATGAGCAAAGGTCAACAGCAAAAGGTGGAAAAACTGTGCTCAAGCAACAACTAATGTAGACGGGGCCGTTTATGAATTGTTTTTAGTTTCTTATTATTGTTGTCGTCGGTGTGTTGTTGTTATTATGATAATATATATATTATGTATCAGCGATGTAAAATAGTTCAAGTTCGTTAGCTGTTTAGCTGTTTGGGTGTTGTGTCATCCGCCTTAGGAAAACTAGATCATCCGAGCGGTTTATGAGTGTGTGTGTGTGTGTATGTGTGTGTGGATGCTCGAAAAGACAAATGTTTAATTTTCGAAAGATTCATGATTCTTCTAGTAGACTAGCAGACTTTTGTATAATTTAAGAAATAAAAATTATCTGGCTTGTTAGAATGCCAAAATAAAAAAAAAAGATTGCAAATTATATATTTGATTGTAATCACTTGATAACAGTGATCACTTAGATCAGGTTTTTAGATCTATGAGATCATTCTAACAAAATTAAAGCATTACTTGCTTTGGGTGTCACATAAGTATACAAATTGTATATTATTGCTAATTGAACAGCGAGTACAAACGATAAGAATGATAACGTTTTAATATGTTAATCTCATCATCTACTTCTAAATAGTATGAGTAAGAATTCCGTTAAGTGATCTTTAACTGATCGCTCGTGTACAATTTTATCCCGTTGCATCTGTTACTCTTTTACTCACCTTGGCGTTAATCAGCGACACGTGGCAGGCATTCAGAATGAGGATAACGGCGAACAGCCGCCAGAGGAGCGACATCGTGTGTCGCTGCCGCTGTGGCAACGTCGCAGCCGTCTGGGATCCCGTTGATCCCATGGTTGTGTGTGTGTTTTGGCAGCTATTTGGTTATTTAACTATTTGTTAATTGTATAGGGCAGTTTTAAGGTTCGTATTCGAGGTGCGTTAGGAACGTGGTCAATAAAGAAAAGGTTACGATGTTTATGGCACTGCAATAAGTCAGGGGGAAAATGAAATCAGAAATTTTGTCACTGTGCGAGGAACACGCAATATAACAAGCGCATGAGCTTAACTAAATAATTCAAGATCAGCAAAAATAAATGACAACAAGAATAAAAGTTATATGTCTGAAACCAAAAGCCGCAACCGCAAACCCAAAAAAATGAAATAAAAGAGAAAAAGTAAAGTCAAATCGCGAATTCGCCAGAAAACGCTGGCTGAGTAAAAAGATAAAGATAAAGTAGACGCAAACGGAACGAAAGAATAGGAGAACATTTTGGCCAGCTGAGGCTGCTTGAAATTCCACAATGCCTTTATCCTACAGTAATTTTTCTTTTTAATTTTTTAATTTTTCAAAATTTCTCATCATTTTTCGGTAGTGCTTTCTAGTTTTGCAATGTTTCTTAGTACAGATCGGCGTTTGGTTTCGTTATTATTTCCCGCGCGACTTTTAAAATTTAAAAACCGTTTCGTTCATATCAATGTTTTTTTTATAATTATTTTGCTTGTTAAGATTCATAGCCTTTGGCCCTTAAATGGTTGTTCTCCTCTCTTCGATTCGTCTTTTGCTTTCCAATTTGCGGCATATTTAAGACTGCAGCTCAGAAGATCAGAAAAACGAATGAAAACAGAAGCACCAGCAAGCGGCCAGCGACCAGCGACCAGCGACCAGCGACAATAAATGTTTTGCGATCCTGCGGCGCGCGCGTATTGCAGGCGATGTATCCTTCGGGGCACCAGACACCAGACAAAAAAAAAGCAATTAGCACTTTGAGTGGGCACTTTAAAAAAAAACCAAAATTGCACTTGAGCAACCACAAGAAGCAACACCAACAACAATTGAAAGACAGCCAGGCGGACAGGCGTCGTAGTCGCAGGCCTAAAACAACGCACCGAAAATTGTGCGACCGTCTCGTACAACGGCGCGCAACCGAATGTCCAACTGGAAGAACTTTGACAGCGACGCCGCTGACACCGTTGAAGACAGCACACGAGCGGGCCGCGAATGTAAAACGAACAAGTCCCGAAGACGCTAAGCGCTAGCGTGCACACACACTCTCGCTCACAGATAAACACACACACAGCCAAATGCACTAATGTTGCGACGAACTCAACGTGCAAAGTTGCCGCAAGTCTTTTACCGTGGCGCAACATGCAAGAAGTCTGCTGTAATTACAAATCCTTGAATATTAGTGGTTTGTAGGGTAATTTTATCTACGTTAGAAAGTGTAATTATTTAGAATAAATTCAATACAAATCAATTTTTTCAAATGAATTCTAAATAAAAAAAATGTTTTTAAATTCCACAAATAATTTCCATTTTTCCCTAAATGGTTAACCTAAATAAAATATATTTTCAAGGATCTACTTTTAGATTTAAATTTTATATATAAGGCCCGTTTTTTCCATGTCAAATTAAAGTGCTTGATAACTATTGAAAAGTTATGAAAAAAGTAAAATGTATTGAAATTTATGTCAAATTTGAAACTATACGAGTTTCGTATGTTAAATAAAGTTTATGTGGACGGTCCTTAGGAGCGTTTTTTCAATGTCTAAATAAGATGTTTGGTAACTATTAAAAAGAGAATTTCACGTAAAATAAGTTAAAATTAATGTTAAATTTGAAACTAAGTATATTTTAATTAAAATTTATATGTATATACTAGGGTGTCCCTTATTTGGTCAAAGTCAATATTTTTAAACGCATACGGGCTAGTTCTGTTCATTAGGTCCTAAAGCACTCAGAAATAAATTTTTACCTCAATCGGAGTATGATAACCCGTGCCGACTTGGATCGGAAAATTTAAAGATTATATGGGACAAAAAAAAATTTTTTTTTTTTTTAATTTTTTATTTTTTTATTTTGTTTATTAGGTCCTAAAGAACTCAAAACCAAGTTTTCACCTTAATCGGAGTATGATAACCCATTCAAATTTGCATAAAAACATGAAAAATCATCGAAAAATGTCTAATCAGTGTTAAAATACTGTTTTTTCATGTTTCGATGCAAATTTGAATGGGTTATCGTACTCCGATTAAGGTGAAAACTTGGTTTTGAGTTCTTTAGGACCTAATAAACAAAATAAAAAAATAAAAAATTAAAAAAAAAAAAAAATTTTTTTTTGTCCCATATAATCTTTAAATTTTCCGATCCAAGTCGGCACGGGTTATCATACTCCGATTGAGGTAAAAATTTATTTCTGAGTGCTTTAGGACCTAATGAACAGAACTAGCCCGTATGCGTTTAAAAATATTGACTTTGACCAAATAAGGGACACCCTAGTATATACTTTGAAAAAACGGCCGTTATTCTTTTTCTAAATAAAAAGTAAGCTAAATCTGCTTCACCAGTAATACAAATGAGATGTGTCTGTTCAACACACACACGTTCCATGTCATTTGAACCACTGTGCAACGTTCATGTTGGCGGCGAAGTTTTGCGTGTAGTTCTTGTTGTTTTAAGTTCCTGACTTGTGGCTCTAGCTTCATCGTGAATAGCGCTCGAGTGCTGCAGGCAGCCGGCAGCAGGCAGCGCAGTCTCCATTGACGGTGAAGTTGACGTTGACGCCGACTGCATTTGCCAAGCCTGTTGCGTCGCAGCGCTCTCTCTTTTTCTCTCTCGCATTCTCTTTCGGTTAGTGCCTGCGCTCCAGACTAGGCTAGTGGCGTGGGTGGCTGTGCATTGCGTTGCGTTGTGTTGTGTTGTGTTGTGTCATGACGTCTCTGCTCTGCCATAGTCGTCGCGGCTGCAGCAAAAGTTTATCGCTCTGCGCTTGTGCGACTGACTGACTGACTCTTTTTTATATTTATCGGCAACAGGATGCAAAGTTGGGGCTCTGCACTAATTTAGTCCCATGGCGAAATGGGAAAAGTGTGTGCTCTCGGGACAGGGCCCAACCCCGGATTCTTTATCTCTGTCAGCTTCGGGCAGCGAGTACACATTAAACTGGAACAATACATGGCTACAAAATGCAGCGTCGATGTTGACGCTAACGCTGACGCTGTCGTCGACGTCGACGCTGACGCTGACGTCGCTACTGCCGCTCTGTAGGTCAACTGATAAAATGGCGTGAAGAAGCCAACACCAACCAAAACGGCAATTTGGGTTGCCGTTGCAGCTCCCACTGATAATGCACATACATACATCATACATACATATGTATGTATCTATGTATATTTGTCCCTGTCTGTGTGTGTGTGTGTGTGTGTGTTAGCTTACATTTATTTATTGTTCAATTATTTCTTACAGGCGGTAGATGGCGCATTTTTAAGTGTTTGCATTTCCCATAAGTTCAACTCTTTCAACGCATTTCCAGCACTTTGGTAACTTAAAGGCGTTTGCACTTCACATTAAAAAGACAAACGATATAAATATGTACATATAATTATGGGTGCACATAAATGTTTTGATTATAACATTTATTATGAACAGTTTACAGATATATACATATGTATATAAAAAAAAAGGATAATTGTAACAATGATTATTATAGTTAGTGAACGGGTCATAAAATTTCTATATTACTAAGTATTTTATTTAATAACCAACAATACAAATATTGAATTTTGTACTTGTTTTGTTTAAGCCATATACCCGAAACAACAGGCACGCATACAGGGCATAAACAGCAGACAGTAATGCAAAAGCTAAACACAAGTGAATAATCCAATTATCGGGAATTAAATGTACTTTCAAGTCACTTTTGTAATTTTTTTACTTTTTGGATTTTTCGACATAAAATTTATCCATTCAAATTCAATATATTAGTATGAATAAAAGTCTACAAACTATAACTTAGATAATAAGCGGGTTAAGTTATTCCAAGGTTTCGTATAATACATAGGCCCGTTTTTTCTATGTCTAAATATGGTGTTTGATAACTATTGAAAAGAGAAATTTACGTAAAATGTATAGAAATTAATGTCAAATTTCAAATTATTTTTTGAATAAAACTTATATGCACATTGAAAAAACGGCCCATAATGGTTTATTTTCATTTAAAATAAATAGCTCTAAGTATATATTTTTAAGATCTCAATCTAATAATCTCTGTAATAAATGGAAACGTATGAAAATAGCATAAAATCTACCGCTTGAAAGCACCCAAACTTCAATATGTCTGTAACTTTTTGCAATACGTTTAAGGCTAAGAAGCCTTAACGAACGATACGGTAACGATTACGATTAATGAATGACTCATTGGTCGGATTTTAAGAGTTGAGATCTAAACAGTTGACACACTTCACGTTGCTGTCCTGCCAAATTAGCAACTCCACTTGCAGCATCGTGTGACGCCCGAACCACAGAGTCCCCCAAAGACATATTTAGTACCCAACGCCCAGCTGCCACCCACAGCAGGCGGGCTTCCGATTGGCGCCTTGTGGCAATGTGCTCTTTGAGCGCATGCGCCAAACCGTCGACTCGTTATAGAATTAACGCCCCGTCCCACTCCACAGATTGATGGCAACCGACCAATGGCCACGTTGCGATTTTTACTTAGACATTCGAACCGAAGTGTGTTGTGCTGTGCCAAAAAGGCTCAAGCTAAGATTTGAATTGTGGCTTCCGTTCTTGATAGTCGCTGGTCTAAAAATAAATAAGAAAATCAAAAAGAATATTGTGAGCAGAGCATTTAATTACTGACCGAAGATGCGAATGCTGTGTGGCTATCAATAGCGACCTGTCATATCAGTGGGGCGCCAACTATTTGGGTCACTCTGCTCAAGAACACGCATCGGATGGACAGGGACAGGGACAGTGACAGTGACTATAGTATGCTCCAATTATATAGCCGCCTCTATATACTTGGGACTACGGCGAATGCCCGCCTGCCTTTCTTAGAGAGTCAGAGGCCGACGCTTATCGCTTCTTCACACAAACAAATATACATATACAAATACAACATACATATGTATATATATATTTCCATATATAATCTGTATATAATAAGACAAAGCCTTGTGAATTATGTGAATGAAGTTGAGGCCATTATCAAAATAAAATTTGTTATCAACATCAAAGACTAACGAAATGTTAAGGCCACGAAATTCACCACAGCTCCACGGTCACAGCCTGTTAACGGATTTCAGTTGCCACAGTTTGACAGCCACTGTGGCCAAGCTAACGCTTTAAGCTATTAGCCAGGTCAGCAAAAGCTCGGAGATAAAGCTTTTATTGTTGCAAAAATAATCATAACATCTAGTCAATTTTTCTACTTGTCAAGTCCAGATAAAAATATATATGAAAAAATAACTAATAAATTGAACCAAAAACAAACATCTATAAACAGGAAATTATTATAAATACTTAATACGAATATAATTTCCACATGTTAAATAATTTATTATTATTATGTACTACACATTTAAAAATTTATTCAATATACAATTTTACCAATCTATACGAAAAAGCAGAGCAAATATAATAAATAGATTATGCAGTATTCATTCATAATAAGTACAAGCTTTCAAGTACTCAACGAATTTTTAAGTCTTATTACTTACTTATTTATTTGCAATTACATTTATTATCTTTCCTGGCCAAAACAATTGACAATTTGTTGCGTAAACTATCAGGTTTGACGTAAGCAAAGAAATTTTTATGTAATTCAATAAGTGGCTGCTAATAACGCTACACTACGTAACACCTTGAGTGTAATGAACATGTAAATATACGTGAAATTATGTGGTTAATTTGTATTTAGCAGAGAGTACTTGAGGGAATATCAACTACGAGTGTAATTGTAATTATGTTCTCGATGTCAGAATCAGAAGTTCTTATGTAAAGGCATTGTTGTCGAACATCATGAATGGCGGTGAGTATATTCACTAATCAAAATGTTAATTGAGACCTGTGTTACGATAAAAGCAAATGTACTCATGCCTGGATGTAAAATAATTCTAAGTGAATTATGTTTTATGTCGATGACAGTTATGTATTTGCAGACAAATAATGAATACATGATATTGAGACTTTTAAAATCGAATATTCATCGAATATTTAAATAAACTGTTCGCTACTTAAAATTATGTGAAATATTATTAATGATGATGAAGATGATGCAACGTTTAACAATCTTTGGCTTTACTGTATGCATGAAAGCTCTATTTTCAAATTATATGGTAATAAGTATGAGCAGTACATCCCACAGAACTTGTGGATGTTTCTTGCAAAAACTCTTCTAACTCCAAAACGTATTTAAGTCTCAAAAGGACTAAGCACGTTTCGCAGCCTTTTTATATATAAATGTACAATCTTAGTTTAAGTGATTGGTTTGAGGCGTGGGTTTTAATACTGCTGCCTAAAATAATATACAATGAAGAGCAGTCTCACACCTCATCACACTACCTCGCTTAGTACCCTTTTTAATTAATATACACAGACAGCTTAGTAAAATAAGACAGAACAATTTAAAATTTATCAATCAATAAATGAAAACAAGCATATCAAATAATGTTGAGTTCAGTAACGATTAATCAAAGCAAATTCAGCTCGGATGTTAATAATAATAATTACTGTATTTATATATTTATTATCGATTGAGATTCGTGAAAATATTAGAGTTAATTATAAAATTGAGTTGCTTTATTTGACTGTTCAACAATTCGTGCATCTTTAAATGCGCACGAGTTCTTGAGTGTACCATTTGAACAATTCATATTAACTTTTTGATACAATTAATATCTTTCCATAATCGTGGTACAAATCAATGGCATGCAATCGCATCAAATAAGTGCACTTACTTTTATAATTCACACGTTGAACTTTGCAGTAATTCGAAAGCTCAGCCATGGTTGATTTAAATTTAATTTAGCCGGAAACCCTTCGTCGAATACCAGCAGCATTGACCGCCAACGAAATGTTAAATTTTCCGCTTGCCGCATGCCACATTTTGTTGCAAGAATCGCGCACCTGCCAGTCACGTGTTTAGTTGCGGCAACTTGTTGTGCATAGTAACATGGGCATTGCCAGGTATTACTTGGAAGGGGCAACAACTTTTTTGTCTATATGTATGTATGTATGTTTACTTATTAGTTTGAAAACAAATCAATTTCGCCGCCTTCATAATATTATTGAATTTTAAAGAAAGTCCAATTATCAAGGATTCTCATACTTATCGATTATTTCCAACTTGACTTTTGGATCCCTTGGGTGAATCACAATATCCAGTTCCAATCGTATTAAGAGTATTAAATGTGCTTAAATTTAAATTTGGTTCATACGTTCATATATCCCTGATAAAGATTATAATATTATATGCTTAAAAAATAAATACTGCTGCCCCTAAAATCAAATACTGTCTACGTCCATGTTCACAAACCATTCGCATTTACTTACACACATTAGTGTGTTTGTATTTGTGCTTTTCCGGGCATTTTGTTTGGCGTCACTCAAAGTTGTGCCATTTTCGTAATTTCCCTCTAATTGTCGGTGTAAATAATTCTCCGTTTAGTGTTAAATCACGTTGAATATTCACTTATTTTTAGCAGCCACTTGTGTTATATTTAATATCGCCTCGTTAAAAACTTTACCTGTTTGTCCCATTTTCTGTCGCGTCTCAAAAAGTGTTGCATATGTTAAGGCGCAACAATGCAACAACTTTTATATGAACATTTGTTTGTATGTAGTCGAAATTGTGCATCGCATTCGATTGGGCTGCAAAAGTTTTTGACTATGTGACAACTTCACATATTTTCCACCCACATCAACTTTCTAGCCTTTGCGTACAGTGGGTTGAGGCCTTTTAATCTAGAGATGGAATATTAATGGGATGATGAAAACAATCGTACAATCCAGAGTCTTTTTATTGGGAAATAAAAACATTTAAATTCAATAAAAAAAGTAACTAAAAACATTACAAATAGAGTAAGCCAGATATAAACATACCTATTAATATATTTACATACTTGATCCACATAATGTTTACCAAAAGAGTTATTGAGAAAAAACTATGCATACTTCAAAGGCTAATTAAAAAATATCCTTATATGAATAGACGGCATTTTAGTGAAATTCTTTTGAAAATGGAAATTTGAATTGAATTCCATGAAATGTATGTATACGCCGAACTGTTGTTTTGTTAATAAATAACAAATTTTCATTTTAATTAAATTGCAATTATCTAAGCGGACTCAAATTGGCATTGAGTCGTTAAGGTCTGAATCATTCAAACATATGTTGAAAGCATGTCAGCTAAAAGAACGTGGGAGTAATGAATCGCTCCAAGTATTAAAGAATTAAATATTAATTTGATTTGCTTCAGTGTGCACTGGCCCTGTGAAAAGGCGGAACCGGGAGGGGTAAGGCAGTAGTAAACTTTTGACACACTTTTTGTCCGTCAAGGAGGGTGGATGCATTAGAAAGCCCCTACATGAACATATGTGAATGTATGTGTTTGTGTGTGTGTGTATGCGTGTGTAGACTTAAGGTGTGCAACTTGCCTAAGGCTAAAGCAAAAACCCTTGATAAGTTTCTGTGGAGGGTTTTGTGGGCAGGCAGGCAAAAAAAAATGTCATTGTCAAGTCACTGGTTAAACGATTTTATTTTCATTTCATTTTCTTAACAACTTGACGACTGACTTTCTCAATTGTTGTGCAATTGCAAATTCATTTCAATAAAATTGTCGAGCGTTTCCATTTTAAGCACGGCTCACTTTGAACTTTGTTGTGCCGTCCCGTCGGCCAGGGCAACCAGTTGCCATTTGCTAGTCGCCAGTCGCCAGTTGCCAATTTTTCGGTTGCTCCTTGTGCTAATCGTTGACCGACTTTCCCTTTCTCTCACTGATTAACACAGTCCCTGTGTGTATTGCCTCCCGTTTTGCTCTGTCATTTGTCCCACATCTTAAGCAACTGCTTTTACCTTAATTAAGGCCAAAATGTGTAAGATTTATATGGCCGAGCTCGCCCACATTAGACGCATTTGTGACACCATTGAATTTTGGTCATCAATTTAATTGACAAGGCCCCTTCCTTCCCAGACACTATCCTGTCTCTTCTGTATCTCTCCCAGGCAATCGAAGGTTTTGAGCGGGCTTTTCTTTGCTCATTTGAGCCTAGTTGGGTGAACATTTGGAGTACAATACCTGTTGTCCTCTTAGCAAGCCAAACTTAATGCCATCAAATTAATTAAAATCTATTGCGATTAATTTTACAAGAAATTTCTAAAACTCATGGTCGTACTACATATTACATTTCCATTAATGATTCAATGGGCGTAATTAAGCTCTATGGAACATGAAGACTGAGAGTCCTTTTTATACCCTGTGACTATTGACAATGGGTTGATATTTTATTAGACGAGGGGAGAACGCAGGCGTTTCATTTTATCCTACAGGGTATCAACGAGTATCTTATAATCAAACAGCGCATTATACAGGGTTATCAAGCAGGAATTCATTAAACTTCAAAATTGGTAACATAGAAATTTGTTACTACAGGGTATAATGCATTCGAGGTGGGTAAAAGGCTACTTTTAGTAAGCCACGAACTAGTTACAGGGTATATTTCAGTCAAACAGCATGTTCACTTGTGTATGATATTGCATAATGCAGGGTATATGTCGGTCAGTCACTAAAGTTGTTCCGTAGGTTACAAACTAGTTACAGAGTGTTTTCAAGTAGATCAGTCCTAATAATAATGCGAAAGTACAGGGTACCTCACAGTCGCTATTGCTGGACATCTGCGAACAGAAGTCAACGACGCATGCAGATTATGAAGTATTTGTACAAATATTTATAAGTATTTATAACAGCACGATGGACATGGCTAATGAATATGGCCTTAACATTTGGCCTTTTGCAAGTTGGCCTAAATGCTCAAAATGGCAACGCTGCTGCTGCCGCTTGATTCATCAAAGACCAGTGATTAACAGATAAAGATATTGCTATTCTTCTGACAGCAACAACAACATCAATGTGAAATGGCTCTAACAGTTAACAAAAACAAATGCAAAAGGAATTTCCTCAACTCTTTTGCCGGCTAAATACGTATTGTTTATGTTTATTTTCTGCAAAGTAATTAAAAGGCAATCGCAAGGCAAATACAAATACGAGCTGCCGTTTGGATCTGGCTTTGGCGCTGCCCGTGTTTGGCACCTGAATACCCCCCTTCTTACTCACAATATATTACACACTATACTAGTAGAGTAGGGTGTCTGCGAATAGGGTGTTGGTGTTTGTCACCAGACGGTCATTTTCTCTGCTAGTTGTCTGTCTACGAATACATATACATATGTATATGCGTGTGAGTTTCGAATATATTTTTGCGCCTGCCTAATAAACGCAAGTGTAAACAAAGCAACAATCATAAAAATTCTCTCTCTCTCCTCTAGCTTTACCTTCAGTTTTTATCTAAACAGAATTTGTTGCCAAACGAAGAGTCATAAAAACTGAGAGCAACGCCATGGACACTAACTGAAACCTACAACAAATTATTAAAAAGTTAAACAACAGCAAAAGTTTTTCAACAGAAAATAATCGTCGAAAAAATGAAATTACTCTTAGGGTTCTTAGATTTATATAAAAATAGACAAATTTATATAAATTAAAATAATAAATTGTAGTCAATATAATAATTTATGCAATCTACAATTAGTATGAAATGAAATATCGAACATTATCTCGATAACTATTTTGGCAGGTGGATTTTTATGTTGGCAATTTCAACATTGATTGGGATTTATGTACATCCCTGGTCTGCGCAAAAACTCTTCTGCATAAAGGACTGAAATTATCAGAATACCTTTAATAAATATTGATCAAAATGACATTCCGTTTAAAAATTTGTTTAGTTTTGGCAAAAGTTTGATAGTTTGAAATTGGTCTGAGTTTTGTATTTACGAATGCGTATTCTATTCAATTTTTGATAGCTCTATCCATCGTTATTATTTAAAGATAGACAGACAACTATAATATTTTTTTTTTTTTTTTTTACATATTGACATAATACTCGACTCACAGTTTGAATTTACAGATATACTCAACAAGTAATAATTGTTATGAGTTCAGTTCAATTGTTAAATCATTCACCTTCTTGTTGAATTCTTGGATTTGAGCACTACAACTAGAAAATATAATGTAAATTGTTAGTTGAAAGGCCGAAGCTATCTGATCTATCGTTAAAGTTTGTTGCTTAGTTGTTGCTTTTCAAAGTGCACTTAAGCGCAATTCTGTTTCGAAGAAACTGAAACTATTTTCATATCTTTCAATGCAATGTTAATGTCAATGCTGTTCCAAGCAATTTCAATGGCGCATTACCAATCTGTCAGTTGGGCAATTCGTCCAGTTCGGTAATTGAGTTGCAGCTGTTGCCCACTTGGCTTTTATTCTCTTACCTTCCCACCATTTCACTTTCTTTCCTGCTGCATTCACTCAATTTAACGCTTCATTTGCGAAACTTAGTTGCCTCTTTTCGTGAATGTGGATGAAGTGGCAGCAGCCGTTAAGCCTGGACAAATAATAAGAAAATAGATGCAAGCAACAGCAGCAGCAAGCGGAAAAGTGACTTAAAAGAATTTTCCAGGAAGTGACACAAGGTGGAGGTGCAAATGGCGGCAGCAACAAAAGGGAAGTCCACTGATGCAGAAGTCGATGCAACAAGAACGACTATGAAATTTAAAACGCCCCATAATACCAATTTGGAGCAAATGTGCTCCAGTTAATGGAGGGAAGGCAAAAAAAACTCCAGGTGAGGAGTGACCACGAATAGGGTACAAATTGCCTGCACTATAAAAGCTTTTTACATATTACATATCATATCATATTGAAAGGTATTAATGCGTAGATCATATATGTATATAGGTTTTTATATGATGTGGCTTCATTGGTTCAAAAGATATTTCAATTCAATTTTTATTTTCAATTTTTACAATAAAAATTGACAAATAAGAGTTATGTGTCAATTTTCATAATAAAAATTGGAAATAAGAGTTAGGGTTAAATTTTTATATAAAAATTGAAAAATAATAATTGTTTTTAATTTTAATCATGTAAATTCATTTTAATAATTAAAAATAATTTTTTTTATAAAAATTCCAAATAAAAGTTTATCTTGTTTTCGAATTTGGCGTTCAAAATTAACATATGGGCATTTCCACGGGACGTGCACGGGACATTCGTACACATTCAAAGTAAAAAAACGGTAAAAAGGAAACGGTTTTTTTTTCTGATGAAGGGCTTAACATATAGCATTTGATTAGCTCTTTCATTGGTGCAAAGATTGATTTTGGGTAATTTTTCATTTTGAAGAAAAATAGAAAAATTCAAGTGATTTGCACGGGACACAAAACGGAAGTGACTTGTGAGGTCAACCAATTCAAACGCCAATTTCAGCGAATCCAGAGGCAATATTTTAATGCAACTTATTTTTAACTCTTGTGCATTGATGCCTCTTAAAAATGGTTATGATTTTTTTCAAAGATGACTTGCACTTTTTTTTTTAATTCAATTTGACGTAATTTCGCACGGGACATCGCGCACGGGACATTTTTTACCATCACTTTTTAATGTTCTTTCTGTCTCTCTATTTAAAAATTATATGTCCAAAACAGCCCGAAAAACTTATTTAAATTAAATTTTCAATATATTTCTTTGAATTAAAATGGTTCATGTTACAATTTTACTGGCCTACTAAGTGTAATCGTTAAAATACAAACGGTCCATTTTGGAAGTCAATTTTTAAGAAAATTGACATAAATATGAAAAAGTGAATTTATTCCAATGTAGAATCTATATGTTCATCCTATTTAATTTTTTCCAGTGTATATTGCTTAAATAAATAACTTAAAAACATTTCTGGAAGAAAATTTCAAAAGATGTGAATTTTTGATCAATTTTACGTTTTTGGCCGCGGTGGACCTTTCCGTGGAAATGCCCATATGTATGTCTGTTTTTTCCATTCTTCTAGGACGCTTTTTAGTGCTTAAATTTTTTTGAAACTCATAACTATTATTTGCAGTCCCTGTTAAAAAGAAACTTCGTTAAAAAAAATTTGGTAAATAAGAAAACAATTCTCACTTATATTCCAATCGAACGAATAAATGTCTCAATTATTTCATTAACATTTTTTAAGAAAGGTTTTAAATTTTTAGAAACTTATGTAAAAAGCTAACCTGAGACTAATGCTACTTATCCGAAATGGGTGGTGCAAAGATCAGTTTATGCAGCTGGTAGTGATTCGATTTAATTGGTGGAGAAAGGATTAGCAAAGGGAAATGCCAGGAACAGGAAGGGAAAAAGGGAAACTTAAGTACGAGTAGACCAGGAGAAAGCCTTAAATATCATGAAATTCTCAATTTTGTGAGTCTTGTCATAAAGTATACGGTCTATGACAGCGATGCTCCCATACTCAACATACTCGATTAAAGCTCGAGTTGACGGCGACTTTTTATTTAATTTAATTTAATTTAATTTTTTTTTTATTCTTCGCTCATTTGGATCGACCCATGGTTTTAGGACCTCGCGCGCACAACAGCTGTATGCGAAGCTGAAAGCGGATTCGAGATCTGAATTCATTCTCAGAAGTTTGATCTGCCAGCATTAGATGACCTTGGTGCTCGCACTGTAACAGAGCTGAAAGATGATCTGAAAACTTATTACTCTTTTTTTTCCATGGCTGCTCTCGCATTGACTTACCTTTCGCTCTCATTTGCTCATAAGTTGGTTGATCAAACAAAGCTGAGCTTTGACGAAAAAGCATTTAGCTCTGCTAATCGTACAGCATTCGGGCTTGCATGAAAGCTTTCAGCTCCTCTTCTGCTCCGTGCTCATAGTGTGCGCTTGACCTAACGCTGGTTTTTGTTGCAGTGGATTATTTATTTTATATGGAGCTTCTAATTTCTTTGCTTGTGTCATCTTAACTTTTAAATATTGTTGCCAGAATTTGTGTTACCCTGCAGTATCGGCATTCTGTGGTCACAGGTATGCGACCATCTCTAACAGACATTGCAAATGCAAGAACAATAAAAATGCCAACAACAGCAGCTACAGCTACAAAGTCATCAAAAGCTTTTCTCAGATTTCGAGTCGAGTGCCCGACAACGTTGAAGCCGACGCCGACGCCGACGCCGACGCTGATAGAAACGCGTCGCTGTCGACGTCAACGTTAACTGGGACGCGAGTTACCGCTGCAATTGTAGCGCATTTTCCATTTGTTTTTGTTAGTTCTCATTGCTATTGTTGTTGTAGTTGTTCTTGTTGTTGTTGTTGTGCTATTTATTTAATTTCTGCTTGTTCGTATTTCTCATTTGCCGTAATTTATGCCTACAGCGGCAGGAGGAACAAGAGAGAGAGCGAAATAAAGAGAATGCTTTGATTCAAGCGCGTATTGTGATGTTGTCCAGTGTTGTAAAACAAAATGTTGCCAATTATTGTTGTTGTTGTTGTTCCATTTCGATTCTCCATAAAACTTGCCCGCTCAGTTCATGTTGTTGTTGTTGACAAAGTGCGAATAATATTCGTATCATTATCATTGGCATTGTTGTTGTTTCTATTTAAAATTGTCATTACCGCTGCCCTTGCCATTATCTCAATTGTTGTTGTCTTCTATACCCTGTATCTGTACCATTAGAAAGGTCTGCTCATCACAGTTGACTCTCATATTCTCATAATGTCCCTTAATTTCCAAGCAATAAATACTTTAATTACGAATTGTTCGAATTTTGAAAGGTTTTCTTTATTAGTGTTTTCAACAATTATTTGTATAATATGTATTATTTATAAAATATGTATTATAGGTATTTTCTCTATATATACTGTATACACGAGTATGTATGTATGTATATGTAGGAAAATAATTGAAAATTACGAATGTATGTATGTAAATACTTACTCGATATAGGCCATCTCCGAGTCTATCACAGCAGCGATGCATCGTCACAAATTCGAATTCTCTGCTTTGCTCTCGAAGGCATCTCTAAGCTGCTCGGATCCACTTTCAGATGCCAGCTGCCAGTTGCCAGTTTGCAGTTTGCAGTTTGCAGTTGCCGGTTGCCATTGAATGCCGCTTAAACTGAACGTCGCTATCGTTATCGCTCATCGTAATTAAAATATTCATCTGCATGCGCATCGGAAAGCTATATAAACATTTACTATATACGCAGTTTGTTTACAATCAACTTAATCCGATCAGCAGCTATAGACGATGTCATCTAATATAGTCAACACACTGTTCAATTCTTTCATGTGAGTGTATTATATATTCGCACATATGCACATTCATATTTAAAATTTGTATACCCTGTGCGAAAGGGTAAAAAATAATTATATTGTACAGAAGTGTGTTTTGTTTTTAAGCATCAACAAAAACATATGAACAATTTGTGGTTAACTATATAAACGAGTTAACTAAATCAAAATCATAAATATGTAAGCAATTGGAGTGGTAATGTCCGGATTTGTGCACTAAACTGCCGTCGTGCGTGGACTCCGTGCTGAGCTCGATGAGTTCTCGGCAGTTACATTTACCTTAGAAGGAGTTGTCGCAGCACCAGAAGCGGATTTGCTAGCGCTGTTATTGCTTGCCTTCTTTGGCCATTTTCTTTGTAACGTTGACAGGAAACGTTGACGGTGCACTGATAATGAGATTGGAGGTTCGTCCTGTTTTATCAGTTTCCTGCACACCTGTTGGCCTTATAAAGTTTTTCTTTATTTCGCTTAAGAAGAAGACAACACTGTTATTATCAACTTTTATCTCTATGCAAATATGCATATGTATATTTTATTAACAACTATTAAGCCCTGAAGTCTGAACTGAAAACAGTCAAAAAGCACAAAAATAACAAGTATAATGATTTGATTCAAATAACATAGCCCATAACTCGTGTATGTGACAGACAGTTGGAGGCGTGGCAGGCCCCATATCCCCAAAGTAAAAAAAGCTTTTTCACTTTCTTAACAAAAATTCTCACAATTAAAATATTTTTTTTGTTAATAATAAAAAATATTGCATTAACTTTTACTGTTCATTAAAGTACAACAATAAGGTGCAGCCTAATTAAAAAAATTTATTCTCCAGCATACTTGATTTGGGAGTACTATGTATTTACCTATCGAAATTCAGGTTAAGTGTCGTTGGAAAATTGCCAGTAAAAAAAAGTTGGAGAGTTCAGCGACGGAGGGGACATTTGTATGTATGTATGTAAGTATGTATGAATGTATGTGTAAGTTATGATTTCTAGTTTTTGCCGTCTCGACGCGTCGTCCCATCGCAATTGTGTTAAGTAAATGTCAAATGAGCAATGTGTCAAAAGGGGTTGCAGTTGATTTATGGGCTCCAAGAGCTCCTGCTCACATAAACGAAGGCACACAGTTGACCACATAACATAATGGGGAAGAGGGAAAGGAAAAGGAAAAGTCGAACAACCTGGCCTAGTCAATGGCTATAATTAAACACTGTATGGTGACACGCTGGCACAGTTTCTCATTTGTCCCGTTCTAATTGAAAACACAGAGGAAACAAAAATGCATCAAGCACTTCCAGAGTTGATGCATTCGACTGCAATATGCCCTATTTTAATAATTATAATTAAAATAAAACATTCAAGCTGGTTATATTATAAAAGTCGAGCTCTACTTACAAATTGTATGCATTTATATTATATCCGGCAGATATTAATTCGAAAAGATTGCATTTTTTTGAATATTACTCTACTCAATTCCCATTTGAATGAATATTTGAATGTGTGCTATGCCATAATGAATCCTGCTAAGCTCTTGAGTGCAGGGTATGAATGTAAACAATGCACAGATGATGAATGCTGGCCAGTCGCACTGTGGAATTTTCTCACATATTTACGTATAAATGCAAGCGGTTAGAAACAAGATTTCTGATTAAATTATGGATTGATGAAAAATTAGATTTTGGGAAAGGCTATTTTGAAAAATAGATATATTTTTCTACTCAATTTATATTTTAAAAAAAATTTATATTAAATTTAAATTTAAACTTTTATTGTTTCTATTACATAAGTATATTTAAAATTATAAACAATGAGCAAATATAATTAAATTGGAAATAAACTCCATAGTACCCTGTTTTGTCCATCATTAATAATCTCTGCGAGCAAGGGGATGGGGACTTATTGGGCAAAGTCGCACACCGATTAAAAGCTTATTCGCAATTACTTATTAATTTGAATCTTTAAATTGGAATTCGATTTTAACACTTTTCATAATAATGAATTACATATATTGGATTTTTTTAATTAAAATCAAAATGAGAGAAATACCTAATTGTTCCAAAAAGAGAAAAGAATACCTTTAACTAAAAAAGTCACCAAATCTTTTTTTTATTTTTATTTTAGAAATTATAGTCGTGGTAAAAACTTATCATAACTGAAAAATCTACGTAGATAATAAGCCGAGAGTAATGTAAAAGGCAACTCGCATTACAGTGTTTATCATTGGGATATCAAAGAAATTAATAAACAAAAACATTTGTATCACATAGACATTTTTCAACGCTGTCTCTGCAACTGTCACTTTTTCTTTTTTAGAGTTTTTTGTACTACATTCTAAGCGGCAGCCCCACTGTGCGGCGGCTACGGGGTCAGTTGAGCGCTTGGCGAGCTTGACAGGCAAATGAACAAAAGCGCCGTTTGCGCTGGGCCAGTCAACTGGTCGGCCAGTCGTCAGTCGACGTCGACGTCGCTGTCGCCGTCGTCGTCAACGTATTTTTTATATGGCAAGCCAATGGTAATGGCAGCGACAGCAGCGGCAACCAAAACGTGACTAGGCCAATGCTGGCGGCGCGTTGACGTCGTCGTCATTGGAAACGTGGGCGTACAGCGCTTTTTATGCTCATGACAGCAAATTGAAGTGCGGCACACATAAATAGCACACATATGTATGTATACACTCGCACACACACACACACACACAAACTCACTCTTTATTTGTGTTTGAGTTTGTACGCATAAGGATGCACGGCACTCGATGTGCTGTCACATGTTGCAAGCGCTCCCCATGCACTGCAAAAATAGGTAAACGCAAGAATAAATGAAAACAACAGTATTTCTCACACTTGAAGAAGAAATCTCTAAAAAAAAAAAAAACAATCAATTTTATTCAACAAAATTATTTGACTTTTTTACAATTGTTTTAAATTTTTCGTTTATATTTTGAAGCTTAAAAAATTCTTAACATATAATCTCCAAACTTTTTAAGGAACATAAATTTATTTTTATTTTTGTTCACAGTTTTGAAATCAATCTTAAATAAGATTTTAATAATACATATGTATACAATTTTACTATTATGCTTACATTAAATTCACATTTTTGCGAATCATTAAAAGCCGAAGGTAGATCCTTCAGTTATATCTTTTGTCAGGAATGTTTTAGCTGAGTAGAGTATCTTAAGATGTTTAATTTTCTGTCTCAGTGTAAGACCAGCCTACTTTTATATGTAAATGTATGTATAGTTTATGTATCGCACTTATATGCATACATATGTAGGCGCAGCATTGTTCAACACTCCACAGGTCGCCTGGCTTCATTTATGACGCATCTAGTCACGTGCTGACTTAACAACAACATCAACAAAAACAAGAATAACAACAATGATAGCTAAGAATACACACACTCACACTCCCACACTCGTATACAAAGCCATAGAGAATCGCCCGAAAGTAAAAGCAATCGAATAGTACATATTATTCGCATGCAGAGAGGAGTCAAAAACATAGCTTTATTCACCCATTGTTAGCACCCATGATAAACCCAATGAAAGCGCCACAGTTTTGCGTACCTCTTCTTCAGTTCGGTCTTTTATTCGTTTCCTTTGCTGCCCCATTGCCATTGCGCCTGGAAGTATGCGGCAGAAAAATACTTGAGCTGCCGTATTGCATTGTCCGCTGTTGGAAATGCATTGCAACGAATGCGAATGTGGTTGCTTGGACAGTCTAGAAAGTCAAAGTAAAATTCCGAATCCCAATGCCAGGTCGGACAGCTATGGGCCACAGGCAAACCAACTGCAAAAGAGGGAGACAGAGATAAAGCGAGAGAGTGCATTTCATTTATTTAGGGTAATACCCTAACCCGAATAAGACTTGCAGCTTACGTTGAGTGAAAACAATATTTAAAGCTTTCAGCGATATTGAATTCATTAACTAAGCTAAAATTATTTGTTTTATTTCTCGAACCCATTCTATGTCTGAAAAAGACTTTCCAGAACATTAAATTGCTTAATTCAGCTGTATTTTTCTTACTGATTTTATTGCTATGCGATATATTCGATTCTCGAGGAAATCGCTAGCAAAAGGCATCCGTTCCAGCATTAAAATTAGACACAATATTGTTATTTTAGCTGAAGTTATTTCAATTTTATTATGAGCTATTTTCATGGCTAGCACTTTTTGGAAAGCTACAATATTTATGGTCTTCCTATTATATACATACACAAAAAAGCGAATAAATAAAATATATAACCAATAAACACATGTCGATCATTCGACATGACAGAGCATTTGCTATTCGACAGATTATGGACGAGTGTATAATTTTAAATGCCCTCCAAGGGGTATATTGCTTACGGTTGAACTACATTATTCCTGTCTTGTCAGCTGAACGCTGACAAAAGGAGAGTTTAAATATTTTTTGTTTGTATGTATAATCTGGAAAATTTTGACTTTCTTTTACAAATTCAAAATATATATGTACAAAATTTTCAAAGTCAAGTTTAAGTCTCAGATAATATCAGGATGTTAGCTAAAGAAATTAATGTTTAATTCAAATATTTCTCTTAGTTAAAATTTAACTAGACTAAATCTATTCAATCAATATATCAGCTAACTGATGAACACAAATTTTTGTTTCAATACATTTTATTTAGACGCTAATTTTTAGTTTGTGAGAAAGATAAACATTTTTTGACATTTTTTCGTCTAAAAATGTTTCGAGAGCATAGAAGTTGTCTTATTTAAAAACACAAATTTTTCAAAGGAAGTATTATAGATTTTGGAAGCCAATTTTTTGTAAGCGTTGACTACGAGAACTCGTCTTAATTTGTCTACGTACATAAAATGGTATTTTACAGGGTATACACACAGTCGATTCGTTTTCATAACCTATTCTGATTTACAGTTTTGAGTTTTGCTCTTCATTTTCCATTTGGCAGCTCGATAAATCTCAGTGTGTGTGGCAGTGTGTCACCGGTAACGGAAATATGTTTGCAGTTTTATTTTGAAGCTCGCACAAAAACTACAACAATAATAGCAGAAGCAGCAACAGCAATAAACAAACAATATACAAACTGTAAAAATTATATTCCGTTTGCGTTACGTTCTCGCACACTAACACACACACACACAGTCACAAATAGGCACACACTCGCACACTCGCACACAGTGTGTGCCGCTTAGCAGTCGCTCTGGTCGCTAGTTAAACGCTTGCAATTGCACTCGTCCCACCCATTCACACAACCAATTCACCCACCTCGCACACACACAATCATGTGGTCCCTCACGGACTGAAAGCCGAACGAGACAAGCGACACGAATGGGATCCCAACGACTCGTTACTCACTCGTGTCGCTGTCGCTGTCGCCGTCGCCGTCGCTGTCGGCGCCAGAAGGATAAGTTGCTCAGATGCTTGCAAGATTCTGTCATAACGGCTTCGGCACTCGTGGCGCGCGTCTCGCACGCGGCAGCAGCAGCAGCATTAAAGCACCGAAAAAGAAACAAAACTAAACAAAATTCATAGAAAATAGGTAACGGTCAAATCAACAATTTTTTGAAAGTTTCGCGCTCTCCTCGTTGTGCTAAGCAATTTTTTTTTATGTTCGACTTGATTGTGTTGTTTTCGTAATTTTTCAACTTTTTGGGATTTGAAACACGTTTTTGAATGTGCGAGTCGCAAATGTGAGATTGAGGAATGTAAGCAATGTTGTATATAATGCAAGCATCAACAAAAATTGGTAGCAATGTTATGGTTACTTTATGTTAAATGCAAGGCGAAAGATAAACATTGTTCAGCATTGCGACACGCCAAAGTATTTACGATTAGTCCCAAAACTGTGGTAACTAAAAAACTTATTAAAATTCGAAGCATTTGAAGAGTCGATACTCAAAAAATGACAGGTAAGTGCAATAGGTTTAAAATAAAGATCTTATCTTTGAAAACTGAAAATTTAAATGATGCAAGTGCTTGCAAATCAACTTCATATATGTTTTTAAAATATATTCGACTACACCAAATATAAATAAGGCAGACTGATTTTGTTTATTGACAACATCATTTTCAAAACTAAAACTATGTTTTTAAACTATGCAATTATATAGTAATTGTCAATTTATTGCTATGTTACCAATTATCACATCACTTTATAAGATTTTGAAACCCGAATAAACTCAATTTCTATATATACTGCCTTGAATTGCTCAAATTTGCTTATACATTTTTAAAAATGCTTAATTTAAACAATTGATTTTGTGCGCTGCTGTCAAATTGAAGTGTGCTGCCAATTTTGCTGATGACTTGGCCTAGAACTTATGCAATATTGCATAGGACTTGAAACTGTTGAACTGGCTGCGCAGTCGGCTATCAAATGGATTGTTTGTTGTTGTTTGAGAAAACTGCGCAACTGCATTGATTAAGTGCATGAATGCCTTCAGCCCCCACAACCAAATATTTATAAATACAATTTTCGATTGGGCATTTTTCATGGAATCAACTTTTCCATTTAGTTTCCTTTTAATTTTTTTTCCGGCTTATTGCCATATTAAATAACAAATAATTCTCGTAGGCTAGCGGTTTGGTGGCTTGCGGGGCGTATGCGCAACATATAACAAATATTTACATGTCGTAATTTTGCATGCAGTTTCATACTTTTTAATATGCCGCCGTATACAGCGCATCTATCCCCATCCCCCCTCTATCTTCCATCCTCCCACGGCAGCTTGTCAGTGTGTGTAAACATTTGGCCCACAAAATGTAAGCGAAAAGCCGAACAGAAAGCAAAGAGAGAACATTTTGTGGCTGCATTTGTTCAATTTCTTTTTTGGTGCCGTGGCGGCCAAAAATCTGTTTTGCTTTCAGTATGCGGCCAGTATGCAGGAAAAGTTGTTAGACGACTTTCAGGCCGCGTACATTGAGGGACAAGGACATTCTCTGGACTGGCCAAAGACAAACTTCATGTTGACAAAAGTTTCTTACTATATATTTATAGTAGTGTGTATGCTGTGAGCTGCTTGGCCAAAAAGAGCGTGCAATGCACTGAACAGTGAAGGCAGAACAGACGCTATTTGGTATTTATATATTACAAGTGTATGCATATACATATGTATGTATATATAAGAGTATCTCTGTTTTTGACTGTGTGTGTAAGTCTTACTGTGTGTGTTGAGCTCGTTAGCATTGGTGGCAAGTGTTGCCCGTGAAGTGCTTTTGTGCTTGCAGCCAACTTAAAGCGAACGTGTAGATTTTAGTTTGAAGACCAACTGAACTGAACTCCCCCACGTAATGAACTGCAAACTGCAGCAACGAGTCGCACAGACTGACGCCGAGGCCAAAACGTCGTGTCTGAGGCAGATTCTTAGTCTGAGGCTGATTCTGAGTCTCAGTCTGAGTCTGAAGCTGACGCTGTGGCAACTGTGTGTGTGTGTGTGTGTGAGTGTGTGTGTTGGACAGCACGTGCCTCATTATGTGAGACGGGGGCCATTGCAAGTTTGCGGCTGCCGTGAACGAGCGTGTAATCAAATTGAGACACTTGCGGTTAGCTTTTTGACCAGGCCACATACACACACACACACTCCACAAAGGTATACTGTAAGAGTATGCATGTGTGTGTGTGAGTGTGTGCATTTTATTAACACAAGTAATGAGCATGAAATGGGTTCCAGCTGATGTGGGTGCGACAGACAACGTGGAAAATCCTTGCATATGTTTTTCAACGATTCCACATGTTTAACACGCAGCGCTTTCAAGTGTTGACCATAAAAGAATTTCATTCCTATGGCTTTTTTGTTCTACTTATTTATTATTATGTCAGCTATCTCTCTCTCTCTCTCTCTCAGTCTCTCTCTGTGAGTATTAGTATGTGTGTGTGGGGTCTGTGTGTGAAATGTCTTCGAGTAACTTGCGACTGCGGCTTACGCGTCGTATGCTTAATGTGCGAATATTTTAGCTCAGTTCAGCATTGAGCAAATTCCTTCAAATTTGCTGAGGCTAACAGGCAATAGGCAAAAACTAAATTCAATTGTCGATACACAAGATATGTAAATAAAGCCTAAACATAAATATAAAAGCGGAATCTTTATCTGATTTGTATATCATATGCATAAAGCACAAATCCAATTGAGTATAAAACTCGAATTAGTATTTAACCCATAAAAAAACCTCTTTACGAGGTAAAAGTCTAGTGACGAAAACATTTTCATGCCCCCAAAATTTCTGATATCCAATTTTGTGACGAATAATATTAAGTTTTACACATAAATTATTTTAAACAGAATTTTGGCACTCGGCACATTGCGCTAAAATGTCTCAATTCTTCATACCAAATAAAACTCACTGTTTTGCGCAGTGCCGAATGCAAAAATTTTGTTTAAAATAATTTATGTGTAAAACTTAATATTATTCGTCACAAAATTGGATATCAGAAATTTTGGGGGCATGAAAATGTTTTCGTCACTAGACTTTTACCTCGTAAAGAGGTTTTTTTATGGGATATCAGAAATTTTTGAATAAGACATCAGAAATTTTGAAATTGCAATATTTTTTGACAGTATAGCTTTGTCAATTTTGTTTATTGTTTGTACAGCTAAAACAAACTGTCTGGCAACACTGGTCCCCTTTACAAACACACATGCCCAGCGCAAAAGCTATCAGCACTTTTCAACTCTGGCTGCTATGACACTTTGCAGCTGCTGTCCTATTCCCATTCTACCTTTTTAAATAAAAAATAAACGTTGAAGGTATGCCTAAGAGCCCTTCGAAATACCTTTTCAACGATATATAGATCATATCTGTAGCTTCTATCGTTTGGATGCTATGAGGATTTAAATTTTAGCGGTTTTTAGCGATTTCCCGCTAAACTAGCGATTTTTCGGAAAAGTCGTAGGACAAACGATTCTATATTTTTGATTATAAAATGATTTATCTGCCGCAAAAAGAATTCACCACTTGCAAGCAGTTTATTTCCGCATTACGCTGCAAGCAGTGTACATACTGCATATGTGCATGCAGTAGTGTAAAGGTAAATGGTATATTCAGTTAAAAGGTAATATCTTGTCCAAACGAATTTTGACAGATATGTGTTATATGTCAAAAAACGCGGAATCAAAGTGCCTATAACATATAACATATTTTAAAGTGATTTCATGTGTAGATTTTTCTTAAATCGCCAAAATGTGGAAAAAAATACCTTATTTCACCTGTAGCTTTTTATCTTTTCACTTAAAGAAAAAATTTTGAAGGTATGCATAAGAGCCCTTCAAAATACCTTTTTAACGATATATAGATCGCATCTGTAGCTTTTATCGTTTGGATGCTATGGGGGTTTCAATTTTAGCGGTTTTTAGCGATTTCCCGCTAAACTAGCGATTTTTCGAAAAAGTCGTAGAACAAACGTTTCTAGATTTTTGAGCGGTAACAAGTCCTCATTCAAACTTTTAAGCTAAATCAACGATTTCATACAAACAAACAAACAGACTGACTTTTCATCTCATTTTTGGAAGACGACTTAAAATTTCAAAATAATTTATCTTTTGAACCAGTAGTCGGATTTCGATGATCGAGGTGTCATTTGACGCGTATTTTTGATTAGAATAGTAAAAAATTAAACAAAAATTCAAAAAGGATCCAACGGCCCCATTAGCTCCAATAATTTAAATTTTTTCCCTCCCATTTACACCTGTTTATCTCACGAACCAGGTGAGTTTCTAAAAGTCGTAGTATGCACATTTGTAAGTTGAATTGATACCTTTCGATCGGTATATAACTCGACCTGATCGGACAGTCATAGAAAATTTTCCATTCTTCCTGTGTATATATGCTAGTCGCCTTCGCACCCTTCGTGCTGCTTTCGTCACTAGCGCGGACTGCCGTCCGCAGTGATATCTGAACTGATACAAATATCCCTTACAACCTGAGTGAAATCTGTCAAATAAATATTTCATATATCTGTCAATTAAGATTAAGCAAGGAAAGGAAAGAAAAAATTTGGGTGTCTTAAATGATAAATTGTTTAAAGATAAATTATATTGTACTTAATGCAAAGATGTACTCATGAAAAACAAAATATCAATATTATAATCTTAAATTCGATGACTTGACTGAATTAATATTTAATTCAAATCAATAATAACAATTACAACATGTTTATTGACACTTAACATTTTTTTAACAATAGTAATTAGTAATTAATTATTAATAATAACTAATAGTTTTCGATTTTGCTGGCAACTTAAGACATTTTCAACTGCAAAATTCCAAAAATACAATCCATAAATCAAAAACTGAAAAAAAATGTATGCTGACTACGGTTTATACGAGTATCTTACCAATATTTCATTGTTATTGAAATGAATTGAAAGCCATAAGGAACCCATTGCGGGCTGAAACCTACACAATAAATGAGAACATTCGCCAAATATGCAAATGAGTTGCCAACATAATTAAAATAATGCTACAGTTGTGAGCGCCTGATCGACAAATAAATTCCCTTCAAAGAAGTCAATGAATCTCTCCTAAAGTAACAGCACACTATTGTCAAACACGGATAACACAAATCCTCGCTCGCTGTAACTTTAGTTATATCTTTTATAATCTTAATCTGCTGGATACACTCATAACAAATTTTTGACTTCACAGCTGACTGATTGACGAACAGGTCCACCTGTTCTGGTTCTCCTTGGCTTGCTAGTGGGTAAAAACTTAATCCAAGTAGGAAAACGCATCTTTTTTAATGAAAAGAATTTTATTTTTGATCCAACAGACCTTCGGCCGACCCTCTTAATAAATATTCGAAAATAAAATCAGATATCATATAATCAGATTGTCATGATTCAAACACAAACACGTCGATATTTTTGGAGTGAATTCTATAATTACAAAGATGCTGCATGAAATAGGAAAATTGGTCAGTTTGCTCATATTACAAATTAATTTCTCCCTGCCGTGATCAAGGTCGAAGGCAAGTCGAAGCCTTTGCCCATGCTTCTAAAACCCACCCAGAGCTATAATAAAAGCTATAATAAAAGTCAAATAGCAAATTTAAGTTTTGACCCCCATCACTATTTAGTTTGAAAGATATTGAGAATGAATTTTAGATATACATGAAAAATGCAGATTTGGGTGAAACTAAGAGTTAAGACATGGCTGAAAACTTTAAAGACCGATTTTAATTTCTCACTCTTAAATAATAAAATATATATTTTTTTTTATTTTGATGATATGAACACATGAAAGATACTCTTGAAATTTTGTTTCATGAACATGGACAATAGCTTTTGCGGTGATTTTAATATTTTTTTTAGGTTTACATTTGTAAGCTAGTCCTTGAAAAAATAAGATAACTTGAAAGACCTTAACTTAGATGATGTTTCAAAAAATCCACATAGTTTTGGTTAGCAAAAAATAAGTCAATCCTGATTGTTTAATTTAAATACCCTTTTTTGTTGCGATTGTAGCTAAAATCATTATTAAAATTATTAATACAATATTATTTTGATTTGCCTATTATGTAAATGTTTAAAAATTTATTTACTTGAAATAAATAAATGCATTCAGTTTACAAAAGGTGATACTACATAAATGACATATTCATATTTCGGACAAAACTGAAATTGTATCAGAAATGCAACCGATGCGGGAATCGAGATGCATTCAATTTCACAATACGATAAATTTGGAGCCCAGAGGCTAAAACTGTTGCAGTGCAAGCTGAGAACACTCAACTCACACACCCACTCAATCGGTTTAACCTTTAGCCTGTTGCATATGTAATTTTATTACGTTTTTATAAAATAAAAACAAAGCGACAAACAACAAATAGTTGACATTTTGGGATATATCGACCTTCTGATACCCCGTAAATGTATGCGATATCAAAATGCATAAAAATATGAAAACAAAAATAAAGCTTTATCTAGATTTGCGTGTGCCATAAAATAGCTCAACAATTTGAATGCGAAGTGATATTTGATAATGTTTCAGAAGATATTCAGACGGGGACTTAATTTTGTATTTCTCTGCACAACTTTACAGGATATAGAAACGTGTATGTGCATAAAAATACGTATTCAGTATTCTTATTCGCTATCGAGATATCCGCTTTCCAATAAAATTTCAATTTTGCCCGTCACTTCCTCCCAAAAAAAACAAGTAAATATATCAATGGGATATTTGTGAGTGTTGGTGTTTGTTACCTGTATTTATCAGCGACTGAGATACATAACTTTCATGTATATTTCAGTCGTTGGCGGCTTCAGTACGCGATATGGCAAATTCCAACGCCACAATACCAACAAAGTAGAAAAATAAAAATAGTTTTTTGCGTTACGAATATTTTTAAAACAAATCAATTAATTATGATTTTTTTTTTTCATTGTTGTCGTTGCTGTGAAAACTGTAAACTAAATAAAATTAAATCAATTAAAATACATAGACAAAAATTGGTTTTTGTCTATTGACGTCAGTCTAAAAGTTTTCCACTTATTCTAAATCATGATCTCGATCATAATGATCATTACCAGTTTTATTACTTTCAACTGGACACAAACATTAAGAAAATTTTTATTTTGAGAAAGTGACAGAAGAGAAAGTGCAGACATCAGACTGCAATAAACAAATTGTGGAAACAGCGAGAAATCTGAATGCTAGACTAGCTAATATCCAGTGAATTATAATTGGAAAAAAGACTATAAAATTAAGCCAAAGGACTAATAATTACAATGTACTTTATAGAATTTAGTTTAAAAAAAAAACCAAAAGCTCACAACAAAATCATTTCAAAATTCAAGTTTAAAATTCTTGATTTTATTTCTAATTTTATACACTGCTCGAGGGCATAATCGCTACTTAACTCTATACATTAGAGTGGGCCAATTTGTATGGAGCAAAAATACATTTTTGCGATTTCAAGCGATTGTCGAAGTCGTAATCTTCGATGAATTTTAAGAAGATTTGCCCAAGAAACCATTGTTCTAAAGTCAAAATCGAGCTTCTGATTTTTAGCGTGAAATATGGAAAATCGTATAAAAGCCAAAACTTATCATTATTTCTCGATAAATATCGGAATCTTTGATTTAGAGCATTAATTTTTTTTCCTTTAATAATTTATTAAATGATTTTAAATTTAATTTTAATATTATTTTTATTTAATTGAAAAAAAAAAGGTAATTTCACAACGATACAGTTTTTTATCGAAGATTAAACAGTCTGACGGTACTTTATAAAACTGAACCATCCAACATAAATCACACAAACAACAAAATTTAAATTGGATTATAAAAGTTGCGTTTTCCCCACTTTGGCCAACAACTCATCAGTCTACCCTCGCACTTAATTGCAAATCAAAGGACTTTACTTGTGCGATTGCAAATGCTTTTAGGTTGCGAATTACAAAGAATGTACGTAATACACATGTATGTATGTTTCTTCGCATGGCTTTATTATCTGTTAATTAGTTCAACAAATCGCATATCCACAGAGCTAAAACTATTTGTCGTTGTCGTTGTCATTGTCAAACTGCTAAACAAAATCGGCTTAGTCGCGACAAACACACACACAAACACACACACAAACACACACACAAACACACACTTGTGGGATATGCAAACGATGTTTTATATCAAGGTCGATTGACATCTCGTAAGTGGGCGTGGCATTGGGCGACGCTTAAATTATTTGCTCATTTATGCGATTTATAATGAAAATTTGTCGCCAGCGGCTTTTACTCAAAGATGCAGCACTTAATGCAGCCACATGCATGTGTGTGTGGCTTAGTGTGTGTGTAGTGCGGGCTATATCATGTATGTGTTTGTGCGGGTGTGTGTGTGCTAAATATGCTGGAAATACACTGACAATATTTGTTTATTAGTCTATTTATTATATTTAATATCAGCTAAATGCAGTTGACCAAATGAATTTAAAAAAATTAAAATAAAATTAATTAACAGAAAATTTTAACAGAAATAATTAAAAAATTTAAATTAAAAATTAAGAGTTAAGAACCTAGGGATATTCATAAAATTATTAAATTATCCAACATTTGTTGCAAATCCAGATAAACCCAAACAGATCAAAAAGTATTAGTATTAATAATTAGTGGTAAAACAAATATTCTTATTGGTAAGGTCAGGTACTTTTAGAAAGGAAGAAGTAAAGGAAAGATTTCAAGGATGAGAGAGAGCCAAGTATTCTTAACCTTTACAACACTTAAGTTCTGCTTAGTGAAAATTTCGATGGTTTTTGTTTTAAATTTTAAATGATCTTATTTTAATCGATTTGTAATGCTGACACGAAAATAAATAAAGATTTTTACATTTATACAAACTCATATTTAAATTATTTGCATTGTGAATATTTTTTAAATAATGAGCATTCTAAACGGTCTATATAAGATCACTTACATTTACTTATGTATTTTGTATAGTGATGTAAGAAATCATAGAAAAATCGAAAACTCGATTTTGCGGAAGCGATTTTCAAATACTTTAATTCAATCATTTTTTGACTATATATGTACATATAGACAACTCAATTTTTGATTAGACCCCGTACTTTAAAAAAGTAAAGGGGTCTATTAACTTTTTCACAAAAAAAAATGTGCGTAACAGGCAGAAGGAGGCGTGACAGACCCCATAAAGTATATATATTCTTAATCAGCATCAACAGCCGAGTCGATATAGCCATGTCCGTCTGTCCGTCTGTAAGAGCGCCTAGATCTCAGAGACTATAAGAGCTAGAGACTCCAAACTTGGTATGTAGGTTCGTCTATATTAAGAGCAGATCGAGTTTGTTTTAGATTTTGGGTCGGACCACTATATCATATAGCTCCCATAGGAACAATCAGTTGAAAATCAAGTCTTAGTATGGAAAACTTTTTTGCTGTTTGAGATATTTCAACCAAACTGACAGAATATGTATAAAAGATGGTCCCATACATACTGACCAAATTTGATTGAAATCGGATTACTATATCATATAGCTGCCATAGGAACAATCTGTCGAAAATCAAGTCTTAGTATGAAAATCCTTTTTTGTTGTTTGAGATAAATAAATTAAACTGATAGAATATGCATATGGGATGGACCCATACATACTGACCAAATTTGGTTGGAATCGAACTACTATATCATATAGCTCCCATAGTAACAATCAGTTGAAAATCAATCTTAGTATGGAAAACTTTTTTGCTGTTTGAGATATTTCAACCAAACTGACAGAATATGTATAAAAGATGGTCTGATACATACTGACCAAATTTGATTGAAATCGGATTACTATATAATATAGCTGCCATAGGAACAATCAGTCGAAAATCAAGTCTTAGTATGAAAATCTTTTTTGTTGTTTGAGATAACTAAATTAAACTGACGGAATATGCATATGGGATGGACCCATACATACTGACCAAATTTGGTTGGAATCGGATTACTATATAATATAGCTGCCATAGGAACAATCAGTCGAAAATCAAGTCTTAGTATGAAAATCTTTTTTGTTGTTTGAGATAACTAAATTAAACTGACGGAATATGCATATGGGATGGACCCATACATACTGACCAAATTTGGTTGGAATCGAACTACTATATCATATAGATCCCATAGGAACAATCAGTTGAAAATCAAGTCTTAGTATGAAAAACTTTTTTGCTGTTTGAGATATTTCAACCAAACTAACAGAATATGTATAAAAGATGGTCCCATACATACTGACCAAATTTGATTGAAATCGGATTACTATATCATATAGCTGCCATAGGAACGATCAGTCCAAATTAAGTCTTAGTATGAAAATCTTTTTGTTGTTTGAGATATCTTTATAATAAGTACGGGGTCTCCGACAGTCGAGTACCGCTCGACTGTAGCACCGCCAACTAGTTTCAAGCTTCAAAAATCGATTCAAAATTTAGATTTACATCACTTATTTTATAGCAATTTTCCAAGAATTGATTGTTAATCAAGTGCGTTTTTTAATTGCACTTTCTACTCGCATGCGAATCGATCGATGATTTTGCTTTGTGTGCTATAAAATGATGATAATGATTTGTGCTTTATGACATTTTCGCTTGATTTTCTTATTGATTTTTACTATTCATAGTTGTGTGTGTATCTGTGTGAACACACACGGATTGCTAGGTATCTGCGCTTACAGCATAAATGTTGCATATCTTTTTGGGCCGTCTGTCTATGCCGGAGGCCAAAACAATGCAAATGGGAGGAGAAGACGGGCGAGGAACAAGATGACGAGATGCCGCTGCTGTGTGACACATGTGTTGCATTGCATTTGACCTAAAGGCAAACACACACACACACACCCATAACATACTCACACACATCGCAATACACAAATAAATGTCATTTGTCGCACGCTTTTCATCACATTTGTTTTCCGCTTGCTTTTCAGTCTCATTTTGTGTACAAAAGTTTGTGGCAACAAATCGAGAAATGTCCTGCTAGTTGGTTTCATCCAGCTTTTCCTGGGAATTGAAGTTGGTGTAGCAGCAGCTTAGCTGCTAATTAAATGACTAATGTCCATGACATGATGAACACGATGAACACGATGTTTTTGTATGTGTGTGTGTGTGTGGGTGTTCATGTTAGTGTATCCGCGTGTCAAGGACAATTGTTTAGATCCCTACAATTGCGCTTTTGCCAACTAATCAGCATATATAGTACATAAAAACGACTTCCAACTGGTTGAAATTCTATTTGACTGCCTTGGCAATTATTGTAGCACTCTTAATTGAATTGACGCCATTGCAATTGAATGCCAACTGCAGTTGCAATTTCATACACATATAAATAGACGCACATACATTATAATTTGCACACATGTGGTATTGGCATTGCAAATAGAAGTAGGCAAGCCCTCAGATCCTGGCATAATATAATAAATAAATGCAGAGCCATCGCGTGCACATGTCGCAACAAATAATGTGATATAAAATAATGTGCAGAAATTAATGGAGCCAGCAGTAGACGACTCTATCAACAATGACAAATGTCACATTTTCTTTACATAGTCAACTCTTAAGCTTAAAGAGATTGATCAATTTCACATCTACAGGCATGCTACAGAAATCACTAGTGAACGCGATTTCAGAGAAAAGCAATTCCACTTCGAAAATTTCTCCGTGCCACAGAACTTCGAGTAATTTATAGTTTTTAGCATGTTCATCAACCTTTTCGTACTAGGCTGCAAGGGTTGGCCCCTTCTCAGATTAAATTTCCCAAGGGTTTGTTTATCAACTTTTTAAAGCTTATCATTTCAGAATATAAAATTTTAATTTTAATTCTTATTTAATTTATATAATTCAATTTATTTATATAATAAATGATATTGTATAGCTTAAAAAAATTTAAAGGTTTTTGGCGCGGCAAACAATAAAAGTTTCTCGACAACTCTAAATTCAAAAATTCGGACAAAAAATGTGACATTATTCTCATGGCATCGGACGCCAGTGAATTGAGCGATGATTTCATCTCACTCAAAATTGCTCAGGTGATTGGACTGTGGCACGGAGAAATGAAATTGACGTGAAAGTCAAGTGAAAGAGATTTCTGTGGCATGCCTGCTAATCAAATTCCATTAGATTCAAGTTTAGGTATTATAAACAATATAAATTCGCTTACACCGATTTATGATCAATAGTAAATGGCTAACAAAAGCTAAAATAAGTGATAAAGGTTTTAAAAAAAATACCTTATTCGATAATCAATTCTGGGTAAAGTTGAAAATGTTTATAATGTCGAGGAACTTTTCCAAATTAAACAACTGCAGTTGAAGGCGTTAAAAAATGTATTACATCTCATAATGAGTTCTCATTTTTATAATGCGGGTAAACTTAAACTCTTACCTCATTGTTTTAATTAAGTCTTTGTTATGCAGTTAAGCCCAGTGGCTGAGACAGAACTTTATTAGCTGACGCACA
This sequence comes from Drosophila subquinaria, assembly GCA_037043405.1. NCBI lineage: Eukaryota > Metazoa > Arthropoda > Insecta > Diptera > Drosophilidae > Drosophila > Drosophila subquinaria. Next base: position 488,420 of record JBAMBL010000255.1, read on the forward strand.
GTGCTTAGAAAAATTAAGGAAATTTATTTTAGATTCTATAAAGAAATAACTATTTAAGTGAAAGATTGCATGTGCTTTATAAACTTTGGAGTAGAGGTAACATTTTTGAGTACTTTCCCCATTTCATTGGAACTTTAAATCAAAATTGTTTTCGGCTGACAGCGTAAGCGAAGCATAAGCATAAAAATTCATTTGCAACTTGTTTGACGTTGAAGCAATGTGCGAAGTTGACTTAACCGTACATCGCCTGCTCTCCGCCTTTGCTGCAACGCGGCGTATGCTTCATATTTTTGACTGTTGCAACAAAACTTTGACAAAATGCATGCCAACGAGTCAGACTTGGTGTGTATATGTATTTTGGTAGTGCTGCGGGTGGAGCTGCAGCTCGTTGTAAGTGAAATATGCGGCACTCAGTTAAGGCCATTGCCATCAACACAGTCAGCGCGCCGCACAAGCCGCTAATTTCACTTAACCTAAAGGAAATTTGCATACCAGGTGCCTGATGCCTCATGCCTGAATCCAGATGCCAAGTGGCAAGTGGCAAGTGCCAAGTGCCAGTTGCCACACACGTCGGCGGCCTTTTGATTTTTGGGTTACTGTGGCGAAACTTGCAGCCCCAATCATAAGCAATTCCCTTTGCCAACTGCAAATAAATAAAACACAAAATGTGTAAATCAAGAAGTAATGTCTGTATACAGAATATACAAAATAGACCTGGACGACATCGAAAATGAACAACAAATATGGTCGTAATGAAATATTTAAATAATGACAGTCTTGAAATAATTTAATATATTTTATATTAATCGCTTTTATAATCGCTCATTATATCATTAACTCGCTGTTACTCGTTTTGCCGAGTAAAGTAATTATTGAAAATCAATATCACCATTTTCACATCTCTCAAAAACTCTACCGTGTTGGCTATTATTATAAATTAATACCTTAGTGAAATTAAAATAATACTTTCAAATTTTTTAAAAGTGTCAAGTAAAAATATCTGAAAAAAGTTGATCACAATTTTTATGCAGAACCAAATAGGACGACAAGCAATGATAAAATAGACATTCCGAAAGAATATCGTCTTAGTCTCAACAAAGTTATGACAGCTTGAATTTGTTAAGAATGTGTCAAGGGGTTTGAATGGGAAAGTAAACAGTATGAAAGAAAAACTGCATTTCTAAAATGATTAAAATTTTAATAAAGAATCTTATTAGGGAAAATCGGGAAATTAGGAAAAGTTTTGCAAAAACCATGACAGTTTGCAGTTTTAGTGATGTAAGTGCGGACTGTGAAGTCGTTAAAATAATCGAACTAAAGTACTTTAAAATCGTTATCGTGAAAATTGAGCTGTCGATTTTTCGTTGTATTTTTAAATCACTATTTGGCACTCGTTACTCGCATATCAAGGGTGATTTACGTAAATATTGTACAGTTTGGGAGCATGAGAACTCGTTAATAAAAAAAAGAAATTATACACATTAACATTTTGCAATTTATGATCACTCCCAAAACACGTTACATTAAAGTAATTGCAACGAGTAGCGTTTGTGTGAATGTCTCGAATGCTACTCGTTGCTTTAGGGGTACTCTTAAAAAGTGGCATTTACGCAAACATCGTTCATATGTAATGCAATTTGGGAACTTGTTTGAATGGATGAGATTCAGATGATTTTAGCCGTTTTACTTGTTCATTTTTTGGAGATTATTTCACTCGATGGACGCTCTCAGGCAGAGTCATGCAAAATGCAATTGACGGCTGTTTAAAGAAGCCAGGGGCAGTTGACCCACTACTAAAACGAGTAAGGCCACGCCCCCAAAGCGGCATCGTGACGCTGCCTGCATAACGAATGCGGCGCATCCATTTGTGCAGAATTTCTATTTTTAATAAAGCAACGCGCAAGGTCAGCCGCCAATTTTGATGGCTTGCCTACTGGGCGAGTGGACTTTTGGGCGCTTGAGGTTAGAGGATAGAGGTTAGCACTTAGGAACCATGAAAATAAAAGCAAAGGCGAACTAAATCTATGGCACATGGCACTGACTGCGGCTAACGAGCGTTGCAGTTCCACTGACCGAAAGGTACAAGGACAACTTAGTTGGCCATTTAACCCATTAATGGCTGCCCATAGATCGGCTGGTACGATTTTGACAAAATTTGGAAATGTGTGCCTAGAAGACCATAGAAGTTGAAAGAAACAAAAAAAAAAATCTTTAAATTTAATTTTTTCGATTTCCATACATTTTTTAGCTTTTTTCGATAACATTTTCTATGCAGAAAAATAGCTAGATATTTACCAGTAAAGAACTACAGGTATAACAAGGATAACTAAACTGTTCAATTTTTATACTTATATTTTTATTATTTCTCTTTACTATGAAATAAATTTTGCTTCGATATCTCTCACATGCCCCGAGCTAGAATTTTTAAAGTGTCAATACTTTTTTGGGTATTTAAATACCCATTAGCTTAAAATGGGTTAATGGCAATGCTTGGCTCGAAATGTTAACGCAAGTCCAGCAAAACATTTATAATTAAAAACTTTGCAATCGAACGAGCTCGCAAATAGAGCGTAAGATACTAAAAGCCACTCATACTTTACTCACGACTCAAACTCGATCGAGAGGTTGGTCCATTACTGGCCCAGTTGCTGTTAGTCACTTGAGAAAAAGTTGCCAACTATAGTTGCCCCTCACTTCAAGTTGAACTGTGGTGGCTTGCGACTCTATTCCAATCAAAGTACAATACAAGTGACTTCAAGTGGGGCAAATGATGTGGAAGTCATAGGTAAATCTCAGTCTTAGTACCTTTCCTCTCTTCCTCTCTGTCTATTCCGCCCATCTCTCTTTTACCACTTTTCTCAGTTACTTTTTATATTACTTAGCTCTTCTATGCGTTAAGCAGCTTACACATGACCGATATAAATGTTTTTAAGACATCAGATTCTCAGCGATAGTAATAGGAAGACTTTTATTTTCATCGGATTTTTGTGTCGGTCAAATGCTACAAAAACAAGAAATTGTGTAGTGTGATCAGATTCTGTGGGAATAAAAACTGATGGGACTTTTGATTGAATATTGAAAAGTATCGGTGAAAAAATGGTCGTGTACAAGCAGCTTGATTCATGGAAAAAATCTTCGCAAAACAGTTTCTTGAATAACTTTTGAGCTGATCAATTTGAAAACTATTAGTGTGACCAGATTTTCCTTTTTTTTCTGGCCACACTTCAAATTTTAAATGGAGCAGTGAGTCGACGAAATCTTAATTTAATAAAAGTCAAAACTGAATGTTTTTCATTAATAACCCAAACACTCAGTAGCTAGACTTCGTTAACATGCAGATAGAAAGCAATATTGAATATAATTACAAGTTAACTACCATGGATTACAGCAAATCTGGTAACCAAGGAAGTTATTCGTGACTCTAAGAGTACTTGTTTTATTAGTGGGTGAGTTGCCTCCCAACTGGGATCACAAAGTATGTTAAGCAGCTTTCAAGTTGAAGTTAAAGTTGGCTTCTTGGCTAATCAGTAAAATGGACATGGACTCTGCGTCTCGTGCGCTTGGAAACAATGGGGAATCTTTGGCCCGTGGGCGTGGCAATGAGATGCCTGACGGCGAGGGGAGGCGTGGCGTGGACACAACGGGCCAAAGGAAACTGCTGCGCTTGCAGTTTGCATGAAAGACAAAGGCGCTGTTAGAATCGTGTAAATATCAGACAATGTTAAGAGTTCGCGGCGATGCTAACGTCGACGTCGGCGTCGACGCACTGGAAAATTGTAGAGTAGGTAAAGGGGGTGGATTGTGTGTCCGGGGCTGTGGCGAGTTATTCATATTATATATTATTGTTGTTATTATGGCCAGGCTTTGTTTTCCAGCCACGGTCCAGGCCAAAACTGTTGCTTTGTTTTCCGGCGACCAAACTTACAAAACAAAGACCCAGTCGCTGTCAAAAACGAATACAAAGCAAGGCACAGCCAGAACCAGAACCAGAAGTAGAAAAATAAAATGGAAAATAAAAATAAAAAGTGAAAAAAGAAGCAGCAACAGAGAAAAGCGTGCAACGCTTTTTTACTGCTTATTGTTGTCCCACATAAAGGCGGGGCAGTGCGGAGAGGGGGCGTGGCAATTGTGGCCTGGCATCCTCAGCTAGATACAAGTATAAGCGCTTAAACAATGCGGCAATAAAACGTTATAGCCAGTGTAGCCAGTGTTACCACTTACTTGCATTGCACAGTGATTCAAAAATGTTATCTTCTGCTAATATTTTTAAATATGTATGGATATCTTCAGACAGGACAAGTCAAGTTGACGAGTGCTCATAACGAGTAGGTAAGAATAACGAATAACAATTAAATAACTCTAAAAACACAGTTACGCAGATTATTTAACTAATGCCAATTGAATTTTTGGTATATTAAGCAAAAAGAATCGAGGAATTTAACCTTATCATAAAGCTTAACATTTTCACTCTCTGATAAAAGTAACGAGTATCCACAACGAGTGGATGAAAAATAAAAAATATCAGCGCATCGATTACAATAATATAACAAGCAACAACCGAGATACAAATTTCCATAAAAGTAATGTCTAGATTTTGTAACGAGTAGTTGAAAAAAACATTTGATTAATGCAAAGATCAGTTGTAGACAACTCTTAGAAACGATTACTCACAGGAATTACAGTAACAATAAGAATATAAGAAATAAAGACATCAAAAATATAAAAAGAATAAAAATTAGATACATTCCTTTCTCAATGAAATAATGAATGTTTAGACAACACAAGGTAACGAGTAGTCACAACGAAAAAAGGCTAAAGAAATAAGTAGACCAAGTAGACAGTTCCCTGATAGTTTGTATGATGTTTCTATAGAATGAGGTTGATACTCAATCATGACATTGAATTATGTGCATCAAAATACATAAGAGTGTATGAAACTTTGATGGAATTCTGCTATAATCAGATATTTTTGAGAAAAAAAAATTAAGCAAAAATAATGCACCAAAAAACATAACAACGAATAGACGCTAAATAAAAGCTAATACTGTGATCAAATTGAGTAATTGGAAAAATTTTTTTTGGCGTATTGCGGGACACTGTGCCACTTGTTGTCAGTATGTCTACGAATGCAACTTGGACTTGGGTGTTAATCAGCCATGCAGAACACTGTCGAGGGATAGTTATGAAGATTTGACGCTGGTGTGTGTGTGTGTGTGAGTGTATAATATACGAGTATATGTACGGTGATGGAAAAAATAATATAAACTATTATTTGTAATTTTAAAAATGGTTTCGGAAAAAAATTATTTTGAAATTTCATAATTTTTACTTAGTGTCTATTAAGCAATGTTTCAAAATACAACAAAATAACGGGATTCTATATTCATGAGCAGCTTTTTATCATACTATTATCTAATTGATTTCTTATTTGTCGTTTCTATTATTTTTTTCATAACTGTATACACATATGGATATAAGGTCAGACAGAGAGATAGAGACAGACATAGGGCGTGAGAGAGAAAGTGAAAATGAGGCAGTTGGAGACAATGATTTGCATATGAAGCTGCAACTGCAGCAGTTGCTGTTGCCACTGGGTCGCATTTGCATGCATCACTTGTTCTACTTATAAATGAGTGTGTATGTATATATGCACATATTCCTGCATATGTATTAGTAGAGGCCTGGCTATACAGTGTGACCTTGATCTTCACATGTCCTTTTCATACGAAGGCAAAAGTGAAAGCGGCTGTTTCTTAATGGGCTACCAGATAAGTGCTAAGAAAGATGAAATCAGATTAAAAGTGTGACTGAAAGCATAAAAAGCAGAAAGAGAGAAAAATAGATGCAGGTAAGCAGAAGCTCTATTGACTTAAAAATCGATGGACTTAACCATGTAATATAAAACAAAAAACAATATTATTACCCAACTGAAAATATGACCAACAATTGCTTCAAAATCTTTATGATTTCTTTTGAAGTTTTATTAATAATAGATAAATGCTTAGTCTTCCCATTTTTAGTTACATTTTTTGTTCAATAATAGTTTGAAATTTTACCGAAATTTTGTTCATATCTATATTGTTTTTGTATATTTGTTTCATCTGCAAATTGGCCTTACGCAAATGCAATTTATTGTTAATTAGTTTCCAAAAGTACAAAAATATTTAAACCATTTTAAATTAGTATTGTTTTGTTATTTAGCAACGACTCTGCTGCATATTTATGCTTACCACAAAAGCCATAAAACTCATTTGATTAACCTACATTGTACGAATTGTATTTTATAATTTAATTATCAAACAATAACTAGATTTATGTACGCGCCCATAAATTCAACAGCAACAGCCCGCATCATGTGGATTTGTGGCAATGGGCGTATACGCAATTTAGTTGACCTGCCATACGTATATTAATCATACGCCTAGTAGCGTTGTGCTGCATGGAAAATGTGCGGGAAACAAATGTGACAATAAACAACAATAAAGCAGCTTTTACCCGTCTTACTAATTGTTGCTGTCCACTTTCGATTTTGTTGTTTGACACAATTAGACATCCGCTAATGGTCTTTGCAAGTATTTAGTAGCATTCTTACTAACAATCAGGCAACCTAATAAGAAAGTAGTCCGAAATACAAATGTAAATATATAGATAACATATTTGTCTGTAAATAAATCAGATGAAACTGAATATTTTGAGCCGTTAATACGATACGATATTTAAACTCTCCGCCATGCAAATACGTTTTTGTGTAGGGTATCTCCAATTCGCCTCTCGATTAAATCACTCTAACTTGTTTGTAATACTTCCGTTAAAGCTTAAAGTATTTAAAAAAAATGTTAAGAAAAATAATTTCCATCGATATACGAGAGGATCCGAAAGGCAAGGAAATTTGTCTCTTGTTCTTAACTGTTTCGTGGCACCACAGAAGCAATTGAGGTATAATTGCAATAAACACTCGCCTGGGGTCCCTCCGATGGCAACTAGGGAGAATTTACTCGTAAAATGGCAGCTGTCGAACATTGCTAATTGGCAGCGTTTGTTGTTGCTGTTGTTGTTGACTGTCGACCCAATGTCAGGCATGCGATAGCAAGGGGCATTGAGAGGAGGTCGCCAGTTGCTAGTTGACACATTTGAAGTCCCGGTTATAGCATCTGTGTTGGGTGCTGGGTGCTGGGATATGAGTCCCGGAGACTGTAATGAGCTGCATGTAAATTTTAATTAATGCTCGACAAATAAACAACAGACTCTGGCTGGACATTGCTGGCTGCATTGGCAATTTGAGTTTGTCTGGATTAGCCTGGCGAGAGAGTGAATCCACACAAGAGCCACTCAAAAGGCCAAACACGAAAGAAAACAGATAAAAACAAAATGAAAAAAGAAAGAAAAGTGAAACGCAAGAGCGAACAGGATAAACGGAAGCGGATAAGCAACAAAACCAATGGGCACACAGCGAAAAACCGACAGACAGAACAACGACCAAAAGAATAGATAAACAGACAAACGGTTGTGAAAACAGGGAACGAAAGGGACGTACGGGATGAGGGGATGATGAAGGGGTCAGCGGGTTAGGTGGATTCAGATTCAGTTTCACAAAACTGGCTGCAGTTGGATTTGGTCAGCGCAGCGCGCCAAAGTATGCTTCTTTTCATTTCTCTCTCCCTCTCTCTCTCTCCCTCTTTGTTGAACTTTGTTTTTATTCAGATGCGCCCATCTGGGCGAGATTCAGCAACAAAAATATCATCATCATCACTATCATCACCACCATCATCATGAGCATGATGAGAATCATGATTACCAGCACATTGCATTGCATCACTGACCCGGCTGGTAAGCTGCTTTGCCAGTTGGTAGCTAACAGTGCTTCAAAACATATTTTACTCTTAGCACATTATGTCATTTTTAAAAGCTCTCGAAATCAATATACAGCAAAATATCCAGTACATCTCACTTAAAGTTTAATTGATAACTACAATTTTATCATGATATCAATTGTCTCTCTCATCTATTTTATTTGTAATTAAACCATCGACGTAATCAATAAACAACAGTTAAATCTGAATCTCTTAAAATGAAAGAATCCACTTTAATCCACTTTTCTCAGCTTTGAGATAATTTATAAAACTGTAATCAGTGCTGGTTGAAGAACCATGAGAAGAGTCTCAGTAACTAATAAAATCGCTTTCAAATTCCTTGAGAGCTTCTTGGCACTAATAAAAAATACCTTTTTTCTATCGTATATATAAAAAAAAAGTATATTGGTTTGAAATATTTTATTTTAAAACAAAATAATTTGAAAAGAAATAAGATTATTTCGATATTTTAAAGTATTTTTGGCTCTCGACGCATATTTTAAACAAAAAAAGGCCAATAAAATCAGATTTTTGTCTCAAAACTAAAACTATAAAATCTCTCATTCTAATCAAAGCCCAAGCATCTGTTGTTACGCAAAAAACTCAAGCTTTAAGATATTCGAAATTTAATATTTAACAAAAATGTAATATTTTTATTAAGCAACTAAATTATTGTCAGCGGTTTTTCACAATGTGGAGCCAGTGTGCAGCTTATTGCAAACAGGATGGCAGCACAGCGAGAGCGTTGCCATTTAGCAAGCACCCTTTCTTGTGCGGCCGCAAATGCAACTCATATGGAAATTTATGCAAAATGCCGGCAAGAGAGCAAAAGGCAAATGGCAGAGGCTGCCACTGTGATTGCAGTTATGTAGCATTTTCGTATTATGGTTGTTGTTGTTGTTGTTGCCGCTTGACTTGGTCTGGCAATTATAACAGTTACGGAAAAAAACTAGTGATGAGTAACAGATGCGCACGGGGCTCACGAAAGGATGAGAAATAAGCTAATAATTCAACGAAGTAAAGCGCTAATTGAATATTTGAATTTGTTTAGAAATTGTAAAGAAAATAAAGTGCAATGGAAGTTTAAAAAGGGTCTAGGTTTCCGTGATTCCGTGATAAAATAAATCCAAACGATGTCAAAAGCTAGGTTATCTCAAAATTTTTGAAATCGAGTAAAAAATACTTTGATTCAAGTACGAATTTGAAATTCATCACCATACATTTTTTACTATTGGGGCTCTTTAAGAGTTTTTCAGTAAAATCAATTGCTTTTAGAATTCTTTAACAATATCCTTTTTATTTAGCTTTTTTTTTTTGTAGTATTAGAATAGATTCAGTCAACAACTGATAAATCCTTTATTGCCACAAAAGCTTTATAATCGCATTCAAATCCACTTTATAGTCAAGGCTTCAACATCGGCCCCAAATTAACCTGCAATCCTAACCCGTTAACTAATTCATCTGCAATTTGGATTCACTTGTCATAACGAGTGGCTTACACAGTCGACAGGCTTAATCCCACGCGAATATGTGGCATAAGTCACACACCGTTCAACATGCAACATTCAACGTACAGCCAAACATGCCAGTTGCTCCAGTCAACATTCGACACGCATTTGTTTTAAGCCCTGTGATCTGTAAATCCGGATTTCATTACAATTTTAACATCGCAATCCTTTGGCGCTGCTCTTTTTGACAACCGCTGTCTGCTTGCCGTGTGGCAAGTATCATGTGGAAGGTGGCAGGTGGCATGTGGCAGGCATTGGCTCTGGCTCTTATGGCAATCGCATAGCCCCCGTTCCCCGTTCCCCATTCAACCGCCTCCACAGAAAAAATCATTCTAAAATTCCAGTTAAAAATTCTTGATTTTATCATGAATTTTTTAAGAATGTATTCAGGATATTATTGTTAAACTAACACAATATGTGGATAAAATGGCAACCATTCAGCAATAAATAGAGTCAAAAAAACCCAAAACATTTAATTTTATAGAAAAAACTCTTATAAAGCCCCGATACTTCAAATATATGCAGAGAAATAATTGAAAAATCGTACTTGAAGCAAGTATTTCGTACTCGATTCAAACTAATATAAAAGCTTTTGACACCGTTCAGGATTGCTTTCATTTGAAATCCCGATTTTTTTTTTCAGTGTACATAATATGGAATGGCATAAGCTGTCTGCAGTGGCTCTCAGTCGAGACCTTCCTGTTGAGACTCCACCGTGTTTCCTTCATTCACAGTTTGACTATTAATATTTTTGACTAGTACTCGTATTTGGCTTTCGCTTTTTATTTTGTACACACATGTGCACACACACTTACACACACATACTTACGCGTATTTCAAATTATGCTTGATATTATAATACACCATTGTGCCGCATTTTTAGTGTTTCACCTCAAATCAACTAAAAAATCTCATTTCTCTCATTCTCTTAATTTTCATATTAAAAATTTCATTTTTTTTATAGCTTTCCACAAAAATTTTAAAACTGTAACACAAATAAAAAAAACCTCTAGTGACGAAAGCCTATTCAAACTTCAATCAATGATATCAAGTTTTGTGACCAAGGATATGGAATTTAATAAATGAACTATATTAAAATATAAAAAGGGCATGTTTGACTTTCCTCACATTGGACAAAAAGGCTCAGTTTTTTTTTATTTGATTATAAAATATTTGTTTGCGTTGTTACGAAATATGAACTTTACAAATGCCGAAATGGAAAGTATTATATAATTCTAAGAAATTTGTATTTTGATTTGATATTTATTAAATTTTATGTCTATTTCGCAAACTGTTGATTGTTTAATTAAGATAGTTTGGTACTTAAAATATTAAATACTGTACAAAATAAAGTTTGTTTGTTTTTTATTAACTACAAGCTTACTTATTAAAACTATAACTAAAATGGCCACACTTTAGATCTGGTCAAAAAAAGTTGAGTTTATTACAATTAAGATATTAAAATTTCAGAGCTAAATCTGAAAAACAGTTTGATTTTCTCTATTGATTTTTAGTATATGACAACCAATTTTTGACTTGCCTAAAGACTCACATGAACTTAGCATGTGTCCAAATTCAAACCTAAGCACATCCCTTACTTACATCCTCGAAAAGAAGAAGGAAGCACACAGTTATGGCTATTACGCCATTACGGCTGCATTTCTCTTTCCAACAATTTGTGAATGTTGTGCAAATCAATTGTTGCATGTTCTGTGATAGCATTGCTGATGTTGTTGTTGGTGTTTGTGTTGTTGCTGTTAAAGGTCTTCTTGGCCAGCTTCTAGTTCTTGAGCTTGGTCGGTTTCTTTTTGCTGGGTCTGCAGGGTCTCAAGGACTGCCGCGTACAATGTTCGCATTGTTGCTGCCACGTGTACATATGCGTGTGTATTTGTGTGTGTGTGTTTGTCAAAGTGTGTGTGTTTGTTTGTGCCCTGGCTTAACATTACTGCACTTTGTTATTTGCAATTGAGTTGAATTGATTTGTTGCCCCTTTTTGAAGGATCCCATGCCATGCCATGCCAAACTCTATCGAATCCATCCTTCCCACTTTTCACTCATTCCCCTTCCCTCATTCCCCATTCCCTTGGGTCCTGTTGTTTGCTTGACCAGTTGGTTGGTTACACAACATAACCTTTTCTTGTGCTCAACACTTGCAGAACGTGCCAACTACGATGCTGTGAATAACCTCACACAACCCCAGCACTGAAATGTCGCTTTCCCTTTTCCCCAGCCATTTCTTGCTTCTTGTGTTTGTGTCTGTTCGATTTACATTGTGTTAAGCTATTTGAATGCATATTATGTGACCATTGACTGGCAGCTGATTGAGACATGTGAATGGGGCATTACACAAGAGCCAGAGCCAGAGCCAGGACATCAGTCAGAATGTAATATAAGAATGTACTTCATACACACAATAAATATAAGTATGTGCATACATGTGTACATATACTTATACTTTTAACTGTGTACACAGTAGAGATGTGCTTTATTGCGATTGTTCACTTAAAGTAACTGTGACTGAAAATTTAAGTCAATTATACAAGAGTAAGTTAAGACTATACTTACATATATAGTATAATACTATTGTAATACATCATCTATTAGATGTTAACTTCTTTGAGAAGAATGATTTATCAGATTCTTTTCATCTGTATTGTATTCGATCTGCTAATCACGAATTATAAACTTGTAACTGTTACCCATCACATTTGATACCCTATATAAATCATATGTTTGTATATCATTGCGGACGGCAGTCCGCGCTAGTGACGAAAGCAGCACGAAGTGTGCGAAAGCGACTAGCATATATACACAGGAAGGATGGAAAATTTGCTATGTCTGTCCGATCAAGTCGAGTTATATACCGATCGAAAGGTATCAATTAAACTTACAAACGTGCATACTAAGACTTTTGAAAACTCACCTGGTTCGTGAGGTAAGCAGGTGTAAGTGGGAGGGGCAAAATTTAAATGATTGGAGCTAATGGGGCCGTTGAAGCCTTTCAGATTTTTTTTTTAATTTTTAACTATTTTTTATTAAAAATACGCGTCGAATGACACCTCGATCATCAAAATATGATCACTGGTTCAGAAGATAATTAATTTTGAAATTTTTGGTGCCCTTCTCAAAACGAGATGAAAAGTCAGTCTGTTTGTTTGTTTGTTTGTTTGTCTGTTTGTCTGTTTGTTTGTTTGTTTGGATCAAATCGAAAAATCGCTAGTTTAGCCGGAAATCGCTAAAAACTGCTAAAATTGAAACCCCCATAACATCCAAACTATAGAAGCTACAGATGCGACCTATAAATCGTTGAAAAGGTATTTCGAAGGGCTTTTAGGCATACCTTCAACGTATTTTTTTTAAGTTAAAAGGTAAACAGCTACAGGTGAAATAAGGTATTTTTTTCCACATTTTGGCGATTTTAGAAAAATCTACACATGAAATCACTTTAAAATATGTTATATATTATAGGCAATTTGATTCCGCGTTTTTTGACATATAACACATATCTGTCAAAATTCGTTTGGACAAGATATTACCTATTAACTGAATATACCTTTTACCTTCACACTACTGCATGTAAATATGCAGTATATACACTGCTTGCAGCGTAATGCGGAAATAAACTGCTTGCAAGTAATGAATTCTTTTTGCGGCAGATAAATCATTTTATAATCAAAAATATAGAATCGTTTGTTCTACGACTTTTTCGAAAAATCGCTAGTTTAGCGGGAAATCGCTAAAAACCGCTAAAATTTAAGCCCCCATAGCATCCAAATGATAGAAGCTACAGATGCGATCTATATATCGTTGAAAAGGTATTTCGAATAGCTCTTAGGCATACCTTAAAAGTTACAGTTACAGGTTAAATAAGGTATTTTTTCCCACATTTTGACAAATTAAGAAAAATCTACACATCAAATCACATCATATATTGCAATTTTAAAATTTCTGATGTCTTATTCAAAAATTTCTGATATCCCATAAAAAAACCTCTTTACGATGTAAAAGTCTAGTGACGAAAACATTTTCATGCCCCAAAATTTCTGATATCCAATTTTGTGACGAATAATATTAAGTTTTACACATAAATAATTTTAAACAAAATTTTTGCATTCGGCACTGCGCAAAACAGTGAGTTTTATTTGGTCTGAAGAATTGAGACATTTTAGCGCAATGTGCCGAGTGCAAAAATTTTGTTTAAAATAATTTATGTGTAAAACTTCATATTATTCGTCACAAAATTGGATATCAGAAATTTTGGGGCATGAAAATGTTTTCGTCACTAGACTTTTACCTCGTAAAGAGGTTTTTTTATGGGATACATAAATATATTCACAATCAGTTATATTTTCAAATCAGATGATAACATCTGATAAATCAGATTTTTTGTTCCCTAGAATTTGCCATTACAGATACTTCAGATAAATTCTATATGGTAATATCTTTCAGTCTGATTATTACATCTCATAAGTATAACAGACATTTTTTTCTCAGGAAATTTCGACTGGAAATTTGTAGCTGTTATTCATTGTTTCTAACTGTCATCCATATCCTGAGGATTCGATTTCAATATTTTTTCCTTCAGAAATCATATTCTATGAGAACTTTGCTTTTCCAGTCACTAGCTGAGCACTTGTGACTGCCACAAATCACTTTGTCATCCCTCAGCTGTAATTTGTGTACAGAATGGGAGTTGTGCGGATTCCCCACAATTGTTGTGGCCCAATTTGAAAATGAACATAATACAACATAATTCTGTGTAATTATAATATAATTATGTTGTGTAAGCAGCTAAGATACAAAACGCATCTCGCTTCGCATCTCCAGTCACTTAAAACGATAAAAAAAAAAAAAAAAATCAGCGAAAAATAATGACGACTACCGCATCAAATAAACGAGTATCACCGCAAGCGAATGGCCCATGAACCTCGAATACTCAAGCACAGGCCAATCCAAGGCCAACAAAAGGCAGCACCAACACCACCAACAACAGCAACAACAACAACAACAACATATTAGACTGGCCCAAACAAGCGTTACGAAATTATTTTGGCAGTTTGCCCGTTGTCAAGGTCTGGGTCTAAGCCATTGTGCTGCCTGGTGACTGGTTGGCTGCATGGTTGGGGGCATGCAACGAGTGGTGGCATCAATGGCGCTGCTTCTGCTCCTGCTCCTGCTGCTTCGACCACTGCCAGACAACAGTCAAAAGGGGGAAGAACTCTATGGTATTTTTTGGAAACTGCCGTCAGCTACCCTAGACTTGTTACGCCCGTCCTTATTTCAGATGCCATTGAGCAACTTCACTGACTTTGATTGAAATTCGAAACGTGCAAGCAAATCAACTTGATTTATAGGTTTGAGGAGAGCTTGCCACTTACTATTTATTAGACTTGATTTACTCTGAAGTACTTTAAAATGAAGTTTGAGCTGTCATATATTGTTATTAACCTTACTGATTAAATATTTATGTGTGTCCCAACTTTCATCTCGAAATCTTCAAAATTGTGTTGGCAGTGGAAAAATAATTTTCATTTTAAGAAATGTTATGTTTTTCTTTTGGCCTTAGCTGGCTTGATAGCATACAATCGCATTATATGTACATATATACTTTTCAAATATTCTCCAGGGTACCATCAGACCTGATATGCGTAACAACAACCCGATTATCTTGAATATTAGAGTACAAAGGGATATTCTATTAAAATTATTGTATTCAAAGTTTTAGCTCGATATCATTGAAAGTGTTCGAACAATTAGAGCTCCATATAATATAGTGCTTGAACCATTAGAGACTCAACCTTTTCTTACAGTGTCAAGTGCACAGTGTATTCGATTTTTACCAAAACCTTTTAGCTAAGTTATTTAACTTGAGTTGAGTTTTTCCTGAAGTTTTCCACTCCCAGTCCAATAATGATACCCCCAAAATATCGAACTTCAAATTGTTAATTTAGCTAAAATATTTTATTAATCTTATGTAAACTGTAATTAATAAGTTCTATCGTATGGTCATAATGGACAATAAAGAATTTTATTTTGTATCAGCAACCTTATATTGTAGTAACACTAGCACAGGGTATTTTACAGTCAGTCAGCAATTATCTTCATATATATTTACTTTGATTTGTTTTAATATTGATTTATAGAGTGGCAATCTGACAAATTATACAACGACAACAACCTAAGCAGGCAATGCAACAGTTATCGACACAAAGAAAGCCCACAACAGTGAATAGGAGTGAGTGAGAGGTGAGAGTGAGAGTGAGGGTGAGGGTGAGGGTGAGGACAATAAATGGTGACGAGCTGTCAAAAACTGTTTTTCGGCCTGTAAAGAGAGAATTACATGCATGAGCGGCTAGGCTTGTGGCGCCCTCTGTTGGTTGCTTTGTATCATATCAACGAGTAGTCGTATTATGGCAATGGAACAACGATAATAGTGAATGCTGCTGAATGTGATCGTACTTATTATTATTCAATGGCCTTGTGTAAGTATATGCCCCATTCAATGCTTTGTGTTTGCTTAGTAATTCAAGTCAGAGCGGATAAAGTAAATGCAGCAGAGCAAAACATCGGCAGAACTTGAGACAAATAACTGACAGCAGTTGCTGGAAAACTGCAGAGCTAGAAAACTAATACGAGACAACTTTCACGTTGGACGGATAGAAAGCAGAGTGTAACAATTTCAGTGCCAACTTGTATAGCAGCTCAGCCAAGCGGCAAATGTCCTGTGGTTATGGATTAAGGCCCAAGCCCCACCGCCTCCCCTTTTCCACCCGCTATCACTTCTTACAAAACATCATGCACGAAAAATGCACAGAGAGAAATGAGCTGTATTAGAGTAAAGTTCGACTGAACTAGAAATAAGAATATGCAATTTTTAAATATATTCTTGATACAAATACGAATTGATGCAAATGAGCACACAAATAAATAATTATTATTAATTATATGCAATAAATAATCCAAAATCATTTTGGTGATTTAACTTGTACTTGTAATTTCACAGAACAAGCTTGTACAATTTTTAATCTAGATGTTTAATTCTTAAAGCTTATATCCACGCTGATTTAAAGCATTTTTTAAGAATTTTTAATGGTTACAAATCAAGTTTACACGATTTTGATTTAAGTCTACTGTATGCATAGATCAAGTATCAGTTTCTAATTTAAAGACATTTATTTTACTAAGTCTCAGAGCTAAATAAAGTTTAAGTCATGCCTGAATCAAGTACGTTTTAAGCTCACTTTTAAATCTTACTTGAAATAAAATCAAATTACTAGATTTTAGTAATTTCAATCTTAGTGAGAAATCAAATTTGAAATACTAAAAAAACATGATTTTTTGGCTCTGTGTATGTATCTTTAGGTTACGACTGCACTAGGTGATGTAACTAGTGTAACTGTGTTTGCTGCAATGCCTTGAATTGGGTTTTTATTTATTTTTAATGCGGTTTCACACAATATGAGAGAGATAGAGAGCCTAAGAGAAAGAAGTAGAGAATTAAAGCTAAGGCCGGATTTGGTCAGATGTTGAAAATACTGCAGCTCTGCCCTTTAGGGCATCGGTTTCCATATTATCTCTACGTCACCCTCCATCACAATCTCCCATTTTTCTCCCCCACTTTTTCTTCCTAAATGTCCTTTTCTATGGTTGCATCCTTTCTGCATTCTTCTTTTGGTATGTACTTTGCCCTATTTTAGGCTCAGGCGGCTCGGACAGCCGTCCGGCCGTGCATTGCATTTTGTGGTTTCGTTTCTGCCTCAAATTGCCACTTGAATCATTTTCAGGCTTCGCATTAAAGCAAATTGTAACTTTTGTTGCACATGCTGCCATGTCCTGTTAAATTCTGTGTATTTTTTCAACTAGTCAACAGCAGGAGTTCGTTTTAATTCTATTCCAGTACTATTCCATAAAAACGTATTACATTTACACTATAAAAGCTAGAAAAAAACCTACAACTCAATCAGCTATAAAGATAGAAGGATCTTTTTGGGGGTGAAAGTTCTCTTTTATCACTTCTTATCCTACTTAATGACTAAAAGTTTGCAGTGATTTGTTTACCGCTGAAATTTAAGAATCATAGATAAAATAAATACATATCAAAATTGAGTAACGAGTATCTTATAGTCGGACCCCCGACTAAAGCTAAATGGATTTAGGAAAAAGTCAATTCAAAAGCAAACAATTATGATGAAAGAGATTTATCCAGAAATTTTCATGCCATGGAAATGCATTTTCTTAAACCTTTTGTGAATTGAAGAGTCCTTTATCTTATTGTCTTAAATTTGCATTAATTTTTAACAAGTTCTCAGAAGTTGTTAGCCACTTATGGTTTACAATAATTCACTATAACTGGTAATTGAAAGACATTTATTTGATAGAAAAGTTCCACGAATCAAAAGCAAATACAATTAAGAATGTATACATAACAGTAATTGTTAACTGTTGTTAATTTATAGCGATAATTATGTGACAAGAAACAAAGTAAAAACCATTGAGTCAAAACTACAATAACATTTGATTAAATTTTCTCTAATAAAAGAGGTCAGCTTGTTGGCTGCAACTTTCAACGATTAAGTAAATGTTATGAAACTTTGGTGTTGTCTGAGAAACCAGCTGGCTGCTCAACTATTTATTTGCAGCCAACTAGTTTAAAGAACATCAACTTGCCCTACTCTACATCCACATTGTCTGCCTGGGGCGCTCTTTTGCCAGCGTCATTCAAAGCAGCTGCGAGTCCCATCAGCGCCAAAGATTTTCGCGTCCCCATTGTCAAATCGCGCGAACGCTTTTAAGGTCATGCAGACCCCGAAGCTAAACATACCCGAGAACCCCAGAACCCCCGACTCTACCGCAATGCACTTGCTAATGAGCATAAAACAAAAAATGTGCCACAATTATGCATAAAACGTATTCACGCTTCACTTTTCAGACTCGCAGCATACGATGATTGCCTTTCAAATGGCTTAATCAATGGCTTTTCATCGCGTCTAATTTAAAAATTTTCTATTTGCTATGCAAATATTTTTCTATTAAACGAACCTGGCTTAGTTTTTGGTTTTCAACAAAGTTAAGGCAATTCGTTAAATAAAATATACCCACAGCTGTTAGATGTGTTGTACCAAAGTGTTCAAGTGTTGCCTACTTTGCGGCTGTCAGTTGACCAAACATAAACACCACCTCACACACACATGCTGAGCACTGATTGGCAGCTAACCAAGTTTTAAGTGTGTGTTTGTGAGTCTGTGAGTTTGTCGGGGCCAATTTGCCAGGGAGGCGTACGCATATCTTATCTGCATATCGTGTGCCAGGTATGCACAAGCATGCTTGTGTAAACGCTTCCTGGCATGCTTGTGCTTGTGTTTGTGTCAACTACAACAACAATGGAGGGAAGAAAAATATAAAAATAAGTTTGCTGTTGCAAATCGCCAAATGGTCGAGTGTTAAACACCCTACACAGGCATTTTCTGCAAATCCTTAAATACTTCAAATGATTTGACTAAATTTATTTTGTGTTGCATAAAATACATTTCAATTTGATTTATTTATTGAATATTATAAATATGTACAAAATTTATAAGTTAGTGGATTTTTAACCGGAATAAAGAACTAAATTGATAGGACTCAATTTGCCACTTCGAAAACATGTTTGAAATAAATTCTCTTGAATTTCAGTAGCATCGTGAGATTTGTAAACCACTCACAATTTGTTCAATTTTTTGTATTTAAAAAAAAACTTGTTTTTGTGCATAAAATATTCAGTTTATTTAAATATGTCTTTTATAAACCCACTAATGTCAACCGTCATCTCTTGTACCAAAAATAAATTATCAACTTCAAATAAAAATTTGTCCAAAATACTCTATTCTATCTAAAGCCAAAAAAAAATAGCTAAGTGTAAAAGAAAATTTGTTAGCAAAGTTCTATCATAGACTGATTTTAAGAGTTGTTTTTTTGTGATCTGAGACGCATTGTTAAATACTATTTTATATTATATTTATTATGATTAAGTTAAATACTGTAAATGCAATCTCTGATCCAAGGTTTACTTTTGTTTTTAGTTATACTATGAGTTGGCTTTTAATAAATTCTGAGCTGCAGATTAAAAAGCACTCAACTTAGTCCACTTAATCTGTACTCCTTAAGTACACAGGGTATTTTGGGGGTATCACCGCGATGTTGTTGTTGTTATTGCTGCTGTGTTTGCTGCGTTACTTCCATTCACAAAATGCCTTTGAGTGTATATAATTTCATAAGAATTTCAATTTTGCAAGTTGTCGCAGCGTATGCTACTTTCGTAATCACCACACATCATATTATATATATGTATATATATACAAAGTATAAAGAGAAAGAGAGGAAAAGAGAGAGAGAGGGGAGACATTTGACCTTATGATGCCCTTATGTCATGCTGCTTAAAGCTTGCACAGCATTTATGTAAGCCAAAAGAAGCACGTGGCCCAGATGCATTGCCAGCCAGTCCCAGGCCACGAATTATGTGCATCATTTGGCTTCAACCGCTGACTCAACTGAAATTTTCACAATTTTCACTTCTCCCTCCCCCACCGATTCTCAACTTCATCCTCAACATTTCACTTTACTTATTTTATTTGACTCATTAGACCCGATGACATTATTTATAGTGGCACAGGCGATGGCTCAACGGACACACAGACTGCTTATCAATTAGTGGCTCAGCAACGGCTTCCGTTAACCGTTACCCGTTACCCGTTAGCAACCTACATATAAACGGAATTCATGCTTGCAATTAAGCCAAGTAAGCGCAAATGCCAGACCAAGTCACTTGTGTGTGTGTGTGTGTGTGTGTGTGTGTACTAGCAAATAAACAGAGAGTAATTTGAGTTGCTCTCTGACAACGTGTGCAGTCGCTATGCTACCAATCCATACTCGTAGCGACCAGGTGTGAAAGGTGGCCGAAAGAGCAGACAACGCTTACAGCTAACAGCTAACATCGTCAGCTGCTACCCGATCCGGGTCACTTGGCAGCTGAGGCAGCGACATTTTCTTTCTATCGGCATTAATCAATCCTAGTTATCCAAGTCAAACAGCTGAGCTCTTATGTGATTGCTCCTTACGGCGCAATTATTATTTAATGCGGAGCAACTTCAATTAATGGAAATCAATTTTAGAGCGAATTTCAAATTGCTGAAAATTACTTGTACGATTTGATCAAAGTGGAAAACGCAATTTCTTAATGGAAATTAATTTATCACCCTAATATAATTTCCTTTTAGAACAATGCACTTCATCCAATGGTCCGCCAAAATGCAATGTTTATAGTCAGATTCATCAGGGCGTTTGAATGCATTCGTTCTATAGATAGCCCCATCATTTGACGGAAGTAGGAAATAAAAGGTAGCCCAAACTGTTTACATTTATCGATAAAATTATACTCATATTTATGACAACAAAATAAATTGATTTTATACACAATTAGTAAAGTAATATATTTTTGTAAAATTGTACACAAAAATAAGAGAATTTTAATTAAGTTTCTTATCTGCGCTGACCATGTCTTTTATTATAGATATTTAGATAATCAACTATTTTCTAGGCCACCATTAAAAATATTGAGATTTTCAAGGAACGTGTCCGATACGAATAATTTCACGGTCATTCCAAAAAAGTGATGACTTTGAAGGCTGACAGCCCTTAGCCTTTTATACCTTATTTAAACTTAATTAATAAAGCCCGTATTTTTGTCATAATATTAATCTAAAAAATTAAATCGTTGCGGTGCCGATAACTATATTTTTATCTAATTTGTAGTCTCTCTTGTCAGTACATATTTTCAGAAATTAAATGAATGCGATTTTTCTATAGATGCTCTTTAATTTATTTCTGGATAACAAATTCTTCATCTTCAGTTTAGTTCGATAGTGAACATAGATAGAATATTAAGTATTTTCAATGTGATAAAGTAATCTGAGCTGAATTCTTTTCATAACTTAAAACTAACTTGGTATTTGCAATTTATTAACAAAACACGGAAGACCGTTAGTTGGTTGAACTTGTTCTTGCCTGGCAACAACCTCATAATCTAGAATAAGTGCTCCCACAATTGAGATGATGATTATGGTGATGATGATAATTATAATGATGATATCCGTATGCGACTTGTCATGTCCGCGTTTGTAAAGTGACGCAACCAGCGCACAGTGGGCGATTTTGCCTCGCTAGTGGTATCTTATTAAGATTTTCAAATTTAAAAAAGCGTTGATTTTGTTCACAAATCGATAACAGGTACTTTGATAAGATTTCAACGGTTTTTCATAAGCTCTTCGAAAAGCTGACACATACACAACATATGTTTCAGAAAGCGCTTTACAAAATTGTTTCTTTCTTGTATACAAATTTAAAATTGGGAATGGTGGGGTATTCAAAACCTTTTAAATGGTCCAACATTTGTGCAAGGAGGGGAGGAGGCCCAATCTTCTTAAAATGATTGACTTATAAAATATGTTTATTGAAATTAAAAAAATTAAAACTAAAAACAAATTAGATAAAAAAAAATATTAACAATTAAAAAAATATATATATTTTTTGAAAGAATTCTATGATTTTATTCTGAACTGTAAAAAAAACAGACTGAAACTATATGTTTTCCTTTGGATGTAATTAATTGAATGCCGCTAGCGAGGCCCAATCACCCACTGTACAGCGTCTTCTATAAATAAAAATGCGAACGACTGCATTCCAAAGTTATTTATTAATAAACAATAATAAACTACGCCAGTTTGTGATGTGATAACAAGTTAAACAATAGAAGCAATAAATACACTGGCAGCTAATGGCACACAAAGATTTACAGAATGCATATACAGATGGACGAGAACATACGAGTATATCGCATATATCGCATATATCGCATACACATACTTAGAATCTTGTTCTGAATCAGTTGAATGCATTCGTTTACTCAGATTTTTAATTAAAACTAAGCCCAGCACTCATTTCTATCAGTAAAATTTAGTCTTAATACACTCACACGCACACACACACACACACACATCGGCTAAACACCCACAATTGAACTGTGTGGCAAATCAGGCTAAGCAACAATTGATTTTTTATACCCTGTGCCCGTTATAATTTAAGAGCATATTAATTAATTCATATTTGTATCTTCTGGTGTTTATTTCACAATTTAACATTTTATTATTACGTTGATCAGCAATGAATTCACTCACTTTGCTCACCGAAATCTTTTCGTTATCGTATCCATTACAAAATTTAATGTTTTGCTATAAGGCATTGTGTATTAAGGTCAAAATTGCCGTTGATTTCCTCCAATGAATACATCAGTAGGTAAATCGCTCAGTGTATCCGTTTTTCTAACATTTATATCCTGATCTAATAATTTGGAATTCAAATTTTAGCCATTCATTATTTTCGGTTAAGGTCTCAAAAAATTACAAAATTTAGCTTTTTCTTCCAATATTCCGTCATACTGAACATTTCAGTGAGTACTATAGGTCATCTCCTAGTCGATCACTCTTAACTTAAAACGCTGATACATTTTCTTTCACCATTTGTATCATTTATCTATCAACATCTGTTCATTTGAAAAAATAAATCTTCTATAAAAGATCAATGCTTCAGGCAAGATTAAATGTTATAAATATAATAAAGCTTAAAAGTTGAACCAACTGTAATTTCAAATATTATATGTAATATTTCAAATAATATTTTCAATAATAATAATGGGTAATGAACAGTAGCTAAGTTTGTAAATAAGTTGATACAATTCTTTCATAGTATTTAAACATAATTTGCTTCTTTTTTTTCTTACTACCAGCTATGTTATTTGAGAACAAATAATGCAGCGGGGTGGCATTTACGAGGCCGACATTCGCAGCAGCACCACCTCCACCAGCACCACTCGAAGCATCTCACAGCGGTTCGCAGGAAAGGCCAAAGCCGCCCCGGCAAAAAGATTTGGAAACTCACATTTGTCCATGCTGGAACAGGCGCCTCACAGCAATCTGACGGTCAAGGACGAGCGGGTGTCTTACATGTACAGCAAAAGCACCACCATGTCATCGCCGGAGACATCAACAACCACAACATCTGCATCTGCATCTGCATCTGCAACCACAAATTCAACGATTTCGACACCATCGCTGAGCGATTCGCATGTCATCAATAGGCTGGTCGAAGTGACGAATGCCACAGGCATTGAGTCCACAATCAGCATGGATCCCGCCAGCACCACAGGCTCGCCCTGGAACATCACCTATGTGTCCGTCTCGGCCACCAACTACAATAACTGTTCCTCCCTGTTTGCCAACTACACACAGCCACAAACAGGTGAGCTTACATGCAAAAATAAATCATCCTAGCCAGGCTGCAAACCACAAGAATTTCGAAAAGGGTTCTGTTCAGTTTGAGCCTTAGAGCAAAATTAAGGTTCGGTTCACGAACCGGTTTATCTACCCCCTGAACTCAGTATTTAAATTCGAATCTTAGTTCAATAACAACTTATAATACAAACAAATGCAAATTTTGTAAATAATTTAGCTTAATTTGATGAAATGAATTATTATTTTCATTCGGAACCTGATTTTTTCAAGCCGAACTTATTGATTTCGGTTTAGGTAAGAGTACGCGAAGTACAAAACATGTTCGAATCATATCTATCCATATCAAGTTTGTCAAGATTGACGTGTTGTCTTCAGAAATACAGAATATCAGAAAAACAGAAATACAGTTAAAGATGCTCATCTCAATAAAATATTTCATAAGTAAATTGTTCAAAAATAAAATGTTACTCTTTTTTATATTTTTTTTTTTTATTTTTCTCTAAAAGTTGTTTTCCCCAAATTTTTGAGATCATTCTAGGGTGCCACAGAAATCGCTTTCGCTTGAAATTCACTTAAATTTGTATGCAATTTAAGTGAAATTCAAGCGAAAGCGATTTCTGTGGCACCTCCGATTATTTTAGATTTTAGAAACTGGTCAGCGTAGCTAAGCCTTGGATCATATGTCAACCTTTTGTGAATGATTATTACTCCGTTTTCCGTTTCGGCAAACTCTCTCCTGAAAAAAATACAAAATATAAATTTGGCTGTGGCTATATAATTTCGATTATTTTTAAATAGTAATAAGTTTCCGAATTTGAAGTAAAACAAAGAAAAAATGTTGAAAATTATAACGAGCATTATGCTGAAAAGGGAATCCCCGGGCCGATACGTTCTAGCTGTGCAAACCAAAGCTCAGAAGGATGGAAAGGCGGGACCTTTGACGGACGAGGACCGACGACTGCTCCGGGAGAAATTGACATCGTGGAAAGAGCCCGGACGGCGAATGCAGTTTCATCCGACTGGCAGCCGTGGAGATCTCTCCATCAAGGAGCCGCATCTGTTCTCGGCCTCAGCTTGGCCCTTGACTGAGGACAGGAGCAGGTCTTACTATTTGAGCTGTAAAAGAATACCGCCAGCTGGCAACGATGCGAATCTCAATAAAACAAAATAAATTGCATTTTCAAATAGCTCGCCTGCAAAAATAAAAATAATAATAATAAACCAGAATGTGCGAGTACTATGATGTTTTAGTTATGTATCTGGGCTGACATGTTTTATGCAACGTCTTCGACCAGTTTCAATATGCCACATGTCACATGCAACGTGCTACACTCTTGTGGTTGACGTTGCATTCATGTATTTTTAATATGATTACCTCCCTATATCCTTGTGCTCAATTTGTTGTTTAATTAGCGATATTCACCTGTTGCCCCTTCCAGCACACACGCACACACATTAAATCAAACCATCTCTTTCTTTTTGCTTATGACTCTCTATTTCTCTCTATCTTTTTTTCTTTCTCGCCGGCCTGAGCAGGCATCTATTGCAACTGGACTTGGGACTCGCTGCTCTGCTGGCCGCCGACGCCGGCCGGCGTCCTAGCCCGAATGAATTGTCCCGCCGGCTATCACGGAGTTGATACACGCAGTAAGTAAACAAATCTGACGAAATGCTCGCTTGGAATTCATAGAGCACTCTGGGTACTCTAACTTAGCATAGACATAGCCTTATATCTCTGCTCTACCTGAAACGCATTAACATTTATAAAGGTGCTATATAATCAAAGATTTTCGTCAAACTAAAGGATATCTTTGAGTAAGAGTAAGAGTATTAAGTAAGAATATTGGCCTAAAAAAAGCACATAGAAAAATGAGAAAACTTATTCAAAATTGAATTTATATACCTTTGCAAGTAAATACTATCATATGCAGGAACCTGCATGTACATTTTGTTGCCTCTAGCTCTTAATCAAGTATTTGCTGAGATGACGGAGGAACGGACAGACAGATGGACATAGCTATACCGACTCGACTGTTGATGCTGATCAAGAATATATTAGCCTTATGGGGTCTGTAACAAAAAAAATTGTTGAGAAATTTTACAAAAGTGAAAAAAAATTTGACTTAAATTAAACTATTTATTAAATGATTTTGAAATTAAATATGAATTTGTGGCCGTCGATTTTAATGACTTCAGAAATATGATAAAAAAAAATATAAGTCGGTGATATTTAAGAAACCCTGACATTTCGATAGTTTGTTTTAAAAGCAATTCCCTTAAAAATCCTTAGAGACTTGAGGGGCACATCCGTATAGAAACGTTAACCATAAAGAAGCTTTAGCTGTAGATGCATTTCACTCAGTTATGTATATTGATGACGTTTCATAGTACCAATCCATTGGGAACTCGAAATGCAATGCAAAACATGGTTAATTGTTAATTAATTAACTAATATCTAAGTCAAGACCACATGACAAATGGTCGTGTGCGATGGCCAGGTGTGTGTCCCAGAAATGTCTTTGGAAGACAAGGCATGAAAGGAGCTTGGTATTAACTGGCTATTTGCCACCTCGTATAATAATGTTAATGTTGGTAGAATGAGGCTATCAGCATTGGCTGTTCCCATGGCGTTAAGCCATTCGTAATTCAGTTGCTTTAATACTTAATAACTGAAGAAGCCACATTTTGACCTGACCTCATTTTCCCATTGGCAGTCTACGCGTACCTTCGGACCGTCGGAGTCGCAATCACAAAACTCTCGATTCAATTGACATAATTACTATTAGACCGAGGCTGTCATTGACAACATTGACATCGAAGCGAGCAACATTGCTGCTTGATTGAAGCAAATAGAAAATACAAAATGAAAAACAATACTACATAAAGACCAACAGAAAAAGGGCACAGGGAATTATATGTTAGACAACAACAATTGAACACCGTATTGGGGCCACGACTATGTCAAGAGCACAACAATCCGTTACCTCTTGTAGTTCCCTTAATAAATACTGAAATAAATACTCACATATTTTTTACATTGGGTATAAGCACTTCAATATAAAGCTTAACAGTCGGTATCTGTCAACTTAAAAAAAAAAAAAATATTCCTTTCCTTAGAATAACTAAAAAAATAGATTCTTAAACCTCAAGTATCAAAAGAAATTTCAGTATTTTAGTGCTGCCAAGTGAAAAAGTTTTAATTTTTCGTCTGCCATACGTTAATTTTTAATTTCAACACAATTATTAATATTTGGCATACTTTTTACAACAAACAAATATAATTTTAGCTGGCCGATCTTTATTACAAAAATAATTTAAAGTTATTTTAATCAAATATAAATTGAATACTGTTTCACAAATTTCTAGAGAATTAAAAAATAATTGCTTTTGAAAGCAACATTTTGGTGTTGCTTAAATGGAAAAGATTTTTTATTTTCAAGCATATTTTTGGAGTTACAAAAATCGACTTCAACGAATATATTTCCAGTTTTAGGTAAATTTTTTATTTTAATTTTATTTGATTTAATATAAGTTTAGCTTTAATATAATTACAAAATGTATTCAACTTTTATCTTCTGCACTTATATATAACTTAAAATAATTGAATTCAATACATTTTTCATTTGTCCATTCATTCTACCAAATATTTGATATTTAAAAATATTGGTAGCGACAATAGTTTTTGGGTGGTTTGTAATTGATTGACTGAGAAACTATAATCACAAACTATTGAAATCACATTTTCAACAAACCAAAGTTGGCCTACTAAAAATTAATGGACTTCCTTTTGTCCCAATCCATTTATAAATGAGTTTTGGACTTTCTGTGTTACCAACTTGTTGTCTGGAATTCAATCGACTCACATTTGCCATAATCATAGAGTTATTGACGTTCGTGTTTTGAAAACTTGTAATTGATTGTCAGAAGGTTGTTTATTCGCTTGCTCGCCCACATTAGTGACCCATCGGCAAAGTCCTTGGCACAAATCGTAATTCTGAGAAAGTCAAACCTGTAATTGCTTGAATTTATTTGTAAACAGAGTTTGCCAATCGCAAGTGCGAGCTGGATGGTCATTGGGGTGGCCGACCCAACGAGACTGAACTGAATCCCGCTGGTTGGACAGACTATGGACCCTGCTACAAGCCTGAGGTTATCCGTCTCATGCAGGAGATTAAGGATGTTAATGTAAGGGTACTCCTCGTTGTCACCTCATATGTATCTGTGAGATACTTTATTGAAAGTTGATTTCATCTGCAGCTCTATATGGACATTGCGCAGCGTACACGCACTCTGGAAATTATTGGACTCTGCCTGTCCCTGCTGGCACTGATCATATCTCTGGTTATATTTTGCGCCTTTCGATCGTTGCGAAACAATCGCACCAAGATACACAAGAACCTGTTTATTGCCATGGTACTGCAGGTGATTGTGCGACTGACCCTTTACCTCGACCAGTTCCGACGTGGTGACGAGGCGGCTACCAACACAAGTCTATCGGTTATCGAAAATACGGTGAGTGTGAATGATTTCACAAAATGTGCAGTGTGACCAGATAAAATAAAAAAAATCGAGTCTGGTCACACTAACAGTTTTAAATTGATCAGCTTTAATTCTCTGAATTTAATCACAATTCCGCAATACCCCTATTAAATAAATTAATTTGATTAATTAAATAAATGTATACGATTGTAAATCGATTGTATGTTAAAAAAAGTTATTGCAATTATTTTTAATTATAATTAAGAGATTGATGTAATAAAATTTGTTCCATTTATTTCAAATAATTATTAAACTTAATGTCATTAGTATTCAAAACTAAATTTTGTAAATTGTTAACTTCATTTTCAAGTATTTCTTTTTATGGAATAAGACTAAACTTCGCTAGCATTAATAATCAAGATGTTAAGCCATAAATAGGTATTATCTGACCCCAAACTTAAACTCCTAATTCTTAGCCAAATATCGAAAGATCCCTAAGTTTTTGTCTCTACATTGCAGCCGTATCTATGTGAGGCATCATATGTACTGCTGGAGTACGCACGAACCGCCATGTTCATGTGGATGTTCATAGAGGGACTCTATTTGCATAATATGGTCACTGTCGCTGTATTCCAGGGTAGCTTTCCACTTATCATCTTTTCGCTATTGGGCTGGGGAATGCCTGTGCTGATGACCACCGTCTGGGTGCAATGTACGGCCTTCTTCATGGACACTTCGCTGGGTGACTGTATGTGGAACTATAATCTGACGCCATACTACTGGATACTGGAGGGGCCTCGTCTGGCAGTCATATTGGTGAGTCAATGTACCGCAAGACACTACTCTGACTGACTATTCCCTAAGTACAGTGGAACATAGCTGATAAATATAACGGAATTTTATTCAATTTCACAAACGGAAATTTACGCAAATGCTGGAGAAACTTTTATAATTGGAATTATTATTTAATTACGAGGGTGGGCTGATAAATAGTCGGCCTACCAAAGAAAACACGGTTTTTTTTTTATTTTTCTTTTTTATTTTTCAACATAATCTCCTTTTAGACGTATGCACTTAGTCCAACGGTCCTCCAATTTTTTTATACCTTCCATAAAATATGACTGGTCCAGGTCCTCAAAATAGGCGTTTGTTTCACAGATCACCTGTTCACCTCTCTGGGACGTCCCGGACGGTCCTCGTCAAAAATGCTTGTCCGCCCGCGCCTATACTCAGCAGTCCAATATTTAATGGTCGAAATCGATGGAGCTGATTCCCCATAAACTTCGATTAACTCATTTTTTATTTCATCGTTGGATTTCTTTTTTAAAAACAGAAATCTAATGACAGCTCGATCTTCTATTTTACTCATTTTGGGGACAATGCAAAAGTGACCATGCTAAAACTCCCGCCAAAATTACCAGTGTTGAGAAAAACGCCTAAAACTTTTTCAGCAATCAGCCGATAGAAAACACTAATCGAATAAAATATTTATGGGTTGTTTAAGATGTTTTTTTTTGGTAAGGCCGATTACTTATCAGCCCGCCCTCGTAATTTAATAACATTGAATAAGGACAAAAATTTATATTTAAATTTTAAATAACAAATCTAAAAAAATGAGTATGGTAGATTTTTACATTAATTTTTGAACATATTGCAGCTAAACTTCTTCTTTCTGGTGAACATCATCCGCGTGCTTGTGGTGAAGCTGCGTCAGTCGCAGGCGAGCGACATCGAGCAGACGAGGAAAGCGGTGCGAGCGGCGATTGTGCTGTTGCCGCTGTTGGGCATCACGAATTTGCTGCATCTGGTGCCGGCACTGAAGACAGCGTGGAAATTCGCCGTATGGAGCTATGTGACGCATTTCCTAACATCGTTTCAGGGCTTCTTCATTGCACTCATCTATTGTTTTCTCAATGGCGAGGTAAGTGCGGTTGTAAACTAAAAGGCCACGGGCACACTTAAGCTGAAAGACGAGCTGAAAACTGTAAAAAAAATCCAACGCACTGAGCTAGTGATGTTAATTCAAACAGTCATCGAGCTTAAAATAAAATTGTCAAAATCGACAGCAAAATTTATTTCAGTTGTCAATACGTCTTCAAAAAATAACGAAAAATTGAGTTTTAAAAAAAAGTGAATATAGTTAAATAAAAGAAAACGTAATTGTATATACAAAATATTTGCTTGAGCTAAGATTTGTAAAATGGCTAGGTGGAAAATCAGACCAAATTCAAACAATCATAGCTTTGCAAAATCTGAACAGCATTGCAAGCGGACTATCATTTTTATACCCGTTACTCACTACTACTAAATCTTAACAAGATCTGACAAATAGAAAGGTGGTAATGGCTTACAAAAAATAACAAAAACAAAATTTCTTTTATTTGGTAAGTGTGGAATCCGAACATACAAATCAGCAACTTAACTAACATAGATTTAGTATTTAAAATTAGGATCAAAGCTCTTGCTTACCGCAAAGGACTTTAAAGGTGGTGTTCGGAGCAGAACTTATAGCTTTCCTGAAATTCATCTAGTTAATTTGTATTTACTTTGTCACTGTTCTTAATTGCTATTTTGTCACAATTTCGAACCAATTAATGCAACACCTGTGCGTATGCAACTAAATTGTTAAGAATGCATTACGCATGTTAAATGTTAAGGTCATGTTATACTCATTTTGGCATACAGATGATCTGTAAAAACACTTAGCAAACAGCCGGCAATAAACAAAGTCAACAAATCTATTCGGTCGTGTTTTTATAACTAAAAATACGAATTAAATAGGGACATATCGTTGTTCCTCGAAACATTGGTGACCCCGACGTGAATTTTTTGTTCGTTGTAGTGCATATCGTTGCAGCTTCGAACGGAGTCCGCGAAATTGTTTATATCGTTAAACAATTTGTATCTCATTGTTGTTGTTTTGTGTGCAAATCGGTGCACACATACACAGACATTTTCGGTGCAGTCGCGCACAAACAAACATTCCCTAAAATCAGCATATTAATTGCAAATCGCAATTTTATACACACACACACACGCATACACACACACAAAAACACTCATTCGTTCCCGCCAAATTCTGCCGGTTCGCGCTAAGTGCATTAACCCCCGCAAGCAGTTACGCAAAAGCAAATCAAAGACAGCCGCTATTTGTCGTTTGCTTTTGTGACCATACAGGGTGATCTTTTTGTGCTGATCTTTCTTGAGTGAAACGTTTGCGTGCTGTGTTCTAAAACAAAATGCCTAATCAAGAGCAAGCAGCTGGTGCAGCTCAAGCAGCAAGTGCAATAGACTTTTTTAGAACCAAATCGCAATCCCTGATGCGTCAAGCCGCTGCGTATGCTGCTTTCTTAAGCGAGAATACGCATGCAGGTTGTGACATAGCGGAACTTCAATCTCGAATGAAATATGTGGAGGCTTTGAACGCAGATTTCAACGCTGCGCAGACAAGCCTAGAAAAATTGGATTTGATGGAGCTACATGCTGATACTCGTTTCAACTTTAGCATTGCATATATCGACATCGAAGCCAAACTGCTGCGCGAAATAGCCGTTCTTCGCAGGAGTTCCAGCAATACAAACTCGAGTATTGTTGACTCGCTGCGTGATCCTTTCGCTCTGGCCTTTAACATGGACTACAACTTCTACAAGGTGGGCAACAGCGGCGGACCGAGCTCCAATGCTGCAGCTGGCAGCAACAATGGAAGCAACAATCTTGGCATTATCAACTATAGTGCTTGCAGTGCCACGCCCGGTAGCAGCTTCTCAGCAACTGTCACACCTAACTCTAATCCCGTTCAGACGTGCGACAACGTCTCCGTTGGTCAACTCATAACTCCGACAGCGACAGCATCTGGCGAGGAAATTATTCATGCCTCAGCGGGAAATAGATCGAGCTTTCAACTAGGTGCTGATCTATTCACCAGCCAGACGCCGGCATCGCCTGTAAATCATGGAGAACATTCACACGGCATCATGGAGCATCATGACAGCATGGGCAGCAATTCACAGCATCTGCATCCGGCGCCACCGTCATCGAACAACAGCGTCATGCAGAGCATCATCCACGATCCCAATCTAATGCACTTGCCGATGCAATCGCATCCACATTATCAAAAGCAGCAGCAGCAACAACAAAAGACTCTCGTTTGTGAAATTGTAAATGTGCTCAATTCTCATCAACTTTGTCCACTTTCAGAGAGTCCAGACAATCTTGAGGTGCTTGCACCTGCGCACTTTCTGAAGGGCTCCAGCATTAACAATTTTTCTGAGCCGAACGTAACACATCTGAAGGCCAATCGTCTTAGTCACTGGCAGCAACTCTGCCAGATCAACCAAAACTTCTGGAAGAAGTGGAGCACCAAACACTTTTCGTTTCGTCGTTGGAAGCGTCGTGCTGCTGAAGGAGGACCACATGCCCCCCCTAAAGTGGCATCGAATCGAGAAAGTTACTTCAGGCGCAAGCGGCGTAACCAGGATCTCCATGATCAGCACAGTGACGAGCACAATCAACATAGCAGTTCTCCCCGAAGAATCCAATTCGGTTGGAAACGTTCCTTTTCCAACGGGGGCAGTATGTTCGGAGCAGAACTTATAGCTTTCCTGAAATTCATCTAGTTAATTTGTATTTACTTTGTCACTGTTCTTAATTGCTATTTTGTCACAATTTCGAACCAATTAATGCAACACCTGTGCGTATGCAACTAAATTGTTAAGAATGCATTACGCATGTTAAATGTTAAGGTCATGTTATACTCATTTTGGCATACAGATGATCTGTAAAAACACTTAGCAAACAGCCGGCAATAAACAAAGTCAACAAATCTATTCGGTCGTGTTTTTATAACTAAAAATACGAATTAAATAGGGACATATCGTTGTTCCTCGAAACAGGTGGTAATGGCTGATTAAAGATTTTAAGCAATGTAAATGCCTAAAAAAATGCAAAAAAAAAATATTTTAGATTTATTTTTATAAGCAACGGGTATCCTATAGTCGTGAGCTCGACTATACCCTTTTCCACTTGATTTTATTATGGAATGACCTCTTTACGCATTATGCGTTCAAATTTTAAATCTCAAGTTTCAACATTTAATCAGCACCTGTCAAAATTAAGTGAATCAAATTTTGCAAATGTACTCCGCTAAAGAAACTCGAGTGCGTTGGAAAAAAGAGAGTAAACGGCTTTCAGATCAACTTTCAACTCGCACCTTTTTATCTCTAAGCGCTTTCAGCTCCATTTTCTACTTTTGTTAATAGTCTCTCTCTCTTTGTCTATTTACCTATTGTGTGTGACAGGTGCGCACTGTGCTACTGAAGAGCCTGGCCGTGTGGATGTCGGTACGAGGCCATCCCGAATGGGCGCCGAAGCGCGCCTCGATGTATTCGGGGGCCTACAATACCGCCCCCGATACGGATGCATTGCAGCAGCCGGGCGATACATTGCCCCAAGGAAAGAGGTAAGTGTGTGGCTCAAACATGAAACTGGGATTCGTATTGAACGCAATTTGGATCTATCACTCAGGGTATCGCCGCCCAACAAGCGCATGAATTGCCGCAAGGGCAGCAGCATCAGCATTGTTATTGCCAATGAGCCACAACGTCAACGACTCGTACAACAGCGCAACAACAACAACATGGCCAATGGCGACTCGCATTCTGCTTTACAACTTCAGCTTCAACAGCAACATCAGCAGCAGCAACAACAAATTCAACAACAACAGCAGCAAGAGCAACAGCAACAGCAAAAAGAAGAAACAGCGTCAGTATCGGCAATGGCAACACGCATTAAAATCAAGGATCCACCGTCTGGTCGCCCCAACTGGATGATCACCCTGTGCTTTCGCGGCCAAAAGGTACTGAGAGTACCGCCAGCGTCATCCGTACCACCCGAGTCAGTTGTATTTGAGTTGTCAGAGCAGTAGATCAAACTAGTTCTAGCCATAGCAGTAGTCTGTAGCCCGTAGTTCCCCAAAGTTCTTCCTATAGCCTACACTCGTTAAAGTCGTAGCTTCTACTTCCTATTCTCCAACTTCAAACTACTTCTTATATACATATTTACTTCTTGCACAAAATCGTACTCCATATATAGCTTGCCTCCCATACTCAACTGTACTCGTACAACACACAACTGTACTAAATGCGCCTCTATTTCTTAATTCGCGTTATCTCCTCGGTTCACGCTTATTGGGGGGATTTTTGTTGCTGCGACTGTGTCGACTATCCAAACATGAACGACTCATTGTAAACTAAAAACCATCTCCAGTTATTTATTCCATTTGTATGTACTCCTTATAATTTTAATGTTCCACAATTCACACTGTTGACGCACTCTCAGATCGTTAATCTGGTCTAGAGAACCCTTGTATCATATTCCATAATTATCTGCCAAAGTAAACGACATCGCAGTCGAAACCAAGCCCGGTAAATTTTTGTCCCATTTTGCATTTTATTTAAAACTTGCTTGAAATTTATGAGAGCCAATTGCGCCAATATTCAATTATACAAATATGTACTTTTACAGTTTGGGTTCGTTCACACACTTGAAATTGAATCAAAACATTTCATTTTGTGAACATTTCTTCCAGAAATGTGTAAAGTTGTTCTATGTATTTGCCTGTTTTCAAAAATATTAAGAGTATCCATTATAATGATTATTCCACAAAATCTCTCTTCCAGTATCAAACAAAGAAAACCCTTCAATTCTAATAAATGTCGTAAAAAATAAAAACAAAATAGAAATGTATTAACTTATACATATGTACATTGGTCAATTCCTAATAAAATCGTTAAGATATTTAAGTGACGTAAAGTCAAGTAACGTGTTATACTAAAGCTTTTACCAAAAAAAACAAACGAGAAAGAGTTTTTGATTTCAATAACCTGGAAAATGGCTTACTTAACTTCAAATCATTTAAAAGTCGAAAGAAAAAGTATTTTTCTGAAACGTTAGATTTTATTTTTTTACCAAATATAATCCACCCTTATTACTACCCAGATATCAGATTTTTGTCACATTTTGGCGTACGATTGTAACGTTACGTCGCTGTAGAAATCCCAAATTTTTTGTTTAACATTAAAAAAAAAAAAACTACAGATATTGTTGTCGGAACCATAAAAATCCCTGCTCAAAAAAACTAAATCCATCACATATTCGCCTATTTAATATACAATTTATCTAGGCATGGTTAACAAAGAAATTTATTTTCAGCAAAAACTACGCTTAAAGTTTCGTCAGACGACCGTGGTTTTACTGAAACTTTTTGTTAAAAAACCGACGGGTGTGAGCAATCAGAATTTAAAAAGCGTCGGTCAAATGCATTTTTGTATGAAATTGTTCAGAGTGTGACCAGATTGTGTGAGAACAAAAACCGATGAGATTTTGGTTTGAAAACTAATGTGAATTATGTGAATGGCGAATTCACCGACGGCTAAGAAGTTTCGGTGGAAAAGCGCTCGTCTGACGGAAGAATTAGGAACTTTGAAAGCATGTTATCAGCAAAATTCGAGAATATTAACGCTAGCAATTTAAAAATTTTATGATATTTCGCCAAATTAAGAAATCAAATTAACGCTATTGTACGTGAAATTTGTTTTCTTAACGCGTATCTTGTAAATATGTACATATGTATGTACATAAATAGGAAATTGGCACAATTAATTTTCAGTGATTTTCTGAATATTCGGTTACACTGCTAACTTCGCATAATTGGCATCACTTTCTGCGCTGCCTTTTCATTTCCGTTTTGTTAATATTACTTTTATTACTTCTATTTGCAAATTTTTTCTGATCACTGCGTTGTTGCGCCTGTTGCGCTTTGTTTGCAACAAACGCACAAATTTGCAATAATTTCTAATACTAAATACATATCAAAAATCTAAAAACAAACCAAATTAAAACATAAAATTTACATTTACATTTCAACTCTCTCTTTCTCTTACACACTCACTCTCTCGCTCTTTCTCATTGCATTAACGATACATACATTAAATGATTATTCTTCTTTGCGGCATTTTCAATTTTGTTTTTGGCGCTACTTTTACATTTGCCATCTCCACCTCCATCTCCATCTCTGTCTCTGTCTCTCTTTCGCGACTTTTTGCTTGTGTCATTTGCAGAACAAATGTGTGATGCCTGGCGCTCAAATATCGCAGCCAATATTTATGACGCCACAGTTGCCTATGCTCACAACGACAACAACAACGACGACGACGACGACAACAGTCGCAGCTGTTACTACATCAACTGCATTAGCAGCAGCCGCAGCCGCCGCAGCAGCAGCAATACTACAGAAAAAGCAAATGCCTAAAGCTTAACGCGATCACTCTCTATATATATATATCTCTCTCTCTGTCTCTCTTGCTAACTTACTGTAACTTCAGCTTAGCATTGTAAGCTTTTAAGCGCGCAACTGTACTAAACTAAACTCAAAACTAAACCGTGTGCACCTTTTAAAACATACATACATACATGTACATTTACATACATAGATACATATATGTTGATAAATGTATAAATATACTCATTTTTTTTATATTTATATATGTATGTAACTTCAAATCAAAGAGAATTGTTAATGCTTTTAATAGGAACGGCACGCGATTCGATGCTATTCGTAAATTTTTTTTTTGGTATGTGTATGAGTGCACAATACACGTACGTAAAAATATTTTAAGACAGTAAACTACTAAATATTTACATGCATACTTATACATATAGAGTGTACACATGTCGTTATATTCATATACAACAAATCTAGCAACAAAAAAACATACATATGTACATACATATATTTACACAATGTCACATTAAATTGACATACCAAGCAACCGCGAACAAAATTTTGCTCTAAATTAGAAATGTACTATTTTTATGCTATTCAATTCATGATTTCTTCTTCAAAGCGAATTCAAAACGAATTATGACGCTGAAAAATGGCGCTCAACTTGAATTTTTCAAAATGGCGCTTAGTAAGCTGAGCTTTGCCATACATACATACATATCACTGCAAAATTGCGCTGAACTTAAAGTCAAGTGTTAGAATCAAATTCGAGAAATGGTGTTAAGCAGAATTTTAACACAATATGAACTTGAAATAAATTCATGTATTTACGATAAATTTTGGTTAAATTTAAAAAAATTTATTTTATGAACTCAGCCAAAATCTATGAAATGAATTTCAATTTATTGTTGTATTTACTGAATTGAGCCCAAATCTTACTTCAATGAAATTTCTGTCAATGTGTAAACTGTCAATTATAAACAAGTGGTAATTTTGGATTTTACGAATTCAACAATTCATGAATGGTCCGTATAAACTAAACATACGTGTGTTACTTATGTATGTATGTACCTTTGTGGTTATATTCCGGAATTCAGGCCCCTTAATAACCCTAGACGTATTGTGAAATTGCCTTTTAACTAAACTTCGAGGTTGTTATCCGATAGTTATGTTGTGTGTCTTCAGTACACATTGGGATTGTATCTTACGGCTATATCTTCAAAATTGTTCTTTTAATTCGTTTTTATCGATATGCAGAGGCGACTGCTGTACATAACCACAAACATATAAACCCCATTAGCCCTTTTGGTACCGGATCTAAAAATACCAAACTTTTTTATGCAAAGGTAACATTTCAAAACAAATGAAACAAGTGTGAAACTCTGAACTGTAGCTCTTTTTCTCTTACATTTTGCTCTGACAACGAACAGACGGAAAGTGTCTAAATAAATTTCGTCTAATGCCCACAAACACATGACCACGAAAGCTCTGCGTTAAAGCTTTAAGCTCAAGCTTGTTTTTGTTTAGGAATTTGAATTATTCGTTTCTATTAGACACATCCAAATAAAATATATACTTTCATATGTATTTGCAAGGACGTTTTTAAAAATTTTCAATGTATGAACACAGTGTCTAGAAGCTTATTTGGGCCACTGTTTTTACATATTACATTTACATTTATCTTAAAATGGGCTGGAGATACTTTTAAACTAAAACGCAAGTTTATGATTTAATGCTAAAGCTTAAGTTTAGTACTTTTATTTAATATTTTATCTATATTGTATCGGAATTAAGCGATCAAAACAAAACATACTTAAAATTTTAATGGGTCAAATAAGCTGTGCATTACTATAACGTGTACACGAGTATAATACATAATGTACAAAATGAAGTCAAAGTTCTTGGTATGCGATCTAAGCAATTACATTTATAAGTATGAAAGATGCGCATTTTGCGACTTAAGACACATTTGCACGACCGCAGCAACATTAACTTTAATCCCATTTACATGACTTTTTAATGCAAACCAATGGATCATTGTTATTTATTTTTTGTTTCGCCTAGAGCTAAAACTTTGTGCAAATTTTAGCTAAGAACTCAATAAGCAAGCCGAATTTAAGAGAACACATGAAAATATTTATAAGAACTACTTAAAAATT
This sequence comes from Drosophila subquinaria, assembly GCA_037043405.1. NCBI lineage: Eukaryota > Metazoa > Arthropoda > Insecta > Diptera > Drosophilidae > Drosophila > Drosophila subquinaria. The sequence continues at coordinate 527,018 of JBAMBL010000255.1, forward strand.
AAAAACAACATACTGTGAGAACTAATGGAAACATAATAAAAAAAAAAAAAACACACACACAGTGGTCAATGGCAAACTATTACGTGTATAAGTAAAAATGGAATATAGTATGAATAAACATGATGATTTTATATACATATGTATGTACATAATTAATTAATGTATACATGTCTGGCATTTTTTATTATTATTTCTTGAAATTGCCTTTCAGCCATTTAATATTCGCATTGTCGAAAACTAGAACTGAAGATTAAGACACGAGATTCAAGATCAATAACGAGATCAAAAGCCGAACCTAGTTCAAAGACGATCGATCGAGGTACCGCAAGTAGTATACTTTATGCATACATATTGAGATACAACTTTTGGCCTCGCGCTGCGGTTGTTATACCCGTTAATCTTCGAGTACAAGAGTATATTGTTTTCATTGCAGTGAAGGTCATATCAGAGATCAACCCAATTTGGTACACAGACTTCCCTAAACGGTACTAAGTACGTTGCAAGCTTTTTTTGAATCGCCAAAAATTTTTTTAAATCAAAATTCATTTTTTATGGTTAAAATTCCCTCTTGATAGTGTGAATCACCACACGCAATCGCATCAAGACAGGATGAATATAAGTTTGATACAGATATTAAAGGTATTTAAATTGAGTAACGGGTATCTTTTAGTCGAGGACTCGACTTTAGCGTTCTTACTTGTTTTACTTTATTCCTATGTATATGCATGGATTTATACGTTTAAACGAATCGTGCCTGCTAAAAAGCGGAACCATGTGTGGGGGCCATGGAGCAACCATATCGATGACGCTGGAATTTCAATTTGCCACTACGATTAAAAGCATCCAAATGAGACATTTTTATAGGCCATTAAAACGTTTTTTTGCACAATTAAAACATAAATTTAGCAACAAATTAACAATTGGTTTCATCAAGCATCACACGAGAGGCACATAAAAAACAAAACGTAATACATACGGATATGTAGTGCATATATGTACATATATGTGAATATACATATGTAAATACATATGTATGCAAGTACATAGTATTTTTATAATTTACAGCAACAACAAAAAAACACAACAAAAATTAGAGCACATCTCAAAAGGCATAAACGAAAATACAATACAAAAAATACAAGAAACAATGAAGATTAAAACGTTACATTGATTGGATGAGGTAGCTTGAAACAATTTTCACGGATAATTGACTTCGGTTAGGATGGGATAGAATTTAGAATCTAAAACAACAGATCCTCATCGCCATCATTCTCGAGGATGCTTTGTGCCTCCTCGCTGGTGGTGACATTTAATCCCTGGCGACGCATCTCCTCCCGCTTACGATCCGCACATTTCCGTGCCTCACGCTTCTTGTCCTGGATTTTCTTTAAGCGATAGAACTCCTCCCGCTCCAATTCGTCCAGCTCACTGACTATATACTCAATGGTGCGATTGATGCGCGGTATTATAACTGTATAGAATATGAACAAATCAGATTAGATAATGCAGTTTACATACAAATTTCACTGTGACATAATCCGATTTACATATCGACGCACTTCCGACAAAATTATAGTATCTTACAAGATCCATATTTAACAGTACACATTTTTTTTTTCATTTTATCTGCTCTGGGTTTGAACTGAATTTTTACCGAAATTATAACTGAAAGTTATCGTCATTTATGGAATAGTAAGTTTTATTTTTTCAAACCATTTGGGAAATATAATTTGGAAAACAAATGTCAAATACGATAATTATGCAGAAATGCATCGATACATATGTAGATACATAGATACATGATGTCAAGTAATTGTTTACGAATTATTAAAAATAGTTTAACCCCATAGAACTCATTATTAATTTTTGTTTTTTAACTTGTTCTAAGACTCTAAGCAATTAATATAAAATGTGAATGAAAAAGATACCTTATTTGCAAAATAATAATAATAATGTGAATTCTTGTCGTTGCCAAAACAATTACTTGACATACTGTACATATAGGGTTTATGCAGGGTATATAATGCTAACCGTGCTCAATGGCATTGACACGCCTGTTGGTCACCTTGATGACGTCGTCCAGTGTCACAAACGATGTCTGCAGTGACGCCAGCTCCACGAGCAGCCGAACAGCGCTCTGATAATTCTTCTTGAGCTTGGCCAATTGCTGGCCACCACGGGCCAATCCGGCCAGCTCGTAGGTATCGACACCATCCTGATACGGCTCAAATATGGGCAGTGTTACACCAGCGACATTATCCCTTTTGGTGCGTATCTTTATTTGTGCCTTGGTCACATTCTGGAGCACAATCTGATTGATATCGCCGGTGGTGAATTTGACTTCAGCCAGTGAAAAAGCCGCTTCCTTCATCACCTGACCCATCAGTGTTTTAGTCTACAGCAATGAGAGAAAGTTGTTGGTTCCTCTCTGTTCTCTCTCTCTCTCTCTCTCTCTCATCGTATTGTGTATGTTTGTACATACCTCAATAATCTTGCCCAGAATCAAGCGAAAACGCATCTGCAGGGCATCTGCCTTCTTTTTAAGTAATCCATGGCCCTTGGTGGCGCCTGCCAAACGGGATTTCATCAAAGTTTGTGCACTGCGAACCATAAATGAGAATTCATTTCTCTCTCTCTCTGTCGTGGGCAGTGTGTACTCACCCGCGCGATGGAAATATGGGCAAACGATCTTTGGCAGCCATCATTTATAGCAAGTTTACCGTTATATTACTTTTTACAGTTGCTTTTCAAATAACGCGAATTGTTTTTCAAATTTGTCAATTAATTGTTGAATATTTGTGTTATTAAAAGAACTACAAACAAAAATTAACAACACAAACAATGCACAAAACTATAAACTATAAATAACAACAACAAATTATTAACTAAATATATGCGACAAATACTAAAATAAACGGACGACCACGAGAGCAAGAAACGAGAACGAGGCGTAAAGCAAAGCACACGAAAACAAAATGGGCCAAACGACAACCACGACAAACGGCGAAAAGTCGACGTCAACGTCGACGTCCAAAATGACGACGCCGCGTTGGGTGGACAAATTGAAGCGACCGTTGGGCCAGCCGCTCAGCTGTGCTGCGATTACGCAGCTGCCTGCCAGCGATGGGCGCGACCAGCTAGAGATGCGAACGTGATCGCCAATTGCCAATTGAGTGCAATCAAATTTCTTTCAGTGATAATTTTCCAAGTGATTTTTTCTTGCTTAACAATTATAAAAGCCGTTGAGATTTAATATTTATTTTGACCTATTCAGTTTGACATGTTAGACTAACTTGTCAATTTAAATATTTTTTTAAGTGCAAATCAGTTTGTCAGTTGCCATATAAACCAATACAAATTTGGTATCTGTACATAAACCAATATTTCGTTTTTTTGCCGTTAACAGACAAGTTTAACAGTTGTGTTAAATAAGTTCATTTCAATTGTTTAATTTCTTACGAGTATTGTTTATAATTTATACTTCTTTTATCATATTTATTTCAAAAGTCCAAAAATAAATAAAAAACTTTTATTAAAATTAGGAAATATGATATAAAGTTAACAATTAAAATATGTACATATTATTTTTAGAATTATAGATTTGACCTACGATTTCGTTCTGAATGTATTTATTTGTTGCAGGGATTGCGGAGAACCAAAAAAACCTAATTCAGATCAATAAATTTAAGTGTTAGTTGCAACGGGCGTAAAAGTTTGAAATAAGATTTATTAGTAGCAGGTAAAGTATGAGTATTATTTAAAAAAAAACGACTCGAAATAAACAAACATACACACGAGTACGACTATTTAGAATGTACATCTCATATACCAAGTTTATACGACAGCTTAAGTCGGCCTTAACTGTTGCATAAACATTTTTCGCTTTGAAATTCACTACAATTTCAGCTGGTTCCCATATACAACAGCCATGTTCCATATACAACTTTGCAGCTTGCAGTACATTGAGTAAGAATACAATTAAATGGCCGCTATAAACAATTTGTTGTTCATCAAAACCATTTTGGTTAAATTAGCTGCCATATAAACTTGGTATCAGCCAGTGCTGCCAATTCGCTCTGATGGCCGTTAATGCGAATTGATTTAAATTGATGCTGATTGGGAACAATACGCACAACACTTTGGGCAGAAAACCGTACTCGTAAAAATGAAATAAAAGAAATATGTACTATCAAATGCCAGAAACACGCGCTGCCATTTCTATTGTCAACGAAATTCGGCTTTGACCTGTGTGACAATGGGACACGGTCACCGTAAAAGTTATCGTACAATGCGTATTTGGGTGGGGAACGGGGGGCGTCATAGTCACGCAATTTGAATATGTGTCTTCTGCCGTCATGTGCCTCAAATAAATGTGCACGTGTGTGCATTATATATATACATATATGTCATACATACATGTGTGGACTAATGCCACAATAAAATAATAAACACGAGTTTGGGAATCCGAAATTGGGTTCCCGTCCCGTCCCAATAACAGTTTCGGTCACAGTCTCGGTTAAGTAACAATTGCTTGGGGTCTTCAACGCTATGATATGCCAAAGTTCATTGCAGAAAATCAATTGTTAAACCATTTAATCCATGATATCACGGTCATGTAATGATTAAATGGACCTTTCAATATGTTCACAATAATTACAGTGATTTCATTTTCTGGCTACAAGTAAAGTTTATTCAACACTCTAAAAATTATATTTATCAGCATTCGCGATTAAACATTTAACGTGTAAGTATTTTGGTACTTAGTTAAAGAATTTTACCTTTCATTTTCAAGAATTCGAACTTATTTCAAGTATCAGTCGCAATGCAAAAAAAAAAAAACAAAATTTAGAGGGCGATTTATGATGAATTAAATGTGCAAAAATTACTTCCGGGTCTTTTCTAGTTTTTTCAAAATTAATTTTGAAATTCTAATGCATATTGACTAAAAAAAGTTAATTTTGCATTAAAATTTCAAAATTTATAAAAAAAAAAAAAACTAGAAGAGACCCGAAAATTGTTTGCACCTAAAATGCATCATAAATCGCCCTATAATTTTGGAATTTTTTTTTTTTGTGGTTTTACTATGGAGCATTACCGAAAATAGACATACTGAAAAATGTAGTGGATCAAATAAGCTGGGAGCCACTGTAGGTACATATACTGGTATGTATGTATGCTCATGTAAGAGACAGATGTGTATACATATGTACATATATACATACATATGTACATGCGTTCGAAGTGTGAATCAACAGTTGGCTCTGTTGTTGCTGTGCTATACAAAAATGGGAAATTTTGGGCAGGAGCCAAACGGTGCAGAGAGGAGTAGAGCAGAAAATGAGTGGCAGAGAGAGAGAGAGAGAGAGAGGGGATTGACGTATGCGGTGCTAGGACAAAAGAAGCTATTGTGACTCTCTCGCATTTGTACTCGTATTGATATTCGCCATAAGTCACGACCAGGCAATCACTTGCTCGTTGACTTACTCAACATCTCCCTTACTCACACAGACACACACACATATACGTAAATACGCTCACGAACATACGCATCCTGTTAGCAGTCGGCGTGCTTGTTTGCCATAGGCGTCCGCTTGGCGGGGACGCAACTTTAAATTGACTCAAACGCGACTTGTTGAATGGTGCGCGCATAACGGACGCCACTGGGCCCCGTTTTTTTTTTTTTTTGTTTCACAGGAATAAACGAACTCGTACAGCTGGGATGCTGTTGCTGTTGCCGCCGCTGCTGGTTCTCTGGCCGCAGTTCGCATTTCTCAGCGCCCGCAAGTAGGTTACATATTTTTTTCTAGCTCCCGCAAATTCGCAATCACACTTAAATTGAGAGATTAGAGAACAAATAACCAAAAGCTGCAAAGTAAGTAATTAAAGCACATATACAAAAATCAAAGTGGACAAAAAAAATCACATAAAACTCAAGAAATAAAAAAAAAGAATAAACTCACAGTAAAACGCTTGTTAGTGCAGGTGATGTCAGGCGTGCTTACATTTGAACGGGCGCTTTTAAAGAGGGGTGGTGGTGGGGTGGGGGTTCTTGAGGGAGCTCTGTCGCTTAGGCGTCGTAAATGTCGGATATAATGCGATTGTAATAGCAGAAGCAGCAGCTTCAATAGCAACAACAACAACAACAAACAATAACAGAGCAAAGAGCAAGTGCAAAACACACACACGCACACACACATAAGCATCGGCGAAGAGCGAGTGAAAGAGCGCGCAAATGAGTGAGTGCAGTGACAGTTAGAATGCCTATGTATTTCCATATGTGTGCGAGAGTGCGTTGTCCTGAGTGCTCTCTAATTGAGTTATGGAAGTTAAAATGCCCTGTGAGAGAAGCTTTTTGTTGGCATGTGTATTAGTGCACATAAACGAGTATACAGACATATTTGCCCGTATGTACATATGTATGTATGCATGTACGCGTGAGTGCGTCTCCCATTTTTATTATTTAGAAATTACAGCTGAAGTGTTAATTAAATTTAAGTTGAAAACTAGAGGCTTCATTTTGAATTAAATTAAATCTCAATGCTATAAAATCTCAATTATAAATTAAAACTTTTTTTAAATATCCTTTTCAAATAAATTGCATCGAAATATGTATGTATATTAAAAAAAAAATTGTAAGTCGAATTTCTAATTTAATAATATTATTTCAGTGAATTTCCGAATTCAAATACTAAAAAGAAACATGTTTTTTAATTCATGTTTTACTTTATATTGATTTTAATTCGTGTTCTGTTAAAAAGAAAGGATTTGTTGCATCTCTGAATTTACGCAAGTATCTATGCATTTTAAAATTAAATGGTTTAAAAAATACTGCATGCTTTTAGGCGCTTGATTTGCTTAGAAATTTTTAAAAAACCATAAAATACATTATGACTATCCGAAATTTCTAGAGTCGAAGATGCCTCCATCTTCCAGTTTTATAGATTGTAACAAGTACAATAATCGAAGAACTTAAGTCTTTAATCTTATACTGCGACAGAAATGCAGATAACTGCATTTTTGAACATTTTAACATACACTAGTCGGCATATTTATTTTGACAACATTTAAAGTTAAATCTACTACTTCATGTACATTTCGGCATCAATGGAAAGGTCATTTCAATTCCGTTTGAATGGTACAAAAGCTTCCTTAATCCATTCAGTACCCATTAAAAATTTTGAATTCTTGTAAATGTCTATTTTGAAACTTTTTTCCTCAATTTTAAAAAAAAAATGGTTTGATGCAAACAAATTCTTCAAACAATTCTAATAGTGACTGCAAAAAGGCACTTTTTGTATGAAAAGTAGGAAAAAGGGGTTAAAATAGTCTTTTTTATCAGTTTTCAAAAATTTATAGAAAATACTAGCGAAGAGATTTTTGAAGAATTTTTTTGCATCAAAACATTTTTTTTTTTTAAATCGAGGAAAAAAGTTTTAAAATAGACATTTACAAGAATTCAAAATTTTCAATGGGTACTTAATGGTCTAAGGAAGTTTTGTACCATTCAAACGGAATTGAAATGACCTTTCCATTGATGCCGAAATGTACATGAATGAGTAGATTTAACTTTAAATGTTGTCAACATAAATATGCCGACTAGTGTATCTTAACAAATTTTTAAATAATTATTTTTTTAACTTACAGCTTTCAGATATAACCCTAGAAATCAAAGCACAAAAAAATGGAGTACAAACTGATTTGTGCGGATAATTACGAGCGAGTAATTGATCATCTTCGAGGAAATTTCTTTGCTGATGAGCCACTGAATCGAGCTGCTGGACTTTGTCAACAAGGTGGTGGCAATAATGAGCTGGAGCACCACAGCCTGGCCACGTTGCAGGATCAGCTCAGCCTGATGGCCGTGGATGAGCGTGATGGTAGCGAAACCTATGGTCAGATAGCTGGTGTTATTCTTAATGGTGTACTGCTTCCGGGTGACACGGACCAGGCGCTGGACAAGCTGCAGTATAGCTCGGACATTAACTACAAGAAGATCTTTGAGCTGCTGTACAGGCACAATTTGAAAGTGGATTTGTTTGACCGCTACGATGTGGATCGCATCTTCGATGTCCGCATTTTATCGGTGGACTCACGATATCGCGGCCAGGGCATTGCCAAGGAACTGGTCCGACGTGCCGAACAAGTTGCACGCCAATTTGGCTATCATCTGCTAAAGGCTGATGCCACCGGCATATTCTCCCAGAAGATACTCCGCTCCCAAGGCTTTGAGCCCTTCTCCGAACAACTGTACGCCAAGTATACCAACGATGATGGTCAGATCCTATTGCCCGTGGAGGCGCCTCACATTAAATTGCAGCTGCTTACCAAAAAGCTTAAGTATGATAACGATAAGCCAAAACCGTCTGAAATAGCTCAATAAAGTTTATATTGTTTCGATTATTTATTATTCTTTATGTTCCTCTTTTTTTATTTTTTATTACTTTTATAATTATACACAATACATTTTGGAATGAAAATTAACATGCAAATAGTTAAGAATAAACAGCAAATGACGTATTTACTTTACTTATAAACAATTTAAATATTTTGTATTTGGAATTTTCCATAAGGAATAAAAAAAAGTATAGCATACTTTTTGGTAAACATTTTACCTTAAAATATATTTTGATTTCCAAGCAAAGTGTGCTCCAAATCTGTTCTGATAAAAATATTGTTTTTTTAAACTGGAATCATTTGAGTAGTTTAGCTTAGTAATAGATGAATGCAATACATATTGCAAGATCTTTTTTTTTCTAATGGGGACCAACTGTTAGCCTAAACTAACTAATAAAATACTAATAACTTAATGTATGTTTGATAAATTGCATATATATCCATAAAATAACAATGTTATAATGTTAAAATTACAAAAAAAATATGTACCAATGTATTTAATATGTAATAACAATCTAGTCAAAATATTGGTTATTTATACGAATATGTTATGTTTTTACTTATTTATATGCATTCAAGCATAAGGTACATCATCATGAGTAGCCCAGCCTAGCACAAGCGAATTCATTTCCTCCTACAAGTTAATATCACAAGGCGCAGATCCATATAACAACGAACAACTCTGGCAACTGCTGGGCAGGTACTAGCGAATAGCCATTGGCACAGGCTATGGCATTAGCATCTCTTGGCTCTTGGCTTTTGGAGTTTGGCCATGGATCTACTGATCGTTCCTCTGCTTCTGCTCGTAAATAAATATTATATCCTGATCGGTGCCAAAGGCTGTACGTGCCGTATCCATTGCCTCCGATAAACAGCGGCAAATATCTGTGAATTGAAAAACGAATTATACAATAATCCAATCATTTCTGATAAGTATAAAATACTTACGTCCATCGTGCACCTCTGGATTGTGGTAGAACAGCTTTTGCAGATTCAGGTCATAGCCACAGAGCACTACATAATGTCCGGCATACCTTTTGTTTTGAGCCGAGGGCAAGCGTGTGTTTTGTGCAATACAAGATAGATGAAAGCAACTTGATAATAAGCAAAAGTTAGACAGTCTATAGTCATGCATAAAAAAAACTACACGAATGCACAATACAGCAATACCTCAGGCCCTGTATTCATTGTCAAGCTCAGTGCTGGGCTTTGTAAATTGGCGTCGCAATGTCGCCATCCTCATCGTCGAGGAAAATACAAAAACACCTTCGGTGCTTCAAGTCGTAATTAAACAAACAATAAATTTATTTTTTTTATTACTATTCAAACTATTTTTAAAATAAATTGAAATTTTTGTTGATTTTTTCCCACTAAAATTTTGAGAAATTCTTGAAAAATCAAGTTTTCAGTTAATTCTGACTGTTGTGGTTACCTGTATAAAAAAATATTTGTTTAAAAACGCTAAATTAACTTTTCTTGTCATATCAAAAAAACAAAATAAAATTTTCTTAGCTCAAACTTTTTTGTAGAAATTTTTCGTACCACTAAAATATTAGTTGATATATTTCCTCTTACTATAACTGCTGCCAACTTGTGCATAGAAAATCAGTATACCCTATTTTGCCCATATAAACAGAAGATATCGGCAAAGCAGGAAAACTATTTTTTTTTTTACTACGATATGTAGCATAACGGCTTTTTTAAATTTAAAATTTATAATGATTCAATCCATTTGGCTTTTTTTAGCTTGATAAAATTAAGTGGAATCACAAACATATTAAATGTTAATTATTAAAGTTACATTTTTTAAAGATAAAAACATTATTTGAAGTAAATATTAATTAGGTGACACTTCAATAAATTTAAATTTATTTTTTAGATGCCCGATTTTAAAGCATCGATTACTATAATTTGAATTGATACTTTTCATGTCCAGCAAATATTTAGTTGTGATTTTCATCTGCAGTTTCAGTCAAAATTGACAGCAGTTTTTGAGTCTGTTAATTTATTTAAGATCAACGTACTAGCAGTTATTTCGGAATTGGTGTATGCTTGTCATTGTGCATCAAGAGAGAGGGAGAGAGAGAGAGAGAGAGGGGGAGCTTATAACTTACCCGAACTTCTCAAGAGCATTGCGTTTGCATATCTCACAGGTGAGCAGGGAGGCGTTAGTTAGCAATATAACGGGGCCGTTTCGAGCTAAATGCTTTATTATCACCTCCATATCGACGGTGCGCTGGAGGACGCGTAGACCATGAGCTTTGGCATCCTTGAACTTGCGCGTCACACGCTTTTCGTCCTTGTCAATGATTTTCGAGTAATACATGTGCTGTGTGTAGTTGGGATCGATGCCAAGTGTTTGCGTATAATACTCGTGACGCACTTGATACCGCTGCAGCAGGTAACATAGATCAATCGTCCAGGTGCTCGACCCGAAGCCCTCTTCCTTGCAAATGCCCTCGAAATTATTGAGAAACTGTTCACGCTGCGTGCTGGACAGAATCATCAGTATACAGGATAGGCCACAGTCCCAGTTATAGCGTTGCTGATAGTGTGTTAAATTGTAATGTTTACTTTGCGGTAGAATATTCATGTTGCTTCTCTTTCTCGTTCTCTCTCTTGCGTCGTCGTTGTTATTGTTGTTGTTTTGTTGCAATCACTTTTTACGTAAACAAGTTTTTTGTTATGATCAATCAACTATTTATTTCGTTTTATAGTTATGTTACTAACCAAGAATTTAGAGTGAGTTGTTGACGAAATTGTTAAACAAATATTTTGTTTGTTGTTTTATTATGGTTTTATAAACAACTGGCAGCAAATGTAGCTAGCAAGCTAACATTGCACTGAATTGAACAGAGAACGCAAAAAGCGCAATCAGTGCTGCCAGATTCGCTTTTTTCCCGTCAAATCTGGCTTTTTTCTAAGGCCATATGCTAGAAAAAATTTGCAAATAGCGGGCAGCGGGAATTCTGCTTTTTTTTTTAAATGGATTTTTTCAGATATTTTTGCATTTGCCCAAATTTAGGGATAATTTAAAGCCAATATATAAAAATGTACTTCGTGAAATGTCAAAATAATGACAGCACTACAAACTTTTGGATTGAAGTCAATTCCTATAAGGATTCTGAGGGCAACCATACTTTTCCGAGGTTGCCATTGACTATTTTAACCCATTTTGCCTACTTTTTATACAAAAAGTGGCTTTTTAGAAATTTAAAAAAAAATTATATAAAAGTAAGAAAAGATTTTTGAAAAAAAATTTTTTTTGCAGTTACTCTTAGAATTGTTTGAAGATTTTATTTTTTTAAAATCGATGGAAAAAGTCAAATCATGAGTAGATGTAACCTTAGTTTTGTCAAAATACTTTATCCGACCATTGTACTTTAAATAAGGTAATTTGATTAATTGTTTGCGACTTAAAATAAAAACAATATATTTTAATAAGAATTTACAGATATGGCTTGCGCAGACTCGAAAAGTGCTGCTACTAATATAGCTTTTCAATAAATTCCTGCGGATGATAGGAACAGGGTTATCATATGATAATAAAAATCAGGAGAATGACTACATTGATGATATTATTCACATCTTATGAAAAAATATCAGCTGCTGCTCAATGGCTCACTTTCTTTCTGAGCAACTGATTTTGTGCGCTTACTGTTCCCCTTTCGGGAGAAAATACAGAAATTAATGAATTGAAGAACTAGCTTTTTTACGCCTTTTTTAAATTAATTTTTCAGCTTTTTTGCATCGTTCCTCCCGTCAAAAACAACTTTTTTTCAAAAAGAAAGTTGGCAACACTGAGCGCAATATAGAGTCATTGCAGCGCAAAAGTGCACAACATATGTAAACTAACAGCATGTACAGAAATATAATTCAGCTCAATTGCAGACAATTGTAAACATTTTCATCTAGCTAAAAAATGTATTTCGTATTGTTTACAATACTTTGTAATGCTTACGTTTTCGACAAATTATTTTATGATTAAATATAACCGATAAGAGTTTCGCTGATTTAGGAGCACTGTTAATAAAGGGATTCCTGAAACTGATTTAGTTTGATTTAGTTCCGTTAAAGCAAACCTAATTTGTTGTCGAAACGACCCTTTTTACACACTGCTGATCTCGAAATCAAAATAAGTTTCACGAATCGCTTTAATATGTCAAGCACGTGTTACGGACTGCTTGCTTCTCAGTGGGCCGCGCCGGCTGGCTCATCGGTACTCAGGGAGAGTCCCATCCCTGGCCCGCAATCCGTAGCAATCGATAACCATACCGATACACACAACAGCTGTGATGCAACGGACTTTACAACACTACCGCAACAAACTACAGAAATCAACAGCATAAAGCATAGTACGCAAACTAAAAAAAAGGCCTGGCGTAAGCCCAAACTCCATATAAAAAAAACGCTGGCGTAAAATCAAGAAGAAGAACTTGACATTTTTTACGCTCGGGTGTCCGCAGACTAAATAAAATAACAGAGCTGTTAAGTAAAATAACAGAATGGGCAGCACTGCTGCCCCGCAACCACATGTATACATGTATACATATATTATGTCTGTGTATGTAATGATTGTAAAACCTTCTTCAATTTGTATTGTTCCTGTTCTGAGTGTATGTTTTGATTTTACAATGTCTGATTTTTTTACTTATTATTTTGTATCCTTTCTTTTCTTTCCAGATTTCCTTAATTTACATTTGTTTTTAATTCGAATTTTAATTTACGCTTAAGCTTTTAATTGTTGTTTAACTATTATCTTTAATATTTTAAGATAGGTTAAATTTGCTGTTGTATTTTTAAGCTGACAGTTTTGTCCTAATAAAAATACATCTCTGGCGACCGGAAGAGGAACGACGTCTATTGCCTTTTTGGTTGCGGGATTTAAACGGATGAGTTGCTGCCACTTGGCTCTCGACTATGGCCACTGGTGGGGGGCAAGATCTATTGGAACAGACTCACGCGTTTCCCAATTCTGTCGATGGTCTTCCCGCTGCTGATGTGAGCAGTAGCTCCTCACTTATTGTCGGGCAACTGATTGCTGCTGCTGCATATGCCTGCCTCTGGGTGCTCCAGATGCCGTGGCACTGCAAAACCCTCTGTCGCAAGGCACCAGATGCCAACAATTTAACCGGCACAGTTGGCGGACCGGATCGGCTGTCGTAGACTGTTCTTAATATTGGTGGTACCATGTGCGGCACAACGAACCGGACTCGGGCAAACTCTGGGGCGTCCCAGTTGGCTTTACAAAAGACTTGGCGACACACGGAACGACACTGTTTCTGGTGAGGCACAGGCGCGAAACTTTGAGAGGAAATCTTCTATATATATGTATTATAATATTATATATATATTGCCGTCAAAAGGGCATCCGCCCTTGACCGCAGTCAATGTCGAACTCCCCCTAGATTTTTGGCAGCAACGTGGTCTCTGAAAATATTTCATTCTTCTTGTTTCCACCATTCAATCCACCGTTGCTGCCAGTTGCCTTCGGCTCAAAAGCAAGGGGCATCTCTTAGATTTCCCGTCTCGCTCTATTATTTGCCTCTCTTAGAGCGAAACGGGCGATCTTTCCTCCACACAGATACAATTTCAGGGTCGCCACCCCCTCGCATATTCACCCGCCAAAACTTATCGATAATTCTTATTTTACATAAACAATAAATATATCGATACTAACATAAATATACTAAAATATACAAAAAAAAATCGAGCTGGCACAAACGATACAAACGTGTACATAACACACGTTTTAATAGTTATTGCAACTTTGACCAGCAACTTTGCGCAAAACCAGAAAATCGGGTCTTCGATTGATATATTTAGGGGTTTAATTTATTAAACGAAGTGTTGCTTTCTTAAGAAAGACAAGTTGGTCAAGACTACAGCTAGTCCTGGAAGAGGAAAGTGAAATAATAGTAAAATTTAAATTTTTAACGCGCGCTTAATTTGTCCCAAATTGAACGAAGGCAATAACATTATTCTGTAAACACAGCACACGGCCAGTGTTGCCAGAAGTCCGTTAAAAAAAGGACGGATTTGAATTATTGACCAATTTTAAAGTAAAGCCTAGTACCGACGTGAGATAAATTTTTAGCGGCGGAAAATGCTCAATATTTAGCTGTCGACTAGCGTAAAGCCAGAGTTGCCAAAGCAACACGAAAAAATAACAAAACGTTGAGTGGTAACTCTATGCGTCAACAGCGGTTTATTTTAAATATGAACATGTAGAACTGATTTGCATAAAAAGAGGAGACAATAAACATTGAAAACTGTATATTAATGTTAATAGAGGAGAAATATGCGATGGCACGCAAGCACAGCGGGTTTTGTGTGCACCCATCGCCTTAGAACTTTTTACGTGGATTCTCCCTCTAAATTAATGAAAAATACAAATATTGGACTCTTCTCCACCTCATTAATCAGCAGAATTTTGTCTGCTGTCTCGAAAAGATCCAATCTGCTGTTTTTTGTTAATTTCCCGGCCATTTCTTTTGAGTTATTGTGAGAGAGTGAGATAGATAGATACCGAAACTCTAAACAAATCGATGTTTCGCTTGGCTTGACAGCTGTTTCAAACAGTGCTGGATAACGCCCGTTCCTTATCTGGCAACTCCGTTTTTAGTTTCAGTTTAGTTGACGTGCGGACCGACAAGCGGAGATAAATGTCGTCTTCTTCTTATTCACCTTACGCCAGCGTTTTTTTTATATGGAGTTTGACCTTACGCTAGGCCTTTTTTCTGACGTCGGTACTAGGCTTAAAAAAAAAAAATGGAGAAGCTGGTGGACTACAAGATAAGAAGTACTCTTCTGATGCAAACTCCGCTGCAACCAATGCAGCATGCATACAGAGCAGGCCGATCCACGGATACGGCACTATATCAGCTACACCGCACCTTAAGCACAGTGGTTGATAATAAGGAGGTGGCCATATGCGCCTTTCTGGACATAGAGGGTGCCTTCGACAACACATCTCACGGTGCTGTCCAGGCTGCCCTGACCAGGAGGGGCCTAGACACAACCACTAGCAGATGGATTTCCTCACTGCTGGCGTCTAGACAAGCCACGGCAACAGTTCAAGATAACACTGTTACTGTCACAACCACAAAAGGTTGTCCTCAAGGGGGTGTTTTGTCTCCTTTACTTTGGAGTCTGCTAGTAGATGAACTACTCCAGAAACTTTCCGGCTATGGAATTCAATGTCAGGGCTACGCTGATGACATTGTCATCATAGCACGAGGCAAATTCGAAGAAACACTCTGTGACATTGTACAATCAGGTTTGCGGATAACGAGTGTCTGGTGTGGAGAGGTAGGCCTCAACCTCAACCCAGCCAAGACGGTCATCGTTCCCTTCACCAAAAGGTACAAGCTGCAGAGAATGAGGCAAATAAGGCTGTCAAACAGCATAATAGAAACAAGTAAGGAGGTTAAGTACCTAGGAGTCACTTTTGACAGCAAATTAAACTTCGGCTCCCATGTAAAGAACGCGATATCAAAGTGCTCTAGAGCACTTTACACATGTCGCAGTATAGCCGGGAAATCATGGGGCACATCACCGAAGATAATCAGATGGCTATACTTAATGGTAGTCAGGCCAATGCTCACATATGAAGCAATAGCCTGGGGTGATAGAGCACAACTCATCACCGTCAAGAAACAGTTGCAAAGACTGCAACGAATGGCCTGCGTATGTATGACAGGGGCTATGAGCACCTGTCCGACAGCAGCCATTGAAGTTCTAATGGAGCTCACGCCACTCCATGTGGTCATCAGACTACACCAAAGAGCGACTCTTCTAAGGATGGCACGGGATGGAGTTGGAAGTAGTCACATCCTTAGTCTAAGAGACGCAGAACTGCTATCAGGTGATCTCCCCTTGCTTATGCAACCAAGGGACGAGATGACAGCCGTACATACGTTCGAGCAGAATTTCGAAGTGAACCTGAGTAGCAAGAGAGAATGGACAACACTTGATGAGGTCCATCCTATGAGACAGCACACCATAAAATGGTACACCGATGGATCTCTCACAGACCAAGGCACAGGACTTGGAGTTGTGGGCCCTCGGATATCATACCATGAATCCCTAGGAACATATACCAGTATCTTCCAAGCTGAAGTATGTGCAATAGGGAGGTGTGCTGATTTTAATCTCAATAGGAACTATCGGAATAGGGATATAGCCATTCTATCCGATAGCCAAGCAGCCCTTCATGCACTCGATAAGGCGAAAGTAACGTCTAAAGTAGTGTACGAGGTACGAATTAAGCTGAACCCACTGGGATTGCATAATAGGCTAACCCTAAGATGGATCCCAGGTCACATGGATATAGCAGGGAATGAAATGGCTGACAAACTAGCCAGAATGGGGGCTAGCAGACCCCTAATAGGTCCTGAACCGTTTTGTGGAATTGGAAGTCACACAATTCGAGAGTACTTACGTAATGAAGAGAGACGACTTCAGCAGTCGCACTGGTCTGAGACCACAGGTCTCAGACAAGCTAAACACCTCCTAGGCAGCTACAACCCTAAGCGGTTCAAGCAGGCAATGTCACTAGGAAAGAACAGACTCAGAATACTAACCGGTCTGCTGACAGGGCACTGTAGACTGAGAAGTCACCTATCCAAATTGGGCATTGTAAGGAGTAGAACCTGCCGTTTCTGCAACTGTGAGGAGGAATCCTCATCGCATATACTAGCAGAATGCACTGCTCTATCTAGACGCAGATGTAGTCTTCTAGGGAAATATGTCATACCTATTGGGGACATTGTATACCTCAATCCGACCAAAATCCTCGACTTCGTGCGAGAGATCGGGTTGATGGATGAGCTATAAGCTCAGAAGGGGGCACAATAGATCCAAAAGGGTTGCGGTGCAGGCTCCCCCCATTAATAATAATAAAAGTAAAAACTAAACAAATTTGGTAGTGTTTTTTGCATTATGTTATTTTATTCTTCCTCCTTCTTTGCATTCT